>JAXQQM020091161.1:0-399731 GCA_034641835.2 Pinus albicaulis
AATCTCCAAGTCAAAAATATAATAATCCAGGACCCTTCTCTAAATGTATGAGAAGGGTTTAAATACTATTTAGCTAAATCTAAAAATAGTCTATTACAAAAATTAAGGATTTGGTTTAATGACCGTCCTTTTCCTAGGCTAAAATACAGTAAAATTAAAACTAAATCTAAAGACTATTAACTAACTATTTATGAACTTGATCTTTAAACTTGCAGGCATCTAGCATAGTTTTGAGAAGATGTGGTTGACCGACTTCAGAGTTCAACTGTCCTGAAAAGACAGAGTCGGCAAGTGTGGGTGCAATCTTCTCAGTAGAATTGATGATAAAATTAAGTGCACTGTGCTGACTGTGTGGCTTCACTAAGTATGTCCAGTATGAGTCCCAATTTAATCTTGTCAGCCCTTAGATTGATTTTTCTCTTTCTTCTGCCTTTTGCTTCCATTCTGTTTGCAGTTGATGTGCCTGTGGGAGATATCCTGGAACAGTTTCTGAAATCAAATTAGCTTTGTGTAAATTATCATTTACACAATCAGTAAGAGTGTTTTCTGCGGTAGCCGCCTCCTTTTTTCATCTAATTTGTGCATTCTCCTCTATTGGAGCTTTTTTTCTCTGCTATTAATTTTGCAATTTCATCTCAATTTCGCTTCGCCATTTTCTCTTTTTCCTTTTTCTCATATCATACTTCAGCCAAGGTAGTTTCTTCTTTATAGATTCGATCTTTCGCAGTAGTTTTTCTCTTTGCCGAACACGCTCCACATCTTTTTCTTGCTCAGCATTAAGTGCCTTGAATTTGGTCAATGTTTCCTCATTTTGCTTTACAGTTATTTCAAGTCTCTTCAACTCCCGACTTTTCTCAATAAGAGTTTTATGTTTCCCTGAGAGCTCCTGATCTCCAACAGCTTTTTCAGTCACTTCTAAAAGCTCTATAGGGGATAATTTGGAAAACTCACATACCCTATCTTGTGGTAGAAACTGTGTCAAATTGCCCACTTGGATATTGAGCTTGTGAACAGCGTCTAAAACATCCTTTTTTGGTATTGTCCGCCCGTGTTTGTTTTTCTTCAACGGTTCATCTCTTTTGTTCCACTCCTGTGTGCATTCTGACAAATTCGCATGTTCTCTGGCAAAATCTTCCATGAATTGCTTATTATAAGTCGCCTGAGGTTCCAGCAACTTATACATCAGCCTCAAATCTTCCATGGTGAATGACCCGATTAGCTCTTGAGATGGAGTTCTAAATTGCCCGTCTGAAATATCAGTGCTGTCCAGCACCCATTTCACCATGTCCGTATACGGGAGAATCCTTGGCCTTGCCGCTATCCTATGCAGAAATGAACAAGCCAGTTCTTTGAGGGTTGCCTCAGATGTATTACTGGAACCTGCTATAGCCGCAACTTTCATCACCACAGGATTTTCTTCTTCCAAAAAATTATACATTCCTTCCCATGTAGTTATGTCGGCATCCTTATTGCAAGCGGTGTCTACATATAGTGAATCCATTTCTCTGTTTTCAGAATTTGAGCTCTTCTCTTTCTTATCCATAATGTTTAGTGAAAGCTTTGTGTAGACGTTTGCTCCTTCGTGCCTGCATTTTGCGAGTTAAATGAGAGTAATGGCATGAGAAAGGTGATGAGATTGTTTTAAATGCAAAGGCGGATGAAATATATTATTTTATCGTGAAACGACTTTCAATCAAAACAAAATCTCTTTTACCATTAATTGACAATCCATTCATTTAATCCAATCAATAAAGCGCATAACAGATATTGATATATGGGAATATTTTCTTTGAACAACGCGCTTTTATGAATCCGTGACATTGCAATCTACTCAATATCGCAATATCGCAATATCGCAAAACGTAACCATCGCAATTTTGCAAATAGCGCAAAAGCGCAAATTGCGAAATAGCGCAAAAGCGCACATCGCAAATATTGCAAAAGCGCATATCGCAGATATCGCAAAAGTGTAAAATTATAAACAGCGCAAACAGTATTCGTTTAACATTTCTGTTTTCTGCGCTATGCGATCTGCGACCAATATGTTATTGTATAGGCTTTTTTGGGATCGCGTTATCGCAAAATCGCAAAATCGCAATTTCAATTTTTCAAAAGATGTCTATCATTTTGCGATGGATGCGCTATTTTGTTTAAAGAACAATTTTATTGTAATATATCATCAAATTAAGTGTTTCTTAAGGTTCTTTGTAAGGGATTTCCCTAAGTTTATGATAGAAAGTTTTATTTGAAAAGGAAAACAAATCCTAATTGATTTTTTTGGATTTTTTAACTAAGGGTCCCCATTTATTTAGTATTATTACTAATATTAAATAAAAACGGGGGTTGTTGCTGGTCACAACAATTGGCGATTCACTGAAAGAAACAGTTATCTCTGAAAAAATAAAATGAACACTATATTTCTAGTAAATAAATATTTTTAAAGATAATGAAAACTATCTTAGGATTTTTTTAAATAAAATCTAACTATGAAAAAGAAATAAATATCATTCACAATTTCTTTCTAATTCCTTAAGAACAAAAACATTTTTAGGTTATCTCAAGCTTTGATTGGTGTTAATAATAAAGTAAGTGGATTTCTCCAAGTTTTGGTTTTATAATATACTCTATTGCCATAGGTATTGCCTCTGCTGCCTGTAAACGTTCATAGTCTCGACAGGGTTACCTTTAAACCATTAACCATTCATTGTCCCATCCAACTAAAATTATGACTTTTTAAAAGATAAATTCATAAGACCTATTATCTCATGTTTTTGTCTTTTACTTATTTTTATTTTTAAGAGCCATTGTTCTGGTTTGGTAGCCAGTTAATAACAATGCCATTCACTAGTTATAATTAAACTGAACAAGCTAGCTCGTGATGAGACTCCTTGTCTTATATTTATAAGCCATTACCCTGTTTTGATATGCAGTATTGGTAATGTCAGTTTCATTACTTCTTACGAACATGGTAAGTCGGCTCATAATGAGACCTCTTATCTCTTAAATTTTCATATAATTTCTTAGAATTACATTCTAAAAAATCACAACTTAAGTGGATGGGGTGAAATAGTTTTATCCTTAAGAATCAATGGATGACAATTTTCAGAGTTTTTTTAGTACCAAGACTTTGAAAAATCTTTACTTTTATAGATAACCTTTCTCTGCTCAATAAACTTATAATGATTTACATTCTTCTCAAGTTTTCAAAAGATCATGCAAATGATTGGAATAATCTTTCAAAGTTTAACATCTTATTTTAAACTATCCAAAAACTGTGATCATCTCTTTAAAAATTCTTATTTACACAAAATAAATATTTATAATATTTTTCCTAAGAAATTTTCCTAAATAGTAAACAGTCAATTATAGATTCATTAACAACCTTTATTTTCAAAAACAATTAAAAACTCTGCAGAAAGGAATATGTACAGTTTAAGAAGGGGTTACCTCCTTATGAAAAAAATTTCTTCAAGATAAGCCCATTTATAGGAAGAGATTCTCTCTTACCTGTTAGATCTTGGAGTATGAATGTATTTGAGCCTATCTTTTCAGCGATCTGAAATGGTCCAAGCCACATTTTCTGAAACTTGGTATGCTTACCTTTTTCTTCATGTGCTTTATCCCATTTCAGAACAAGATCACCAATTAACAAAATTTTTGAGCCGGTAGAACTTGCATCAAAAGAAGATTTTACAAGTTGTTGATGTTTTTCATGAATAATTTTTGCTTTATCTCTATCTTCTTCTAGTTTAAGGATTTGATCATATCTCAATTGAATGGATGAAGAAGGATTTTCTTCAATAAATTGCACTAAGGCTAATGATGGAAGAGCTAAATTTGATGGTATCACAGCTTCCTTTCCATAAACTAAATTGAAAGGTGAAGTTCCTATTGAAGCTTTTTCAGTGATACGATCAGCCCATAATGCAAATATTAAAGATTTGTGCCAATTCTTTTGATTTTGATCAATGGTCCTTTTAATGATTTTGATAAGATTTTTGTTAGTGGATTCAGCCAAACCATTACCTTGTGGATAATAATTTGCTGAATATTTCAATTTAAAACCTCTTTTGACTGCAAATTCTATTAAACTATTTCCAGAGAAGTAATATGCATTATCAAAGACTAGAGCATTAGGTACACCAAACCTGGTTATGATGAATTGATCTATGAAATCAATAATTGCATCAGAATTGGCTACCTTCAACGGGATTGCTTCTACCCACTTTGTAAAGTAATCAGTTGCAGTAAGGATGTACTTGTGCTGTTTGGAAGAATGAGGTACTATCTCACCAATAATGTCAAGCCCCCATTGTTCGAATGGTTGCTCAATAGTCATTGGTTGCAAAGGAAAAGCTGGTTTCCTTTGTCTTCCACTTGCAGTTTGAAAAATTCGGCACTTCCTTACGTAATCATGTGTATCTTTAAAAAGGGTAGGCCAGTAATAACCAGCACGAATTATTTTGTGAGCTGTGGTATCACCTCCAAAATGACCTCCTGTTGGTCCATCATGCAATTCCTGCAAAACCTTTTCGGCTTCAGTCTTTTCAAGACATCTTAATAAGATTGAATCATAATTTTTCCTGAATAACACATTATCAATGATCTCATATTTAATAGCCTTTAACCTTAAAGTGCGTTTACTCTTATATCTGAGATTAGAAGGAGCATACCCATTTTTCGAGTAATAGATAAGATCAGCATACTGAGATTCAGAATCTGTAACACTTATCTGACTTACTTGAATATCTTGATTTGAATCTTGATTTTCTGGTATGTTATGAGCTCCTGCCAATAATCTGCAAAAACCTTGTCCTCTAACAATCTTAGCGGGTTTAATATCAATATCATATTCTTGCAAGGTTGTTACCCAGTTAGCTCTCTTTTCTCCTACTTCTTTTTGAATTAATAATTTCCTCACCGTAGAGAATGGGACAATGATTTTGGTATGTGTTTTCAAGAGAAAAGGTCCAAAATGTTTGATTGATTTAAACACTGCAAAGGCTTGTTTTTCAACATCAGAATAATTAAGATCAGCTCCTTGTAGATTTGAGCTAAAGAAATAAATTGGTGCTTCGATTTTCTGATCATTGAGCTGTGTTAAAACAGCTGCATAGGATGTTTCGATGGCCAAAGTATACAAAATAAAATCTTTAGAAAAATCCAGGGTATTCAATGCTGGTGCGTTAATAATCGCTTGTTTGATTTCCAAAAAGGATTCTTTCTCTTTATGCCCCCATTTGAATACTGAATTCTTCTTGATCATATTTTGCATAGGTAAAACAATTAAAGAAAAATCAGGAATGAATCTTTTAACAAAATTGATCTGTCCAAGAAATGATTGCATGGATTTTTTGTTATGAGGTAAAGAAATATCAAAAATTTCTTTCACTCTATCTGGATCAATGTATATACCATCTTTTGACACAACAAATCCTAAGAGCTTTCCTTCATCCAAAGCAAAGAAAGATTTCTTCGGATTTAAGGAAATACCAAACCTTCTACATATTTCAAATATTTGCTTTAGATCATGTAGATGATTGGCTCTCTTTTTTGAAAATACTGTTATGTCATCAAGATAAACAACAACTAATTTATTGATCAGCCCTTTAAATGCTATGTCCATAGCTCTTTGGAAAGTTTCTCCTGCATTTATTAGACCAAAAGGCATTTTCTGATAAGCATAAGTTCCCCATTTTGTTCTGAAAGTTGTTTTCAATCTGTCATCTGGATGAACTAAAACTTGATTATAGCCTGAAAATCCATCAAGAAAGGACATAAGTTCATAACCAGCTACCTTTTGAAGTATCTGTTCCATGGTTGGCAATGTGAAATTGTCTTTTAAACATGCCTTGTTTAAGTTTCTGAAATCAATACAGATTCTTATATCACCATTCTTCTTCCTTACAGGTACCATATTGGAAACCCAATTGGAGTGCCTTACAGGAAAAATAATTTTGGCTTTTAAAAGTTTATTAAGTTCTGATTTGATTTGTCCTTCGAGATTTGGATGAACCTTCCTTAACTTTTGTTGAACAGGTTTAATATCAGGAAGCATTGGAATTGTGTGTTGAATAACCGAAGTATCATACATTTTTAAATCATCATAATTCCAAGAAAAAACGTTTTTATATTTGTTCAAGAGTTTAATGAAAGCATTCCTTTCCTCTGGTGTTAAATTGAGTCCTAAATTAACGTTTTGAGGTTTAGAATCGGAACCAAGATTTACTAATTCAAACTTCAAAGTGGAACTTTGAAGTTTAGCATTAGTGACTTTCTTGAATCTGTCTTTAATGTCATATAAATCCTCTAATTTAACAACGGATTTTGGAATGGGATTTTCATTACCTTTTGAAGCAATTTGAAAATCATGATCATCTTCATCAATAATTTGCTCATCATATGATTTCTCTCAAGTCATGAAATTTAAAATATCTTGATCATGATAGAATACTCTCCAATTTGTAACATTATCTGGGACAGATGGATGAAAAATCAATTCTACAGAAAACCTATCAGGACTGCAATCTTCAGCAGGAAGGAGTTTAGATGCAACATTAGCTAACAAGTCAGCTGATGTATTTTGATTCCTAGGAATAGCAAAAATATTGAATGCTAAAAAATGAGTGGTGAGATCTTGTACTAGGGTTTGATAGTGTTTAAGATGTCCTGAAAGGCAATGAATATTATTCCTAACTTGTTTTATGACAATTTCGGAATCACGAAAGACTTTCAAGTATTTAACATCTAGCCCTATAACTTTATAAATTCCTTGAACCAAGGCTTCATATTCTGTGGTATTGTTCGTGCACTCAAATTCTAACCTACATGACAGCATGGTTTTTTCTCCATATGGATTGATTAAGATGCATCCTGCTCCAGCTCCATCACTAGACTTTGATCCATCAAAATATAACGACCAAAATAAAGATTTATCTATTGACTTATCTACAATTACATCAGAAATATTTACAATTCTGGAAGAATCAGATTGTGAAAATTTTTCTATTTGAGAAACAAAAGTATTTACAGAAAAAGGTGATTGAGGTGCTTGGAAGTTTCTAAGAAATGACTCAGCAGAATAACCTCCAAGGATATTGTTGTTGAATGCCACAGGCTCATTAGGTTGTTCAAATTCAGTGACAGTGTGCGTCATATGTTTTTCTCGTTCAACTTTGATTTGATTTGGTTTCCCTTTGTAGGGAAGCCACATATGCGAATAATCAGTTTAGATATAACCATTAAGTTTCGTAGACCAGTCCCTGCTTAAGATTAATCCATAGAATTCAGGAATATCAGCAATCAAAATATCAATTCTTTGGACAATCCTAGGATCAGAAGCTAATATGATAGTAACTGAATTGATTTCTCCTACAACTTGAAATTTAGAGCGATCCAATTGAACAATATGAACTGCCGATTTCTGTGGTTCGATATTCAATTTGGCACAGACATAAGTAGGCATTATATTGGAGGAGGCTCCAGAATCAATCAAAAAATTGTGCAGATTTTTATTGTACATCTCATAAGTCAAAAGAAAAGGAGGAGTTTGAGAATTTGATTTTTCTCCAATGAGCACTGTATCAGTAGCATCTACCTTATCTGGTGGCTTACCAGCTCCTCTAGCTGCTTTTGCAATTACGCCACTTGGTAAAGGAGCAATTGGTGTAGCGTTTAATTCTTTTAATAGCAACTTCTGCTGGTGTTTTAGTTTGCTGAGTTCATGTAAGGAAATGTTGGCTTTAATCTTTTTCATGTCTTCAACAATGTTGTACTCCATAGGATCTGACACCACTAAAGTCTTGGTTGTTGATGTAGGAGGATTAGAAGAGGTTGGCTGATTTTGAGTAGGTAATGAAGAAGTTTTCTTTACAGGGGATTTGTCTTTGGTACTTGGAGTTGTAATTTTCTTTTTAGGAACTGTTTGTAATGGTTCCGATGTAGATTTACTTCTAGTACTTACAGGCATAGCTTCTTCACTATCAGAATTAGGGAGAATAAAATCCCACATTCCATTCAATTCAGCTATTTCTTCATTCTCATCTTCTTCATCTGATACTATAGATGTATCTTCTTCTTCTTCCTCTTCTTCTGATTCTGCATTAGAGATTGCATTAGGAGGTTTAGATTCAACTTGGTTTCTTCTGAAATTTCGGAATGGTTTCTTGGTAGAAGTTTCAGCCACTTGTTTTTTTATTTCAATCATTTCATTTGACATGGTTTTAAGAACTTTCTGTAAACCTTCCATGTCGTATGGATCTTTGGCCTTTTTCTTTGAATCATCTTTGAAGCTGACTTTCTTTGATTTCCTTTCCTCAATAGCATTTTTATTTTCTAGAGAAATAATTCGTTTTTCTACTGCAATAGCCTCTTTCATATTCTCAGCTAACGTAGGTTTTGCAGCTCTATCTACAAAAATTGCTATGTTTGAGGGCAAAGCAGTTATGTACCATTCACTTCTGACTTGTTCACTAGGCCTTGAATCTGTGTGGATTTTGTTCAAGAGTTTGTTGAATCTAGCGTTGAAATCTTTAATGGGTTCCTTGGGTTCTGCTTTCAAATTTGAGAGATCGTTGATTAAAGTAGCTATTGATCTGTCATCTCCAAATTTGGTTAAAAAATGATCTGCAAAAATGACCCAACTTGTTATGGATCCTGATGGTAATGAAAAGTACCAGAATCTTGCTGCCCCTTGAAGAGTATAAGGAAATAGTCTGACTACAACATCTTCATGTACGACTCCATTCAAATTTATAGCCAACATAAAGTTATTGATATGTTCTTCAGCTTGAATGTTAAGATCTGGACTAAACTTTGGAAGCCATTTTCCAGGATTGTCAGGTAAATCGTGTAAAGGTGCAGGCATGTTGACAGCTCCTGGAGTAGCCCATGGTCTAGCCATTATTGGAACAACTATTGGAGGAGTAGTAGAGGCTGGTGGTGTTTGAATAGAAGTTGTTGGAATAGATGATGTTGAGATTGATGATGATTGAGGAGATGATGTGGAAACAACTGTACTTTGTTGAGTTGGGATTTCAGAAACAGGTAATTGAATATTAGATGAAGAACCTATATCACTTACTGATTCCGATTGAGTTTTTCTTGTCTTGACTCTACTAGGCAAAGGGAATTCTTTCGGAGAAATACCAAGTTTTTCACTTTGAAGACTAGTAAGAGGTTTTGAAGAAACAAATTTTGAGCTTACACTACCTTCAGATATTTCAGACTCATCAAGGGATAATGAGAATCCTTTCAATTTATGAATTAGATCTTGAACTTCAGGAGACTCAGGAGTTTGATTGTCTGATTGTTTTGAGATTTTGGTAGTGGGTGTTTGAATATTCTTCTCAATTTCTTCTATAGGATTTTGTATTTCAGAAGAAATTGAAGAAGTTGATGAGGGTGTTTTGCTCTCATAATGGCTTGTAGGTAAAGATTTACTTTCCATTCATAGCTCAGGCCCTCCTTCTAGCGCCAAAAATGTTGAAGCCTAGAAAATATCTGCTTCAAACATTGGGGAAAACCACCCGATCGGGACCTTAGGACAGCTCCTTTTCCGTTTGGTATGGTGGCTCCGACTAGATTTAAAGGATCAGTTTCCTTATAACTAATGGGTTGGTGATGGGTTGATTTGGATGGGTGAAAATGAGACTAAATTGACTGAAATAAAACTATTTAATTTAAACTAAATACTGATAAAGAAATTCTAACACTAACCCGAGCAATCATATGTGAATACAACTTAAGATTGTTCCAATTTAAAAATAACCATAAAAATGTATTATCATTTAAATTGAAATGTGCAGAAACAAATAAAGATAACTCTATTTAAGAAATTAAACAAAGTTGTATTAGCATATTGCATTCATCATTGTATACCATCTATATATACTTATGAAAGATAACGTTTCAATTATACTCAGAAATGATATATAAAAAGAAACGTTATGAAAACCAAATATATATAAATGATAGCAAATTTTAAAACGAATATCATAAGACAAAAGAAATCAACAGTGAACAGATAGAAATACCTCATTCATCTTGAAGACTTTCAAATGAAATATGATACTCTAATCCAGTAACTCTGATGCAAAATCAAATTCCAAGGTACATAAATGCAACACTTCAAAGATAATTCCACATAAAAATCACCAAATGTGATCCTTTTTAAAAATATATAACACAATGGAGTACAGAAATGCAATCTCCAAGTCAAAAATATTAAGATCCAGGACCCTTCTCTAAATGCATGAGAAGGGTTTAAATACTACTTAGCTAAATCTAAAAATAGTCTATTACAAAAATTAAGGATTCGGTTTAATGACCATCCTTTTCCTAGGCTAAAATACAGTAAAATTAAAACTAAATCTAAAAATAAAGACTATTAACTAACTATTTATGAACTTGATCTTTAAACTTGCAGGCATCTAGCATAGTTTTGAGAAGATGTAAGGATCGACTTTAGGTTCAACCCACCTAAAAGACAGTAGCTGGCAAGTGTGGTGTGATCTTCAGTAGAATTGATGATACAATTAAGCGCACTGTGCTGACTGTGTGGCTTCACTAAGTATGTCCAGTAAGAGTCCCAGTTTAATCTTGTCAGCCCTTGGATTGATTTTGCTCTTTCTTCTGCCTTTTGCCTCCATTCTGTTTGTAGTTGATGTGCCTGTGGGAGATATCCTGGAACAGTTTCTGGAATCAAATTAGCTTTGTGTAAATTGTCATTTACACAATCAGTAAGAGTGTTTGCCGCTGTAGCCGCCTCCTCTGCTGCCTTTTCTGCCCTTCTGATTTGTGCATTTTCCTTTATTGGAGCTTTTTGCTCTGTTATTAATTTTCCAATTTCATCTTGATTTTGCTTCACCATTTTCTCATATCATACCTTAGCCAAAGTAGTTTCTTTTTATCGATTTGACCTTTCGCAATAATTTTTCTCTGTGCCGAACACGCTGCACATCTTTTTCCTTACTCAGCATTAAGTGCCTTGAATTTGGTCAATGTTTCCTCATTTTGTCTTACAGTTATTTCAAGTCTCTTCAACTCCCGACTTTTCTCAAGAAGAGCTTTATGTTTCTTTGAGAACTCTTGACCTCCAACAGCTTCTTTAGTAACTTCTAAAAGTTCTATAGAGGATAATTTTGGCAAACTTACATACCTTATCATGTGGTAGAAACTGTGTCAATTTGCCCACTTGGATATTTGAACTTGTGAACAGCGTCTAAAACATCCTTTTTTGGTACTGTCCACCCGTGTTTGTTTGTCTTCAATGGCTCATATCTTTTGGTCCATTCATGTGTGCATTCTGATAAATTCGCATGTTCTCTGGAAAATTCTTTCATAAATTGCTTATTATAAGGCGCATGAGGTTCCGGCAACTTATACATCAACTTCACGTCTTTCGTGGTGAATGACCCGATTAGATTTTCAGATGGAGTTCTAAATTGCCTATCTGAAACATCAGTGTTGTCCAGCACCCATTTCACCATGTCCGTATACGGGAGAATCCTTGGCCTTGCCGCTATCCTATGCAGAAATGAACAAGCCAGTTCTTTGAGGGTTTCCTCAGATGTATTACTGGAACCTGCTGTAGCCGCAACTTTCATCACCACAGGATTTTCTTCTTCCAAAAAATTATACATTCCTTCCCATGTAGTTATGCTGGCATCCTTATTGCAAGCGGTGTCTGTATACAGTGAAGCCATTTCTCTGTTTTCAGAATTCGAGCTCTTCTCTTTCTTACCCATAATGTTTAGTGAAAGCTTTGTATAGACGTTTGCTCCTTCGTGCCTGCGTTTTGCGAGTTAAATGAGAGTAATGGCATGAGGAAGGTGATGAGATTGTTTTAAATGCAAAGGCGGAGGAAATATATTATTTTATCGTGAAACGACTATCAATCAAAACAAAATCTCTTTTACCATTAATTGACAATCCATTCATTTAATCCAATCATTAAAGCGCATAACAGATATTGATATATGGGAAGATTTCTTTGAACAACGCACTTTTATGAATCCGCGACATTATGATCTGCGATCTGCGCAATATCGCAATATCGCAAAAGCGCAAATCGCAAAACGTAACCATCGCAAATTGCAAATAGCGCAAAAGCGCATATCGCAAATATCTCAAAATAGCGCAAAAGCGCAAAGTTGTAAATAGCGCAAAAGTATTCGTTTAGCATTTCCTTTTTCTGCACTATGTGATCTGCGACCTGCGCAATATCGCAATATCGCAGAATCGCAATTTCAGTTTTACAAAAGATATCTACTATTTTGCGATGGATGCGCTATTTTGTTTAAAGAGCAATTTTATTGTAATCTATCATAAACTTAAGTGTTTCTTAAGGTTCTTTCTAAGGGATTTCTCTAAGTTTATGATAAAAAGTTTTATTTGAAAAGGAAAACAAATCCTAATTGATTTTTTGGATTTTTTAACTAAGGGTCCCCATTTATTTAGTATTATTACTAATATTAAATAAAAAGGGGGGTTGTTGCTGGTCACAACAATTGGCGATTCACTGAAAGAAACAGTTATCTCTGAAAAAATAAAATGAACACTATATCTTTAGGAAATAAAGATTTTTTAAAGAAGCAAGGAATCTAAATGAATGTGCAGATGGAGGATGCGATGAGATAGGGCATCGAATAAGAGACCACGTACTGTATCATATTTGGCCTGATTATTGGTGGTGTTGTACCGTAAGAAACAATTCCTTGCTGTGTAAAGGAATCCGTGCTCAAGACATTATATGAATATGTCATAAAATAAATATATATCTGTCTCTGTCTTATAAACCCTTAAACGTTAATTATATAACCTTAAAATATTAAAACCATGCAATGTTCTGCAATGCAATATTCCATTTATGCCAAAATGAAAGAACGGAAGAAAAAGAGAAGAGGATTTCAATCTGATATGCTGTCTAAAACAGAATCTATCATAATAAAACCCTGAAGAAATAGGGAAAGATAAAGTTAAAACAGAGGAGCGCACATTAAGGTTTGTATAACTCTTAAATACACATTTATAAAGAGACCCGCAGCTCAAATTACTCCATTTTATTCACAGATATGGAAACATAGTGTAAACTAGGTAACTTTTCAGTATAAACAGAATGATGGAAACTTGCATACTTCTTTTATTGATTTTCTGTTCTCCAGTACAAAATTTAGCTTCAAGGTTCAAAACTCGGAACCTCTTTCTTTCCTCAAATTTCCTTTAAATACAAAGTCATAAAACAGTTTCTCCTGATGAAACTAATTCCAACTTCTTAAACTCATTCTAACTACTTAAACTACTGGTAGTTATGGAGGCACATGCCTCGAAGGGTCCTATTACAATTTGCATGATTTTAAGAAAATAACATAGTGTGAATTTGAAACTTTCTAATCTATATGGAAAGCCACTTCTGACGCAGTTGCTGAATCAATGGCTACTCTTGGTTGAGACGTTGGGATCTCTTTCGCTGTGTCCATTGAGAATGTTTTTCATTTTTTCCATAGCTAACTTTGGGTTATCGGGGCATTCTTGAAACTATGATACTCCAACATGAATGCAACAACTTGGCTGTGGGTAGGTCTTTCTGTGAAGAGAGTCTTCACCATCCATAGCAAATTGAAATGTATCTGCAAGAAGTTAAACACTGTTTCTCCTTTTAAAATATGCGTCTTTTCATGTCTGTTATCCACCCTGCTTTTTGCCAATACTAACGAATCTTCATAAAACTTCCATGACATAATATTCCCTTTCTCTGTCCAACAGGAAGGTAAAAATGTTCTTGTCAATTTATCAAATGATATATCAAACTTCTTTACTGTCTCTTTAATTCCTAGTAGCCTCTTCTCTGCAACCTTCCGAAGATCATTCCTGATTATCATTTTATTCACCTCTTGAGCATAAAATATCTATCTTGTATCTAAATATTTTCCAATTCCTCATCCGACTTGGAATTGATAAAATCTATGAACTTCCTAGCCCAATTTTCTCTCTTGATTGCTATTTGTTTATCAGATAGTATTTCTTCTTCATGTTCTGAGATCAGGCTTTTCTCCTTAGCAACTATATTCAGGAAATTCCAATTGGACTTCATTTCTGAGACAATTTCACCCCAAATAATATCTTTAGCCTTTATAAGGGAAATATTACCTTTTAACTTCTCTTTTAGGTCTTTAATCTCAACTTAAGCCTTTTGTAATTTCTACTTATTCCCATTCGCTTCATTTTCTAGTGTCTGTATGACCTTGGTGGTCGTTTCTAACTTTGATTGAGCTTGCTTTAGATCTTCTTCTGCCATCTTCATCTCTGTGGTAAGTTGAGCAATCTGTGCTTGGGGATCTGTATCACCTGTAGGAAAAACAAAAGTACAAGTATGACTTTCAATATGGTTTTGTAAAGATATAGCAGTCTGCGTTACTTTAGACAACTCTTCATCTTTTCGCAAAAATTGCAGACGCAACTCTTCTTTTTATTTCTCCACCTCTGCTACTTCTGCAGCCATTGAATGCTCTGCAGCTGGTAACTTTAGTTTTTTTCTCATGGAAGATATCTCTATTTCTGCACTCTTCATGAGCTTTTGTACTGCAACTTTGTCGTTAGGATCTACACCGATTTTCATGATAATCTTTTTCAATTCCTTGTTTTGAACTAATAAAGCCCTTGAATTAGCCTTCTCCATCTTGAACTGTTTGATCACTTTCGCTAGCATGTTTTCAGCTTTAACATCTGTGGCATTGGTCTTGGTTAAATCATTGACAATTAACTGTCCAGTCTGCATATGAAGATTCATCTTATCCCACAGTGGGATCTTCTTTACATCCATGGTTATATTTACCGCATTAAAACTGCTTGAAGATCCAAGGGACATCCCTGTTGGATGTGTTAGAGCCATTCTGAATTGATCCTTTTCAAGGTCCATTACAATCAACAACCTAGTCTGATCAGCAGCTATGTGATGCTCTGCCTGAGCTTCTACATTAGCTTTTATTCTCTGATTTTTCTCTTCAATCTGTGTAAATATTTGTTTGACTGAGGGCATCTTCTCTGAGTAAAGCTCATGACCTCTAGGAGAAGAGGGAGCATTTTGTTCTTCATTTATATGGAAGGTAAAACCTGGTGAATTTGAAGAATGATCTTCGGCCAATTTAGTTCTCTTCTCCTCTCTTGGCTCTTCATCATCTACCTCAACAACATCATCCCTACTTCTTTTATTTGCCCTTTCAGTTATAACAGGTGTTTGAATGCTCGTTTTTGATGTATTTATTTCACCTGGGTTTGCTAGCTTCTCCTGATCAGGTCTACTTACGTGAGAAAACGCAGAATATCCATTCTCAATTCTTCTTTGGGAAATCACTCCATGCGGATCATATGATCATTTTTCTCCTAATAGAAAATGTGTCTCTTCCAACATCTTAGAAACTTCATCAAAAGCTTGCCTCATATTGACCATGAAAGGTCCCACACTCATAGGAAATTTATACATAAAACCTTTCTTCATGGGAAGAAAGTGCACCTAATCTACATTAAGGCTCTGTCTTATGAATTCAAGGGCAAAAAGCCGCACAGGCACAAAAGTTGGGAGCCTGTAAGGCTCAATATTAGCTCCATACAATCTTATCTTCGAATATTCTTCAAACACAAACCAATCTCCGAATCTGCAACTAGGTCCTAATTGTAGAAAACTCCCGGGCTTTTGGTAGAAAACATGGAGGAGAAATCCCATTCAAAATTCTATAAGAAATAGACATATAATGACTGGCAAACTCAAATAACCCTGCTTCATTTTCCTCTTTTCTAGTTATGTCAGTCCAAAATAAAACTGATTGCTTTTTTTTGTTGACATCAACTATATTCAACCCCAAAATCATAAATTCTTTGACATTTTGATATAAGAATAAATAAACAATAAATGACGGGAATTTAAAGAAACCTGTAAGAGGAAAGGTTATCAACTGAGAATTGACAATCTCTTGCCAGAAAGATGGAATGTCGAGAACAACCCCAGGTTTCATCATCAGCGCGTACATTCCCAATACTGATTTATCAATTGTAAGGTCACTGTATTTGCCCAAAATCTCTGCAATGCAACTCAGAACTGGTCTATTCTCAGCATCAAACACTTCCAAATTGAATTCTTCTCCTTCTAGTTGAACTTACTTTGAATTTGATCTCAAATGGGACATACATTGATCACATTCTTCACCTGAAAGGTTCTCAAAATAACGCGCCAATGAATCTTTAGAGAATTGCAGTGGTGACTCATTTTCAGGAAAGCAAAGTGCTTGGCGAATTAACTGCGTCGACACCTGCAAAACATTTTCTCCCTGCAAATTCTTTATGAAGCACTTACCAGGATACATTGAAGAAACCAGCCACGAGATAAATTCGGGAAAGAAATGGGCTTTTGGGATACAGGCGGACAAGACACCGGATTTCTTCATGGCGGAAAAAACTGGGGATTTCTCAGCGTTTAGGGTCACTTGATGATACAATAAGGAATGGTTTACAGAAGACGTGGTATCCTGGACGTCTTTTTCACTGTCCATGAGGGAATTGAGGTTTGTAGTACCAGATAGTGAGACTTGTTTGGCCATGGATTAACGGACAACAGATGGCGAACGGAAGGGTGGCGGTAATACAACTCGAAAGGGGAAAATGACAGCAGGTAATTTGAAAACGGGATAAAACAAACCTTTTAACAACTGTGCAAAGCCATATTAAATGCCTGTAATGACGTGTAATGCCGCTGACGTGGAGTAAAACTGTCTTCCACCTCACTTTATAACATCACCGTAGGGGCTCCTAGAGTACGGCGGTGGACTTCGACTTGCACCCCCCGCAATGAATCCAAGCCGTTGATCACGGCTCACCCGCAGTCAAACTAGTCAAATGCGGGGGCATTGCATTTGATAATTAACGAACTCTTTGCGCCTCCGCATTGACTCGTCCGGTTTAAATCTTCAACGATCACTACTCCCACTTGGAGAGTTGCTCGAAACTTAAACATGAAGTATACATACATTCAAATAGAGCTTAATGATAAACTTTAATCTGCAGCGAGCTCGTAGCAACATTTCATTTTTTTAATGATACAGTATAAAAACATTATACTATAGCATATGCTGTTTGAAATTTCAGATTTTTTTATTTTTCGATTTTCAAAATAAAATAGCAAAGGATATGCAGATGATCCTCAACATCTGGCTCCACCTGGGGATAGTGTTTTTGCCACGAAACACTAAGAACCTGTAGATCTGTGCCTTCACCTCGGGCATGGAGTCAAAAATTGCTTGATGAACTATGTACAATGATCACGCCGGATATATGAAATGGTGTTCAAACAGCTTTTAATGTTGGAAATAATGTTTTAGATATTTCCCATTCACAGGCATATCCATCACTTCTCCTTCAAGATTCTCTAGCATGAAAGTATTATTCATCCTGGCCTCACTAATTCTGAACGGACCATACTACAAAGGATCAAACTTGTCGTGTTTCCCTTTGTCTTCCCTTCGGGTATCCCACCTCAATACCAGGTCTCCCTTATGAAACATAATTTATTTTTCTTTCCTGTCAAATATTGTCTTCATTTTTTGCTGGTAAGTAAGCAAATTCTCCCGAACTTTATTTCTGTTTTCATTTAGCTCCATTACATTATTCATTCTTCTAATCATGGCATTAGGTTCTGCTTGAGCATCTTGAAGGAAAGAAATCACAGGCTTCACCAACTGGGTGGGAAACAATGCCTGAGTCCCATATAATAGCTCATAAGGTGACTTACCAGTGGATCTTCTAGTGGTCATCCTCGTTGCCCATAGCGCAAAAACTAGCTTTGAATCCCAGTTCTTTCGGTTTTCATTTATTGTTTTCTTCAAAATTCTAACCAATGTTTTGTTAGAAGATTCTTCCAATCCATTCCCTTGTGGATGATAAGCTGTAGAATGAGACAATATCACATTGTAAGTCTGACAGAAATTAATAAACCTGATTGAGTTGAAAACTTGTGCATTATCTGTCACAATCTTTACTGGACATCCAAATCTGCTAAAGACATTTTCTTCTAAAAACTTCATAACAACTAAATCGTTTTCCTTCCTGGTAGGGATTGCCTCCACCCATCTTTTAAAATAATCTGTAGCAGTAAGAATCCACTTAAATTTCCCGCTAGATGATGGATTGATTTCTCCAATGAAGTCCAGTCCCCATTGTCTAAAAGGTTCTTCAATAAAAACAGGAAGAAGAGGTAAAGGGGCTAACCTTTTCTTTTCTACAAACACTTGGCATTTTTGACAACTTCTGACTGTTTTATATACATCAGCAAATATAGAGGGCCAATAAAAACCTGATTTGAGAATTTTATGAGCAGTTACCTTCCAACTGTAGTGACCCCCGCACAAACACTCATGATATTCATTAATTACTTCTGAAACTTCCTCCTCTGTCAAACATAACAATAACACCCCAGCATGATCTTTCCAATATAGCTTTTCTCCAATCATAACATAAGGTTGAGCTTTGAGTTTTAAAGATCTGTATTTAGCTCTATTTATTGAAGGAGCACAAGAAAGAAAGAATAAATAATGAACAATATCTTTGTACCAATATGAGCACATAAATTTATATCTAATTGCTGACTTCGACTGAACATCACATGTTTCTTCATTGAATTCCTCTACAGGTGCCAATAAATTAATTCCCAGTGCTTGGAAATTTGACTCTGTTAATAATTTTGCCAGCCCCAATCCTTTAATCAACTTTGTTGGTTTAACATCCAGGTCATATTCTTGTATTTTAGCAATCCATTTGCCCCTTTTCCCATCCACATCACTCTTCACTAAAACATCTTTTACAGCCAAATTAGGAACATATGCTAAAATTTGGGAATGAAGAACATAGGTTCTGAATGATTTTAATGCTTTCACCAGAGCATATACTTGTTTCTCCAATATATTATACTTCAACTCTGCATCTCGGAGCACCTTACTGAAACACGCTATAGGTTGTTCACATTTTTCTTCATTTTTCTGTAATAACACAGTAGAAACTATTGAGGAAGACGCAAATGAGAAAATTTGAAATGGCTTCAGATAATCTGGACTTATTAGAACAGGTGCTTCCTTTAGAGATTCTTTAATTCTTTGAAAAGATTCTCTTGCTTCTTTGTCCCACTTCACCTCTGCATCCTTTTTCAACATGTATGTTATTTTATTGACAATTTTTGCATAATTAGGAACAAATCTTCTCAGAAAATTAATTTTCCCAAGGAATCTCTGAATATCTTTCTTACTTCTTGGTAGTGGAACTGACTGTATTTCTTCGACTCTCGCTGGATCAATCTTCACTCCTTGTTTAGAAACAATATGTCCCAGCAGTTTACCCTCCTCTAGAGCAAACAAAGATTTTTTAGGATTCAGCGATAAACCATATTTCCTACACTTCAAGAAATCTTTCTGCAAATGTTGTAGATGTTCTTCATCAGAGTTTGAAAAAATTGTGACATCATCCAGATAAACAACCACAAAGTCATCTCCTACAAATGCAATATCCATTTCTCTTTGGAATGTGGCTCCTGCATTCATTAGGCCAAACGGCATCCTGGCATACATGAATGTCCCCCAGGGTGTAGTGAAAGCAGTTTTCTTTTGATCTCCCTTCTCCACAACAACCTGATTATACCCTGAAAAACCATCCACCATAGATAATATGTAAGCTCCAGTCACTTTTTGTAAGACAAAATCCATCTTCGGCAAAGGATAATTATCTTTCAATGAGGCCCTATTCAGGTTCCTGAAATCTACGCACAACCTTATCTCTCCATTTTTATTTATGACTGGTACAATATTGGAAGCCCAATCTGAATATCTGAGAGGAAAAATTATTTTTGCCTGCAGCAATTTATTTACCTCCTTTTCGATTGGAGCCAACAATAATGTATTGATTTGTCTGAGCTTCTGTTTATGCGGTTTGACTCCATCTTTCAGTGGGATTTTATGCTGTATAATACTCTTATCATACGTCTTCAAATCATCATAAGACCAAGAAAATACATCTTTGAATTGTTTGAACAGATCTATGTACCTCTCTTTATAGTCCTTTGGGACTCCTTTGAACAATTTGATCATTTTAGGCTCATGTTGAGTTCCTAAATTACAATCTTCCACATTCTCATCTTGGTTTTCTTTCTTCTGATTCACTGCCATGTCATTTGCATCAAACAATATTTCGAGAGGCACCAAGCCTCTTGGAAAAACATTGTCTTTCAACTGAATAATCTCCTCACCGCCAATCTTCTTTTTCAGAGTCTTACCAGCCAACTCATCTTCATCAGTTTCCAAATAAATCTGATGATCTTCAAAATATTCGATCATCAACAAAAATTGGTTAATCTGTTCATCATCCTCAAAGACCTGCCAATGTTTGACATTGTCAGGGATTGAAGGTCTATATATCATCTCAATTTCATATCTTAGTCTCAGATTGATCAGAGGCTTGAATGTACTGGCTGCAACTGCTAAAGAATTAGCCATTCTATTCTCTTCCCTTGGAACAAACTGTAAGTTGAAAGCTTCAAAGTAGTTTTCAATTAAATCCCAAACCTCATTCCTATATGCTCTTAATCTGGGATGTTTAGTTTGACACAAATTCTTTATTTGTCTTATGATTAATTCAGAATCACCAAACACGGTCATAGACTGAATTCCCATTTTCTTAGTTTTCTGCATACTAATGATTAATGCTTCATATTCCGCTACATTATTAGTGTATTCAAACTCCAATTTGAAAGAAAAAGGTACAAGGTTACCTTCCGGAGATACAAAAATGAAACCAGCTCCAGTGCCTTCTTTAGAAAACGTGCCATCAAAATAACACTTCCAAAGTCTGTTTGAATGCAGCTCCTTATGTAAAATAGCTAAAGGGAGCTGCCCTTGTGTTTCTTCAGCAAATTCTGCATCTTCATGCAACATGAAACAAGAGAGGTCATCCTTCTCTTGGCCATAAATAGGTGAATTACCTGCATCTTTCTTGGTAGAATTTTTTTGAAATCTAGTTTCTCTATACAACCTCCTTTCTTCCCCATTAAAAACAGGAATGATGGCATATGTAAAATCTAGCTTTAAAACTCCTCCAAGCTTTTCCCCCCAAGATATAGATAATAGCATACCAAATCTGGCTGGAATATCTACCACTACCACGTCCATCATAATGCTCTTGGCTGGCATTTGAGCCAATGTAACAACCATATCCTTAATAAGACCCACACACTTCACCCTTTTTGAATCAAAAGAATAAAGATCTCTGTATGGCTTAGTGATTTGTATATTCAACTCTTTCATCACACACAATGGCATCAGATTGTGGGATGCACCAGAATCTAGCATACAATTATGTAAAACAAAATCATGTAACAGAAGTGATATATAAAAATGAGGAACAGATGAATCTACCTCCTCAACATGAGGTCCAAAGGTAACCACTGGTTTTTTTTCTTGCAGATTTACTATATCGCCCACTTCATCAGACTGAGATAAATTGATAAACTCTGCAATCTCCTTATTATAACCAGGTGTTTTCATTAACTCAAGAAGAGGTATTTGAATTTTCACTTTCTCCAACTCTTTCGACAAACTGAAAGTTTGATTTTGTTTTGTCAAATTTTCAGGTTCTTATTTATTTTTATTGGAATTCAGACCTTGATTAGAAACAGTAACAACTTTCTCCAAAATATTAGGATCCTTAATCTTTGTTTGAGAAACCCCAACTTGCTGTTTTTCCTTCTCTTTCTCTTCATTCATGGGCTTCTTCCCCTTATCTGATTTTCCTATAATGGAGTCGCCATTGGAGCAGGTATCGCTTATGGTTCTCTTCCCTCATCATATTGAGTTCTTAACCTCTTCTTTGACCTCAAATCATATTTTTTATGTAATTCTGATTGCATGAAGTTTGTGAACTGTCTGCAGTAATCATCCATCTCTTCTTGATCAAATTAAAGATCAGTTTCTTCATTTTCTTCCACTCCTTCTTCCTCAGCTTCTTCTTCTGTTTCATCGTCTTCCATGTACACAGCCAAAATTTGAGCATCATCCTCTTTCTCATCATCATCATCTGCTGAACGGGATGGAGATGCTTCTATATACAAAGGTGCTTGCACCTGATCTTGATCTTTCCTTTCTCTTTGTAGAATCTGCAGGGGATGTTTTTTAAATTGGGGATTAAAAACCCCTCTATTTTGTCTTGCAGGCTTATTATCTATTTCCAACTTCACCAATTTATTAGACAAATTTTTTATGGTCTTAGTCATATCGTCAATTCTCTGATCTTGAGATGAGGCTTCTTCTTTAGCTTTTCCTTTATCTTGAACTTTACCAGTAGCGAACATATTAGCCTCAATCTCCAGATCAACAGTTTGAATCTGCTCCAAAGTAGGAGACCTTCTTTCTCTCAATGTGAAACTGAACTCTGGCTCAAATGCACCAGCAAAAACAACCCTTGCTCCAATAGGAGGAGGCTTCATTTCCGCAGGCAAACTATTATACAATTTGTTAAATCTTTTCACAAAATCACTCATATTTTCATCGGATTTCTTCTTTATTGCATTAAATTCTGTCAAAGAATAACCGTGGTCCCTCTTTTCGCCCCATCTCTCGATGAAAAGTCTTTCTAGGGCATCCCAGTCATTTATGGTACCATTAGGAAATCATTTAAACCATTTCCTTGCCTCTCCACTTAGAGACTGAACAAAAAGTCTCATTACAACGTCCAAATGTTCAACATTTAAATTCTCATCAAATGTGCAAAATAGGGGCAAGTGCTGCTCTGCAGTTATTTTATCTTCACTAGTAAATATAGGGAGTAACTTGAGATAATCCTGAGGCATATCATGCAGTGGTTGGGGTAGATTTAATGGTGCATATCTATTCATCAAGAAAGCAGGGGCTGCCATGTTTATGCCCGGGTTAACTGCTCCTTGAGCGGGGGTGAAATGAATACCAATTGTAAATGGGGGTGAATGAGGTGAAACAACTGATATAGGAGTTGGTTTAAGAACGACTGCATAATAGCTGGCGACTGTATGAGGTTGAGTTTTTGTAAACAGGAAAGACACAAACTCTAAATATTTCTCTTCTAATGTGGGTTCTTGGAAATGAATGGGTGATGGTGAGGATTCTTTTTCCAAGAAAATGAGTTTCCTGGAAATATTCTTGGATGAGGGAGTACGTGAACTGCTGCCTGGTGTGAGCAGTGTAACTTCTGGTGTATCAAATGTTTTTGGTTTCCGGCCCTTCTTGGAAACAAGCTTCTCAGGATCAGACAAAACAGGAGATTTTTGCTGAGAGGTATCCGATCTCGTGTGAGGTTTCTTGGGAGCCAGAGCTATTTTAAAACAAACACATCTTACTATTTCCTCCTCTTTGAACAACCAGAGGAAATGTAAAACAAAACCTAGGGAAAATCTTCGAATCTTCGTCCCTGGCAACGACGCCAATTAATGTTGTACCTTAAGAAACAATTCCTTGCTGTGTAAAGGAATCCGTGCTCAAGACATTATATGAATATGTCACAAAATAAATATATATCTGTCTCTGTCTTATAAACCCTTAAACGTTAATTATATAACCTTCAAATATTAAAACCATGCAATGTTCTGCAATGCCATATTCCATTTATGCCAAAATGAAAGAATGGAAGAAAAAGAGAAGAGGATTTCAATCTGATATGATGTCTAAAACAAAATCTATCATAATAAAACCATGAAGAAATAGGGAAAGATAAATTTAAAACAGAGGAGCACACATTAAGGTTTGTATAACTCTTAAATACACATGTATAAAGAGACCCGCAGCTCAAATTACTCCATTTTATTCACAGATATGGAAACATAGTGTAAACTAGGTAACTTTTCAGTATAAACAGAATGATGGAAACTTGCATACTTCTTTTATTGATTTTTTGTTCTCCAATACAAAATTTAGCTTCAAGGTTCAAAACTCGGAACCTCTTTCTTTCCTCAAATTTCCTTTAAATACAAAGTCATAAAACAGTTTCTCCTGATGAAACTAATTCCAACTGCTTAAACTCATTCTAACTGCTTAAACTACTAGTAGTTACGGAGGTACATGCCTCGAAGGGTCCTATTACAATTTGCATGATTTTAAGAAAATAACATAGTGTGAATTTGAAAACTTCTAATCTATATGGAAAGCCGCTTCTGACGCAGTTGCTGAATCAACGGCTACTCTTGGTTGAGACATTGGGATCTCTTTCGCTGTGTCCATTGAGAATGTTTTTCATTTTTTCCATAGCTGACTTTGGGTTATCGGGGCATTCTTGAAACTATGATACTCCAACATGATTCAAAAAACTTGGCCGTGGGTAGGTCTTTCTGTGAAGAAAGTCTTCACCATCCATAGCAAATTGAAATGTCTCTGCAAGAAGTTAAACACTGTTTCTCCTTTTAAAATCTGCGTCTTTTCATGTCTGTTATCCACCCTGCTTTTTGCCAATACTAACGAATCTTCATAAAACTTCCATGACATAATATTCCCTTTCTCTGTCCAACAGGAAGGTAAACCTGTTCTTGTCAATTTATCAAATGATATATCAAACTTCTTTACTATCTCTTTAATTCCTAGTAGCCTCTTCTTTGCAACCTTCCGAAGATCATTCCTGATTATCATTTTATTCACCTCTTGAGCATAAAAATATCTATCTTGTATCTAAATATTTTCCAATTCCTCATCTGACTTGGAATTGATAAAATCTATGAACTTCCTAGCCCAATTTTCTCTCTTGATTACTGTTTGTTTATCAGATAGTATTTCTTCTTCATGTTCTGAGATCAGGCTTTTCTCCGTAGCAACTATATTCAGGAAATTCCAATTGGACTTCATTTCTGAGACAATTTCACCCCAAATAATATCTTTATCCTTTATAAGGGAAATATTACCTTTTAACTTCTCTTTAAGGTCTTTAATCTCAGCTTCAGCCTTTTGTAATTTCTGCTTATTCTTATTCGCTTCATTTTCTAGTGTCTGTATGACCTTGGTGGCTGTTTCTAACTCTGATTGAGCTCGCTTTAGATCTCCTTCTGCCATCTTCATCTCTGTGCTAAGTTGAGCAATCTGTGCTTGGGGATCTGTATCACCTGTAGGAAAAACAAAAGTACAAGTATGACTTTCAATACGGTTTTGTAAAGATATAGCAGTCTGCTTTACTTTAGACAACTCTTCATCTTTCCGCAACAATTGCAGATGCATCTCTTATTTTTCTTTCTCCACCTCTGCTACTTCTGCAGCCATTGAATGCTCTGCAGCCGGTAACTTTAGTTTTTTTCTCAAGGAAGATATCTCTATTTCTGCACTCTTCATGAGCTTTTGTACTGCAGCTTTGTCGTTAGGATCTACACCGATTTTCATGATAATCTTTTTCAATTCCTTGTTTTGAACTGATAAATCCCTTGAATTAGCCTTCTCCATCTTGAACTGTTTGATCACTTTCGCTAGCATGTTTTCAGCTTTAACAACTGTGGCATTGGTATTGGTTAAATCATTGACAATTAACTGTCCAGTCTGCATATGAAGATTCATCTTATCCCACAGTGGAATCTTCTTTACATCCATGGTTATATTCACTGCATTAAAACTGCTTGAAGATCCAAGGGACATCCCTGTTGGATGTGTTAGAACCATTCTGAATTGATCCTTTTCAAGGTCCATTACAGTCATCAACCTAGTTTGATTAGCAGCTATGTGATGCTCTGCCTGAGCTTCTACATTAGCTTTTATTCTGTGATTTTTCTCTTCAATCTGTGTAAATATTTGTTTGACTGAGGGCATCTTCTCTGAGTAAATCTCATGACCTCTAGGAGAAGAGGGAGCATTTTGTTCTTCATTTATATGGAAGGTAAAACCTGGTGAATTTGAAAAATGATCTTCGGCCAATTTAGTTCTCTTCTCCTCTCTTGGCTCTTCATCATCTACCTCAACAACATCATCCCTGCTTCTTTTATTTTCCCTTTCAGTTATAACAGGTGTTTGAATGCTCGTTTTTTATGTATTTATTTCGCCTGGGTTTGCCAGCTTCTCCTGATCAGGTCTACTTACGTGAGAAAACGCAGAATATCCATTCTCAATTCTTCTTTGGGAAATCACTCGATGCGGATCATATGACCATTTTTCTCCTAATAGAAAATGTGTCTCTTCCAACATCTTAGAGAATTCATCAAAAGCTTGCCTCATATTGACCACGAAAGGTCCCACACTCATAGGCAATTTATACATAAAACCTTTCTTCATGGGAAGAAAGTGCACCTGATCTACATTAAGGCTCTGTCTTATGAATTCAAGGGAACAAAGCCGCATAGGCACAAAAGTTGGGAGCCTGTAAGGCTCAATATTAGCTCCATACAATCTTATCTCCGGATATTCTTCAAACACAAACCAATCTCTGAATCTGCAACTAGGTCCTAACTGTAGAAACTCCCGGGCTTTTGGTAGAAAACATGGAGGAGAAATCCCATTCAAAATTCTATAAGAAATAGACATATAATGACTGGAAAACTCAAATGACCCTGCTTCATTTTCCTCTTTTCTATTTATGTCAGTCCAAAATAAAACTGATTTCTTTTGTTTGTTGACATCAACTATATTCAACCCCAAAATCATAAATTCTTCGACATTTTGATATAAGAATAAATAAACAATCAATGACGGGAATTTAAAGAAACCTATAAGAGGAAAGGTCATCAACTGAGAATTGACAATCTCTTTCTAGAAAGATGGAATGTCGAGAACAACCCCAGGTTTCATCATCAGCGCGTACATTCCCAATACTGATTTATCAATTGTAAGGTCACTGTCTTTGCCCAAAATCTATGCAATACAACTCAGAACTGGTCTATTCTCAGCATCAAACACTTCCAAACTGAATTCTTCTCCTTCTAGTTGACCTTCCTTTGAATTTGATCTCAAATGGGACATACATTGATCAAATTCTTCACCTGAAAGGTTATCAAAATAACTCACCAATGAATCTTCAGAGAATTGCAGTGGTGACTCATTTTCAGGAAAGCAAAGTGCTTGGCGAATTAACTACGTCGACACCTACAGAACATTTTCTCCCTGCAAATTCATTATGAAGCACTTACCAGGATACATTGAAGAAACCAGCCACGAGATAAATTCGGGAAAGAAATGGGCTTTTGGGATACAGGCGGACAAGACACCGGATTTCTTCATGGCGGAAAAAACTGGGGATTTCTCAGCGTTTAGGGTCACTTGATGATACAATAAGGAATGGTTTACAGAAGACGTGGTATCCTGGACGTCTTTTTCACTGTCCATGAGGGAATTGAGGTTTGTAGTACCAGATAGTGAGACTCGTTTTTCCATGGCTTAACGAACAATAGATGGCGAATGGAAGGGTGGCGGTAATACAGCTCGAAAGGGGGAAATGACAGCAGGTAATTTGAAAACGGGATAAAACAAATCTTTTAACAACTGCACAAATCCATATTAAATGCCTATAATGATGTGTAATGCTGCTGATGTGGAGTACAACTGTCTTCCACCTCGCTTTATAACGTCATCGCAGGGGCTCCTAGAGTACGGTGGTGAACTTCGACTTGCACCCCCCGCAATGAATCCAAGCCGTTGATCACGGCACACCTGAGGTCAAACTAGTCAACTGCGGGGGCATTGCATTTGATAATTAACGAACTCTTTGCACCTCCGCATTGACTCGTCCGGTTTCAATCTTCAACGATCACTACTCCCGCTCAGAGAGTTGCCCGAAACTTAAACATGAAGTATACATACATTGAAATAGAGCTTAATGATAAACTTTAATCTGCAGCGAGCTCGTAGAAACATTTCATTTTTTTAATGATACAGTATAAAAACATTATACTATAGCATATGCTTTTTGAAATTTCAGATTTTTTTTGATTTTTTGATTTTCAAAATAAAATAGAAAAGGATATGCAGATGATCTACAACAGGTGGAATTACCAATGAAGACCCCATTTGCAAGAACGGGGGTATGCAAGGGGGTAAATATGGCCCATGCGGCTGAGGCGAGATTCCGGGAATAGCGACTTGCGCCATCGGCATAGCCAATATAATGTATGGACGAGAGGGCCAGTGGAATAGTGTCACAAGACAAGAAATGGGAGGAAGGAGAACAATGATGGTAGCGTGAGTATAGGGTAGACATCCAATGACAACTATGGGAGGGAGTAGTCAGGGTAGGAAGTCTAGGACTCATGGATCGACTAGAGGGAGATCGATGAGAACTATGGGAGGAAGAGCGGGAACTCATGATGCGAAGGATATCATAGATACGGATGGTATCATCTTGATTATGGGAGGAAAGGGAAAGGTCAAGGAAACCACATGACGTTGCAAAGCTACCTAAATCATCAGTATGGGAAGAGAGGTGCACATATGGGTCATCACGGGGAATGACAGAAGAACAAGTAAAAATATGGTCAAAGCATGAAGAGGCCAAGAATGTTGCTGAAGGGGGATCAAGCAAAACAGATGGAGTGGATTCAGCAGGAATGTACTCCGAGGGTCATGCGGATGATGATAGGTATAGGAGGGGGGCAGCAGGTTCCGACATCTCAACATCAGGGAGAGGAATGTCAATGGTAGCAGGGGGATCCTCGAGTAAACCTGACACATACTGAGCAAGGATGGGAGAGGAGGATTGATTTTGTTCAACTTCGTACTCGCGAATGACCTATAAAGAGGCTCGGTAATGTGTGAGGTGAGGACAATGGTGAGAATAATGGCCATGGACACCACATAGAGCACAGGTTTTGTTGGTGCGAAGAGTCTTTGGGTTCTTCGCTGCAGATGAGGAAGAAATAGAGGTTTCAGGGACTGTAGATTCAGGGAACGCGACTTTAACCATGGGTTGGATACGGGGCAACTCCGTACAAGTATGGGTGGCATGGCCGATACTATCACACAAGGCACAAGGCTTGGCGGGTGGAGGAGGGGTAGGGTCGGGTGCGGTGGCCTTGTCTTTGGATGCCCCCTTGCGAGTTTTTCTTTTCTTGCCCGTAGCTGTCATAGCATGAGGAGGGTCTTACGGAGAGGCTAGGGGCACTGGAGCGGTGGAAGGAGCGAAGGGAATCAATTGAACTGGGGTCACAACAATGTATGGTTTTGGGTGGTCGGGTGGGGTCTCGGATGGAGGAGTAAGATACCATACCAATATTCCCAAGGTTAAATTAGGGAGGGAAAGGGTGTCCATGACGGGAACCAAATAGACTCCGGGAGGGGGAGCAAGGAAAGGTATCTCATCGGCGGGGTAATGGCCAGGAGGGATGGCTCCCATATGGTGGAGCCCTGGGGGAACCGAATTGGGAGGGTAGGGAGGTTCCTGAGTGTGAGGTGGATGGGAAGGTCCTGGCGAAAAAGGTTCGGTTGACTGAAGCGAAGGGCTAGGAGCAGGTTGTGGTGGGCGAGATTGAGGTTGCTGACTAGCCGAAGCAGGCTGTGGAAGGTCAGCCTGAGACGATTGCATCATGCAAACATTCGCTAAGCTGGGGTCAGAGACAGGAGGAGGGGGAGAACCTGGAAAAGTGCCAAGCAAGGAGGAGTCTTTTTAGACACCAGGGGAAACACTCGTCAAAGAATCAACAATTTTCTTATTGGTGACAGTAGAGATGCTGGACTCAGGGGAGGTCTGATATTTTGGTTCATGGTAAGTCAACTGGTCAATGGTGACAATCTTGCCATTATGAGGGAAAAACATCTTGCAGTGGACTGTGGATGGGACGACAGACATAGAATAGGTGTAACTATGCCCCAAAAGAATGTTGTAGTCAAGAGGGGCATTGATAACTTCAATGTTGACACAAACAGTGTTACCTGTAAGGGTGATAGGACAATTACGGAATAGGCCAATGGGATGGGAGGCATGGCCATCTCACGCACGAAGGGTGATTGTGGAAGGGTCGAGCTTAGGAGATCCGAGTTGTTTCCAAACCGAAGTGGAAATCACACAGGTATATGCCCCCTCATCAATGATACACCGAGTGACGTTGGCATTTCAGATTTTGACTGGGATTTGGAAAGCAACAAAAGTAGGTAGGGGGGGATGGTCTGACGGATGGGCATCTAAAACAATCAATTGGTCATCGGAAAGATATACATTGCCCACGGAAGATAGTAGAGCCTTTTTTTGGGAAGGACACGACTGGAGGAGTTCCAGTGTTGAAATGGAAGCAGGAGATTGTGCCAGATCATCTACTATGCTATATGAATGGGCAGCCCGACTAGAGGCAGCATTTCGGCGTAATGGGCCATTAGGAATCTTGGTATGAACCTCAGCTTTGGGTAAAGGGATTTGCAAGGGACCATTGGGTGTCGACAGAGGCTCTGTAGGACCTGAAGATGGGTACTCAGAGACAGACGGAATGGGAGGCGTGGAGTACTGACGAGACTGAGTTTGAAGGTTGAGGTTGACGGTGAGAGTTTGGTCAGCGACCATCATGAGAATCTGGTAATCGGAGGAACCAGAAGGGGAAGGTTGAGTGGTTACTAGGGTATGAGGTGGTTGAGTGGCCATGAATCCTTGTTGAGGGAAAGGATTGATAAACACAGTGGGTTGAGAAGTAGCCGAATTGGGAGGGATAGTAGGGGAGGAATGTTGTCCCCACACGGTGGCCTGAGACTCCCACATCTGCCGCATCTGTGGTAATAGGGGTCAATCGTGAGTGTAATGTCCATAAACACCACAACATGAACAGGGCTTATTGGTGCGAAGAGGCCTGTCCGGCTTGGGCTGAGAGCCCTGTGGTTGGTTGGCAGTGTTAGGATCAAGACTCGAAGGATTGGATCCACGATTACCAGGGGTAGATTGATTGCCTTTCCTCTTTCTTTGAGAAGGAAGAGAATTGTTCATGCCCTGCTGCGCAAATACTTGCCCTGGAGGGGATAGTAAGTGTTGTGGCGGGGGTTGAGAAGGCAAGGGGGTGAGAGGTTCAAATTCTGGAGGAGCTGGGACACCAGGCTGTGGGTAAGGATAAGGGTTAGGATGGGCAACATTGAGGTAAGCAGGAGTGGGGGCAAAAGGAGGAGGCATGCCATATCCTGGATACATGCTACCTGGAGGGGGGAAAGTGCTGGAGGTGCTGGCCCTTCCTGGAGGGAAACCATAGCCCATAAGAGGTTGAGTAGAGGTATGCGAAAGAGCTCCAATGATACCGTTGGTAGAGTGAGATGCCCCCAGGGAGTTAGTGCCACTGGGCTTGGGGAGGTCAGGAAGGACGGTATAAACATAACCAGATTGAGCATAAATAAGGTCATATTTCAAGGCTATTTGGAGGGCGGCTTCTTCGGTTTGAGGGAAATGGGAGGCGACATCTTTGCCAATGGGAGGTAAGAGAGAGTGAAGGAACCAGTCCATATAGACCTGATCTTCAAAGGGAGGAGTGCGACATAAGCTTCTTCTTCGCCGCCATTCCTGGACATGAGCGAAAAAGTGGGTCGAAGAGGATTGACGGGAGGAAGTTAAAAGCTTGGTACCAGTGTCGTATCAGAGAGTTAGCTGGAAATAAGATAAAAATGCTTGGGAAATGGTCACAAAAGTGGTATGGGAGGAGGTGGCTTGCTCAACATACCATTTAGAAGCTTCGCCGGTAAGCGTGCATTGGAACAATCGAAGATGGATGGAGTCATCAGTAATGGAATTCGATGAACACCACATGTGGAAAGATCGGATATGGTTGGAGGGATCTTCACTAGCAATGCCTTCAAACTTGGGAATGTCGGAGGGGAGCTTGGTTGGCATAGCAGGCCAACTAACATCGTGGCAGATAGGATCATTGATCAGCTGATTGAAGTCGGGGAGACTAAGGCCGGCCATATAAGGGAGCAATGGGGAAATTGAGGTAGGTCCCGTAGTGGTTCCGCTGGAAACAGACCCAACAGTAGAACTAGGGTTGCCGTTGGCACTAGGCCCTGAAGTAGACATGGTGAAGGTAACAGGGTGAGAACCAGGAGTAGGGGGAGAACCCGAACAATCAGAAGAAGAGTTAGAGTGCGGACTCGGGGGAGGACTTACTCTATGACGACGAGAAGGAGGAAGTCGACCAACCAGAAACTGAGGGTGAAGGCCAAGAAGTCTCCGGGAGAAGCGCCTTGGGGGCGCAATGATGACGGGAAGAAGAAAAAATGACAAGGGAAGGGAGGGACAAAATCAAGTGAGGTCAAGGGCAGAGAGGTGCAGTGACAATTGATTTTAAATTCTTTTCCAGGAGGTGTTAACTAGGCTCTTCTTCACTTAGGGTTAGTGTGTGGTGTGTGTTGATTTTAATTTTTTAAACCCAAACGTTTTGAGAGTAAAAGAAAAAGTGTGCTGCATAACTGAAAATAAATCTGTAAATAACTGTATATAATGCTGAAATAACAGAAAATTTAACAGCTAACAAGGCATCGATCTAACCCAAGAAGGCGGGTCTCTCAAAACTAGTTTAAAAAGAGGGAAAAATCTAGTCAAAACACACGAAAAAGAGGCCGATAGATCTAAGGTCGGGAGGGACAGGGATCTAAAGGATAAATCTGCTGGAAAGAGGTGTAGAGAACAACAAAGAGGCAGAGGTAAGGTTGTTGTAACAAAAGGGGAAATCAGCTAAAAGGAGGAGGGATGAAGAGGTGGCCCTAGAGGTAAACCCAAACAAAACTATATGAGGTGATTTGAAAGGGATAAGAGATGATCTAGATGGATCTGAAAAGGAATTATAAGATCTGACAATAAGAAGGCTGAAATGCTGAAAATTCAGACGTCTGAAACAACTAAAACTCGCCCACCAAAAGTGGAGGGTACTAAACCCCTAAGGGGAAATATTCCCACTTAATTGAGTGAAGCAGATCAGAAACAGGTCTAAATGGGCAGAGACGGAGGCTGGAAAACCCTGATAGAAGCTTCAGACAAACCCAGAAAAATTGCTGGAAAAATGCAAAAAAAAGTGCAGGTCGCAGGTTCTGACCTGTTTTCAGTCCAGGTCGCAGGTTTGGGGCAGAAAAGTGCGTCCTTAGGTCCAGGTTGCAGTTTTTGGGCCGATAAGTGCGACCTGCAAATTCGGGTCTCTCGGTGGCAGATTTCAGAAAAAATTGTCGTCTCAACTGCGGCTAATGTCTGTCACCTGCGCAATAGGGCCAGAAACACACGGAAGTTAAAAATTTTAATGTTTGAGGGTTTTAGAGGTGAAAAGCACCATAAAAATAGGAAAAAAAAGAAACTGAAGAGAAACCCTAGGGTCTGAAATAGCTGGATATGCAGGAATATATAAAATGACAACGGTCACAAAAGAAAACCCATGTGGAGTCGCCAATTGTTAGTATGAATCTTTCGTCGTAAAAGACCACTTTAGCTACGCATAACAAATAGCCCTAACATCAAATATGACTGCCAATATCTTTAAGTCTGCAATTAGTTGATCCAAATAATGCTGCACAAATCTAGATCTAAGCATAAAAGACATTAAGCAGTAAAAATGAAATATGGCTCCATGCATCCAATAGACAAGACAAGAACAATGTATTTGAAAGAATTCTTTATATTATATTCAAAGGGGGCACCTGAGAGGAAAACAAGAAAGGTGTTTTCCGGTTCTCCTCAATGGGATGGGTTCTTGACAGTCCTCAGCACTTCAGATCTAGAATATCTCTCTCTTGTTGGTGTAGAAAACCCAGACAAACATAGAACTCAATGGGAGCTCACAAGGCAAAAATGGAGAAAATGTGACCAAGTGTATAGATCCAGAGTGATCTAATAGGCAACAAAAGGTGACTAATGAATGGGGAAAACCCTTTTATTTATAACAAAATATTAGGGTGATCTAGAACTTGGTGCATGAATAAAATATTATTAATCAAATTCTAGAAACACCCTTTAGGAATATTTTATTATATTTGTTGGAGGGAAAAGGATTTTTGACTTGGGTCAATTCCTTTATTTATAAATAATAAATAAATAAATGATTTATTTATTATTTTAAGGAAATGGTGGGAATATAATTAAATAAATAATGATTCAGTCAAATTTAACTAGGAATATTATTTAAATAGGATTTAAATAACTTATTCCTAGGAAATAATCAAATAAATAAGGATTTATTTAATTGATTTCCTTGTTTTGGGTTAAATATGACAGGAAATATAAAAAAATATAGATTTGTTTATTATTTCCTTTTGGGGTTTCCTGTTTAGACCATAAACAACTTAACAAAGGTGTTTTACTAAGTTATTTCACATAGTGAAAGCAATTTTACTTAGGGTAAAAGTGGTCTTACATGGTGTACTTGGGTTCATCTAATGATAATAGGTTAGATGACCAAAAAATGGTGTAACACATACTGTGTCAAATTTTGATGTAATATTGAAACCATATCTGTACTAGAACATTTAGTTAGTTTTGATTTGAGTATGGGAATGCCTACCTCAACGATGATATATATATATATATATATATATATATATATATATATATATATATATATATATATATATATATATGTTTGCATTGAATGCTTTTACGGGTTTGCGACCGATGTCTCCAATCCAATCCTCAGAATGATAAAGCATTTCAATCTTTAGAATAACCTCAGATTATGCACTTTAGGGGGCAATCTATTACACGTCATTTTTTCACAATGAAATTTGACTGTTCATATGGGTCTATCACCATCCATATCATTTTCCCTTAGAGGTCAAAAAAACCAATGTTCTTAAATCAAGTCCTAGAACTGGAGAAAAGCTCTGTAAAACCCTTAAAAGTCTACCTGCGCAACTTTTCTAGCCTTTCCCTATGCATGTGATTCTTTTCTGTCCATAAAATGCGACAACTCCCACACTTTTTTCCACTATTACCTGCGCACCCCCATGAAAATAAAATAAAATAAAAAAGTAAATTCTAGAAGCCTAGATGGTCGAATATTCTCCCAACTGGAAACTTATAGAGTCGTGATCAGTTTGATCTTTATCCCTCAACTCATGGAGCTTATCCCTTGGTCCATGGAGCTCAAATCATTTCATGAGAGGAATCCATCCCCCTCTTCATGGAACTGAAACTACCTCCATTTCCCTATAAATTGAGCTTAAGTTTCAGGTTCAAGGGTAGATACTGAAAGAGACTGTACACACATGGTAGAGACACATATATTGTGAATGATAGAAGATGAATTATACAGTTTCTAAGCTGAAGAGAGTTCATAAGAGTGCATACTTTCTACACTAGTGAGTTGTTGTTGGCATGAGAATGATCACACCCTTATGTCTATAACTCCATCCTAGTATTCAGAGAGGAAGGCTTATCAGAATGAAGGAGAAACGATTGTTTAGGACCACGAGAGAAATATGTACGACATCAAGGCATCACATTGTAAGATTACGCTTTTTATTCAAGATAATACATATGGATCTCTTTTTCTCATTGATTTGTTTCTATCCTTATTGGAATAACATCAATACTTAGACTCCTTGATCATTAAGTTGATTAGTATTTTCTGATTATTATATATAGCAGATTTTTTGATCCTTTGTCTTGTCTTTGATTGCAAGTTTTACTCTTTGTAAAAATAACTTTGGAGTGACGGGACAAAAGGCTACATCAAACATTTGGATTTCAAGGTAGGGGCATGTCCTCTCTACTTTATTACAATAATTCTAAAAATGAAATTAATCTAGAGGAAAAGGTTTCCAAATGGATATTTTTTTGTAGTTACTCGCTGGAGTACTAGGGAGAATGCTCTTGTTCGCAAGAGGGATTAATCCACGTAACACTATATCTATCTGAAATAGACATATTATTGACCATTCTCTCCATGGTTTTAAGAAAAGCATCAAATTTAGAATCTAATGAAGTGGAAGGTTCCTCTTTGATAGTCACTTTGCGTTCAATTTTAAGTTTGGATTTTTTAGTTAATAGATTGGCTTCAAAACTCACTAAATTTTTGATCATATCTTCAAGGGTAATGGGATTTCTTTCTCTCAATGAGTAGGCCATATCTGGGTTAAAAGCATCGAGATAACGCAGAAGGGCTAAACCAAGAGGTGTTTTCATTTCATTTGGGATGGAATTATAGATTCTGAGGTATCAGGAATTGTAATCAAGCACTGATTCATTGGGATTGTGCTTCAAGGAATCATATTCAGCAAGGATTTGTAAAGGGTTTTTCTTCTCATCCCACCTTGCTAAGAAAGCATCAATTAGTTAAGTAGGAGTCCTAATAGAATTAACTGTTAGGGCACAGAACCAAACTTTAACTTCACCTGAAAAAAATTGTGTGATGGTTCGCATCTTGGCATCATCTGCATCTAACTCCTCAAGATCTATGAAGGTTGTGATTTTTTCCATGTGATGACGGGCGGTGATTTCAGAGTTTTCATCGAAGAGGGGAAGCCTTTGGCCATATCCTTGAGGTAAATCAACAAGATTACCAGGGAGAACTAAAGGTCCAAAACGAGCCATAATTCCTGGAGAATGTGGTGGAGGGGGTGGAACGAGGGATGGATTAGTCTGAGGAGTCCTTGAGGGTGAATTTGAGATGATGATGGGATGGATGATGAAATAGTAATTGTTTGGGAAACTTCGAGGACATGAAGGTTTCTTGTTGGTATTGAATAAAGACTTTTTTAGTAGTGTAACTTAGGGTATTGGATAAATTTTCTAGCTTGTAATATTATCTCCATATTTTAACATCAATTTCATTTGCAGCTTCAACTAGTGATGGATTTAACTCTAATCTCCAAGGTTCAGGAATGTAATATTCCTAAAGGGGACTGCTCAACAAAACAGGCCTGAAAAACACATTTTTCAGGGATGTGTGCTTCAGAAACCAAGATCAGCCCTTGGATTCCTTAGATCTGATAATCTAAGACCCAATTCCAAGAGGAGATCAAAAACCAAACAAACTAGGTGAGGCAAACAAGCCTCCCACACCTAGTATGGCTTGATAAATGTCCAATGAGGGACTGCAGCAATATATAAACACTGTATTAGAGTATTAGCAGGCTAATAATGCATGTGATGTGTTAATAAACACTTTAATATCAATAATATATGCAGCAGCAAGGAAATTCATCTATCCCTTCAACCAAAAGTGGGGAAAAACAATGATTTAAACCCTAAAAAGGTCATTTTCAGAAATATGCATAAAAACAGAGGAAAGTGATGGTTGGATCTGTTAGCTTAGGTCCTGTGGGACTCCCATACCAAATTTTAGCTAAAACAAAATCATTCTAGCTAAGTTAGACAGGTCTCCCACTCCTGAAATTGCTTAAAGACCCTGATTTCCCATGACTTAGAGTATGCAGGGATTACTGAAGCACAAACAACATGATTTTATAAATGTGTTAACTATAATAGGGTCTGAAAATCATCAAATTATATCAAGGATATGTATCAAACAATTCTTAAGAGAAAAACATAGAATTTACATGAAGAATGCCTGAGATTGAGGTGCTGCAACAATGGATTAAAACAGGAAAGCTTAACAGCGTAAATTTCAAGAGGCCGAAGCAATATTTTATTAAATTTTAGATCTAGGATATATCTTCATATAAATATATATATATATATATATATATATATCTATTACAGATCTATAAGCCAAAGAGGCCCTTATTTACACTCCCCTTGGGGATCTCAGCAAATGATGAATCATAGTGAGTAGATCTGAGATCTAAGTCATAGTTTTGCAGCAGTATTCAGAAATTCTACAGTATATACAACAGTAATATATCATATCTAAAGGGTACAAGGATTGGTTGGAAAATCCATGAATCACCTCAGTGAAAGGAAGGATCCTTTTCACTAGAGATCTCTCCTCCAGGAGAATTTCCAAACCCTCTACAACTCTGCTCTGCAAAGAGGATGCAGTCTCTTCAAGGAACTACGAAAATGGTGATGTAGAATACTTTTTCCTGATGCCAAGATCAAAAACTGAAGCCCAAACATCCAATGCACTCTTCCAGGAGGATAAAAGACTCATTCACTGAGAAGAGGCACTAGTATGATCTAGATCTGAGCAGATCTAGACTCTGTTAGGACTCCGTAGTTTGCAAGATTGAAAAATACAAACACTCTAGAGCCTACATCAAAACCACATTGGAACCTAAGGATCTAGCCATCCTAGATTCAGAGAGGGATCTCTCTATATATGTGTGTTCAAAAGATGTTTCTTTATGCTTTATGATAAGATATTAGGCTAGTTATGAAGAACAAGGATTTTTGTTTGTTTGGTTGGGCAGGATAGCATGAAGATGAAGGAATTATGTATGAAGGGTGAAGGTGTGAGTAAGTGAAATAATGGTTTAGCTGATAAGATAAGCAAGGAGAAACATCAATCCATTGGGCTATGGAGTCATAAGAGGATTTAATTGCACAACAAGTTTCAAGAGTGGTCCATGGGGCAAGTCATCTATGTCAAAGGATCTCTTTAAGTTGATTTTATGGAATCAAACATTAAAAGTGGTGAAAAAAGAAAAAATATGAGAAAAACAAAGGACAACCTAAGATTAGGTAAGTACTTTTAAACTAGCCTGCTTTTGGCATGCACTTAATCGAAAGACACAAAAGTAACCTAAGATCAGGTAAGTACTTTTAAACTAGCCTGATTTTGATATACTTTCAAGAGAAAACATTAAAAAAAACAAAGAATAGCTTAAGATCAAGTAAATACTTTTAACTTAGCCTACTTTCAACATATTCTCAAAGGAAAAAATTCATGATAAACATAAAAATAGTCTAAGATTAGGTAAGTACTTTTAAACTAGCCTGCTTTTGACATACTCTTAAGGGAACTTTTCAAAGCAACTGTTGGAGATAAAATAGAGGACATGGCTAACCATAAACTTCTCTAGCTCTACTTTAATAAGCAGACTTTTCAAGAACATTCAAAGACAATATCTCAAGTTGTACTCAGGAAACATGGGCTCACCAACACTTCATTGGTTATACTCTATTGAATTACCTTCAAAACACATTTAGAAGAAAACATAAAGGATAAAGATTTATCAGTGAGATTTAGGGTACTTCAGAAGTAAATCCTAATCTATATTTGTTGTTCTTTATGAGAGAAAAGTGGACAGAATGAAAACATAAAGAAAATAACAATTACAGTGAGAAACACATCACCATTGACATAGACCACGATCCCATAAATCAGCTATTGTATTTTATGTTCAAACCAGTTACAATCTTCAAGTCCAGTGGGTATTTACAGCTTCAAACTTCTCATCTCAGCTTATGTATCTTCAATTCCTAACAGAGCTACAACATGATTCAACAACTATTTACATTCAACAAGTATCCAAAGACCAACCCCAATACTCTCTTCCATAGAAGTATTTATAGAATAATGAGGAGGTGGAGTGAAAGAAAGGTATATTTGTTCAATTAATGCAGAGTAAGTGCTTCTCGGCCTTTGAAGGGCCAAATGGAGAATTTTTCAAATGTTTTAACTCTGCTAATTGATTATTACATTAAAGTTCATCAACTTCAGTCTCCTTCGTTGACTTTGGAGGTTTTTGTAGATTGAAAATTAATTCTAAGCTGTCTCTGGAAATATCTCTGACTGTGTAATTAATATGCACTCTTTTTAGGTGAAATCAGCTGTTAGGTGGCATTTTGAGGAGTAATAGCCTCAATGATGTGGCATTTGGAGGCTCCTTTACTGATCCATCTATCTAAATACCTTAAAACACTGATTTAACTGTGATTTTGTGTTTTTAAGGCTGTCTAAGCCTTTTTCATTCTTCTTCGCTCTTCAATTGTCCTTTGCTGACTGTTCAACTATTTTTGACTTTAGTCATCTGTCTTTTGTCTTTTTCGACTGAATGAGGCTTTGGTGCCTTTAAGCATGTTCCTTTAACTGTAGGGTTAAGATCTTAATCTTTGGCCTTATGTAATTAACCCTCATCCGGTGTTTTTGCCTTTAAACTTGTAAGATTAAACCTTTAATCCTTTAACTCTTCATTTTTTCCTTAATCCCTTAATCTTTTATGCGCGGTCTCTTCTCTACTATGAACAGGTACCTTGGCGTGTTGAGGGCTTTATTGAATAACCAATGTTTATGCAACATTGACTAAACCATGTAATTTACCCTGCAAACCTTTAATCTGCAGTGTTTTAGGCTTCAGAGGTGATAATCCTTGGCCGCGCTCCTTACTGAACCATGAGAAGGCTCTTGGCCTTAAAAACTGTTATCAAAACCTACAAAAAACCACAAACATGTCATAAAAAATCTTGCGGGTTGGAAGAACTGAATATAGTGGTTGTCGAAGGCAGAGGAGTAGTACAGAGGGGGTGAATAAGCAGGCGGAAGAGGTTTTATGAAGAAAAACTACGAAAATATGGTTTAAAAACCATATCTGGTGCGAAAATAGCTTAGCGGTTTTCAAAAACCGCGAATGGATTTTGCATGACGCTTGGGTGGTAAGTGGTTTGCGCTGAATCAGATGCGATCCAGTTAAAAAGTGCCGCGTGGATTATACAAAACCAGGGTTTCACGCGACATCGGGGGGTTAAACTTCAGACAATAATTTTGCACGATATGAAATTTGCACCGTCAGATGAGAAGGTGCAGATCCGACGGTGGAGATCTGGCACGACGAAAATTTGCACGGTGGGAGCTTAGTGGGGGATAGGTGTCAGGAGGGTATTGGGAGAGGCGACGGGGTAGGTTTTATATCAGGATGAACGAGGACTATCGGATTTTGATAAATCAACTTCAGGGATCATTGCAGAGGGTGAAAGGATGGAATTTCATAGAGAGGATAGGGGGAGAAACGGAGGCATGGTGGTCGTTAATCTTTGAAGATCGACGGTCACAATTTGATAAGGAATATGCTAGGTAGTGCGGGGGAAAAAACAAAGGAAAAAGGGTTTTTACAAAGGGAGCAATGGTATAAAAAGGATAAGGGAAGGGGCTTAAAGGGAAGTGCCGGGGCACATTTCTGTAGAGGAGAAAATTACCAGGGGCTAATCGCATCAGGGGAAGAATTTTTGAAAAGGAAATGCGGGTATATAAAAGAAAGGCCAATGCGACGAGGTTTTGGGCACTTGGTTATAGTGCTCGGTCTTATGATGGAAAGGGTCAGAAAAAGGCTTAAAAGGGGCGGAAAAGGGTTTTTCAGAGGTTTTATGCATTTTTTGTGGGTTTTCATGGTTTTTTGAAGTTTCGATAGCTAAAAGGAAGGGTTTTTAAACCATAACAAAGGGTTTTATATGAGTTGAAAAGGGATTTTGAAGGTTCCCTTGGGATAATGAGGATAAAATGAAGAGAAAAGGGGATTTTTCAGAGGGAAATGGAGGATGAAAAAGGGCAAGAATGAGTGAAAACAGGTTTTAGAAAATGATGGAAAAATGCCTAAAAACAGTCTTTTTGGATATCAGCATGGCTTCTTGGTGGATTTTTCAATGAAATAGCAGTGAAGATTACTTTTTGAGTTTAGGTAGCATAAGAAGGCTTCAAGAATGAGTAGTTTTGCATGAAAACAATCTCTTGAAGGCTCAGGACTTGTTTTAGCCATCATTTGCTCTGACCAAAATTTACTGATGGCTAATAGTGGCTCCACTTGGGGATGGAAGCTCCTTGGAGGTGTCAAGAACTTTAGATTTTATATTTGGGGTGAAAACCTATGCCTTGATCCATTGAACACCTTTTTCCTTCTTTGATCATTACTGCTTTAAAAGATGATCAGTACTTACATCAAACAAAATGATTTATTTCCCAAACAACTACCTACACAGCCTACTTCCTAACATTTTTTCTTCAGCAGTTGCACTTGGACTTGCAGACCTTAAACATCAAAATTTTATTCTTTTAAAAACAGGAACAATTATTATAAATCTACCCTTATTTCTTCCATGAGTTTAGATTAAACTGTTGAACTCATAAATTTTCTACCTAAGCTACTATCTTCCAGGATTAAACTGTCTGGCATATTTTATTCTCTATTTTCTAAAACAGAAATTTAAAACATAGTCAAATCAGGATTAGACTGTCTAATTTTCCATGGTGTCTATGGCTGTATGTACAAGCTACACATAGACTTTATTTGCAGAAATTTAAAACAAAACCGTGAAGGCTTGAGATCTGAAAAAATAAAAAACATCCTTCATTCTTTCGTTCAGCTTTGGTTTTGATCTTTTTGAGATGTTCTTTTTCTTTTGGTTTAGATTTTGAGCATATTGGAACCAATTCTCCATCAAACTTTCAGGTTCAGGTTTTCAGCTTGTTTGAACCACTGTTTTTCTATCCTAACTTATTCTACTGATAAGCCAAGATTGAACAGTTTGGAAAATCTTCTTCACTAATCTATCAGCAGAAAATTGAAATCTATCTTAGTCATCATTAGGTTGTATGACTAAAATAGTGCTGTTATTTTTGGTAGTGGAATTTAAGCTTGCACACTTTCATATTTTTCCTTCTTTTTCGGTATGGAGTTGTACCTTCTTGTTTTATTTCTGCCCTCTTTTTCTCTTTTTCTTTCAAAGAAAAAAACAAAAAACTAACTAACTGCTAAAAAAGGCGAGCTTTATTGACATTCCTACCTAACCTACTCTAACTCTAAAATATTTACATGTTTAGCTGGTAAATTTTCTTTTTCAATACATCTAGTCAATCAGATGATTCCATGACTGGTCTTTGTTCATCTCTTTGAGCAGGTAGCAAAAGTGCAGCCATTCGATTAGTAACAAAAATGAGAAGAATATCTGACTGTTTGTCAGAGATAACCATGGTACATATTGAATATTAATCTTTAAAATCAAGGCTATCACAAAAGGTGACAACATTTTATGTATTTGGCTCTTGCAAAGGATCCATGCTTGAGAATTTGAGCCAATTCGAATCTCCACACATTCTTCCATAAGATAAATAAAGAAAAGATGAGAACTCTCTTCCTTTTGGCCCTCCATGATTGGTAGATTATCTGACCCTAAGACATCAGCTTTGAGGACTGCATCTTCAGTATGCTCCTTGGAAACATCATCATCCTTTAACTACAAATAAAAAAGTAGTGAAATTTATTTTTTTAATCTAAATTTATGCTTGCTTCTGATGTAAATTCAGGTTCTTTGGATGACAGATTGATATCAGCAATGAGAGAAAGTTTCTCTTGAGAAGATGATATATCCTTAGTAGGACACTCTTCTATTTGTTTTTCTCCCTGAAAGACTTGCCAATACTTTTCATTGTTTGGAACAATTGGTCTAAATTTTTCTTGAATTATGTATTGCTTGTTTTCACAAGGTCTCAGACATGTACTAGCAACAAGGGATAAATTATTGGAAAGACTGATTTGGTTTTTAGGAACAAGGGTAAGTTGGAACTCTTCAAATTATTTTAACAAGTCAATAACCTCATCCTTATAGGCTCTAATTCTGGGATTTTTGTCAATGTGTTCCCCATTCACTTGCCTAATTACCAACTCTACATTCCCATGAACTGTTATCCTCTGGGCTCTTAATTTTTTCAATAAGTGTAGCCCTAAAAGGCATGCCTCATACTCTGCTATGGTTCTTATGCATTGAAAATTCAATTTATATGAATGGCCTTCAACATGATTTTTTTCCGGATTATAAAGCCATATTCCTCCACCTGCACTAGTTTTATTACATGGCCCATCAAAACACATATTCCACAGAGGATTAGTTTCAGTTTTAACATTAATTTCCCTTATATCCTCTTTGTCTTGGGTGCCATTGTGTTGTTTCGTAGGAAAGGCACCATGTTGATGATTATCTTGTTCCAATGAATGTTTGAAGGCTAGCTGCTTGTTTAGTATTTGATCAGTTTCTTCTTCTGTCAAAGGAAGGATTTATTTTTCAGCATGGACAGAAGTACAACAGTCCTATTTCTCTTGTGTTAACTGGTTTTGAGGCTGGATGTCATCTTGAGCCCCTTCTATCGAATCGGTACTTGTGCTTTCAGGAAACTTTGAGGATTTTCTGCTATATCCTGATCTATTTCAGTTTTAAACAACTCCTCATGATTGTTATGATGCTCAATTTGAATACAAGGTTCATGAGTTGTTTCTTCTACATTATCAGGATTCCATTCTCCTCTTAAAATTTGAAATGAGTTATAACAAAGAGGGAGAGTCCCTATTCGTGTTGATTTGTCTTCTATTTCAGGTTCTATGCTTTCTAAGTGGCTTATTGTTTCCTCAAAGAATTGCTCACTTTTAGTATTTCCATTTGGTCATGAAGTTCCCTTAATAGTGTAATACAAGATAAAGGTACGTTGTTAGGACTTTCTTGACAATTTCCTTCATTGTTTTCTCTGTAATCTTGCTCATCATCTTCTACAACGTGTTGATCATCATACATGTCTTGCTCATTGCCTAGGTCTTGCAGTGGTTGAGTTTGTTCTTGATCTGGAAAAATCATGGGCTGCTCAAGATTATCAATATTTAAATTAGCCTCATACCTATCCGTTCTCTTTCCAAGCATGTGCATCATTTTTTCCATCATAACTAGTAGTTTTTCTTCTGGGTCTATATCTGAATCCATGTTTATAAATCAGAAAAGAGGTCACTGTATCTGGTCAACTAGTTCATATTCTTCTACCAGCGGAGTCATTTGGTCTTTTGGGAGTTGTGGAGTTGCTAGGTGGATGATTTAAATTTTGCTGTCCACCAGCAGTATGGTTGGGTTTGCTCAATGCATTCCTAAAGGAGTCTACAAAGGCTGGAAGGATAATAGGCCTACTGGAGGCCTACGGAGTCACTAGGTGGAAATTTGGAAGGTAAAATTATTTATGGTCCACCAAAACTAATTTATTTTGAATACCAATCTGGAATGTTTTGGGTTTTCTGAGTTTTTTACAGTCCTGTGGGTTATGAGAGTGTCCTATATCTATTTCAACACTTAGATACGGTGATGAGACAAACAAAGTATACTCTATGGCACACTAGCTGATTCCTTAAAGGTTTGATAAGGGTCTGTTAGAATTCTAAGGATTACTTAGATTGTCACTGATTCAGAGAAGTCCTATCATCATCACCATTAAGTTGGTAGTGCTTGAAGAAAGCTATTCTTACTTGAACGAATACTGAGTGTTATGTTTAAAGGATTTTACTCAGAATGTCCCCAGTATGGTCACCGGTATGTTAGGACTCCGTAGTTTGCAAGATTGGCAAATACAAACGCTGCAGAGCCTACATCAAAACCACTTTGGAACCTAAGGATCTAGCTATCCTAGATTCAGAGAAGGATCTCTCTATATATGTGTGTTCAAAAGATGTTTCTTTATGCTTTATGATAAGATATTAGGCTAGTTATGAAGAACAAGGATTTTTGTTTGTTTGGTTGGGCAGGATAACATGAAGATGAAGGAAGTATGTATGAAGGGTGAAGGTGTGAGTAAGTGAAAGAATGGTTTAGCTGATAAGATAAGCAAGGATCAGCATCAATCCATTGGGCTATGGAGTCATAAGAGGATTTAACTGCATAGCAAGTTTCAAGCGTGGTCCATGGGGCAAGTCATCTATGTCAAAGGATCACTTTAATTTGATTTTATGGAATGAAACATTAACAATGGTGAAAAAAGCAAAAATATGAGAAAAACAAAGGATGGCCTAAGATCAGTTAAGTACTTTTAAACTAGCCTGCTTTTGACATGCACTTAATGGAAAGACACAAAAGTAACCTAAGATCAGTTAAGTACTTTTAAACTCGCCCGCTTTTGATATACTTTCAAGAGAAAACATTAAAAGAAACAAAGAATAGCTTAAGATCAAGTAAATAATTTTAACTTAGCCTGCTTTTAGCATATTATCAAAGGAAAACATTCATGATAAACATAAAAATAGTCTAAGATCAGGTAAGTACTTTTAAACTAGCCTGCTTTTGACATACTCTTAAGGGAACTTTTCAAAGCAACTGTTGGAGATAAACTAGAGGACAGGGCTAACCATAACTTCTCTAGCTCTACTTTAATAAGTAGACTTTTCAAGAACATTCAAAGAAAATATCTCAAGTTGTACTGATGAAACATGGGCTCACCAACACTTCACTAGTTATACTCTATTGAATTACCTTCAAAACACATTTAGAAGAAAACATAAAGGATAAAGATTTATCAGTGAGATTTAGGGTACTTAAGAAGTAAATCCTAATCTATATTTGTTGTTCTTTATGAGAGAAAAGTGGACAGAATGTAAACATAAAGAAAATAACAATTACAGTGAGAAACACATCACCATTGACATAGACAAGGATACCATAATTCAGCTATTGTATTTGATGTTCAAACCAATTACAATCTTCAAGTCCATTGGGTCTTTACAGCTTCAAACTTCTCATCTTAGCTTATGTATCTTCAATTCCTAACAAAGCTATAGCATGCTTCAACAGCTATTTACATTCAACAAGTATCCAAAGACCAACCCCAATAATCTCTTCCAAAGAAGTATTTATAGAATAATGAGGAGTTAGAGTGAAAGAAAGGTCTATCTGTTCAATTAATGCAGAGTAAGTGCTTCTCGACCTTTGAAGGGCCAAATGGAGAAGTTTTCAAATGTTTTAACTCTGCTAATTGATTATTACATTAAATTTCATCAAATTCAGTCTCTTTTGTTGACTTTGAAGGTTTTTGTAGGCTAGAAATTAATTCTGAGTTGTCTCTAGAAATATCTCTGACTGTGTAATTAATATGCACTCTTTTTAGGTGAAATCAGCTGGTAGGTGGAATTTTGAGGAGTAATAGCCTCAATGATGTGGCATTTGGAGGCTCCTTTATTGATCCATCTGTCTAAATACCTTAAAACACTAATTTAACTGTGATTTTGTGATTTTAAGGTTGTCTAAGCCTTTTTTGTTCTTCTTCACTCTTCAATTGTCCTTTGCTGACTGTTCAATTGTTTTTGACTTTAGTCATATGTCTTTTGTCTTTTTCGACTGAATGAGGCTTTGGTGCCTTTAAGCTCGTTCCTTTAACTGTAGGGTTAAGCTCTTAATCTTTGGATTTATTTATTTAACCCTTATCTGGTGTTTTTGCCTTTAAACTTGTAAGATTAAACCTTTAATCCTTTAACTCTTCATTTTTTCCTTAATCCCTTAATCTTTTATGCACGATCTCTTCTCTGCTGTGAACAGATACCTTGGCGTGCTGAGGGCTTTATTGAATAACCAATGTTTATGAAACATTAACTAAACCATGTAATTTACCCTAGAAACCTTTAATCTATAGTGTTTTATGCTTCAGAGGTGATAATATTCGGCCACACTCCTTACTGAACCATGAGAAGGCTCTTGGCCTTAAAAACTATTATCAAAACCTGCAAAAAAGCACAAACATGTCATAAAAAATCCTGCGGGTTGGAAGAACTGAATACAGTGGCTGTCGAAGGCAGAGGAGTAGTGCAGAGGGGGTGAATAACCAGGCGGAAGAGGTTTTATGAAGAAAAACCACGAAAATCCGGTTTAAAAAACATATCTGGTGCGAAAATAGCTTGGCGGTTTTCAAAAACCACGAATGGTTTTCGCGTGACCCTCAGGCGGTAAGTGGTTTGTGCTAAATCGGACGCGATCCAGTTAAAAAGCATCGCATGGCTCCCGCAAAACCAACGGTTTCGCGCGACATTAGGGGGTTAAACTTTGGACAGTAATTTTGCATGATATGCAATCCGCACCGTCAGATGAGAAGGTGGAGATCCGACGGTGGAGATATGGCGCGACGAAAATTTGCACGGAGGGAGCTTAGTGGGAGACAAGTGTCAGGAGGGTATTGGGAGAGGAGATGGGGTAGGTTTGATATCGGGATGAATGAGGACTGTCAGATTTTGATAAATCGATGGCGGGGATCGTTGCGGAGGGTGAAAGGATGGAATTTTGTCGGGAGGATAGGGGGAGAAAAGGAGGCATGGTGGTCGTTAATATTTGAAGATCGACGATCACAATTTGATAAGGAATTTTCTAGGTAGTGCGGGGGAAAAAACACAGGAAAAAGTTTTTTTACAAAGGGAGCAATCGAATAAAAAGGATAAGGGAAGGGGCTTGAGGGGAAGTGTTGGGGCATGGTTCTGTGGAGGAGAAAACAACCAGGGGCTAATCGTATCAGGGGAATAATTTTTGCAAAGGAAATGTGAGTATATAAAAGAAAGGCCAATGCAACGGAGTTTTGGGCGCTTGGTTATATCGCTCGGTCTTATGATGGAAAGGGTTGGAAACACTTAAGCCCTCAGGGGCCTAAAGGCTTATAAGGGGTGGAAAAGGGTTTTTTCAAAGGTTTAATGCATTTTTTGTGGGTTTTCATGGTTTTTTGAAGTTCTGATAGCTAAAAGGATGGGTTTTTAAACCATAACAAATGGTTTTATATGAGTTTAAAAGGGATTTTTAAGGTTCCCCTGGGATAATGAGAAAAAACTGAAGAGAGAAGGGGATTTTTCAGAGGGAAATGGTGGATGAAAAAGGGCAAGAATGAGTGAAAACAGGTTTTAGAAAATGATGGAAAAATTCCTAAAAACAGTCTTTTTGGATATTAGCATGGCTTCTTGGTGGATTTTTTCAATGAAACAACAATGAAGATTACTTTTTGAGTTTAGGCAGCATAAGAAGGCTTCAAGAATGAGCAGTTTTACATGAAAACAATCTCTTGAAGGATCAGGACTTGTTTTAGCCATCATTTTCTCTGACAAAAATTTACTGATGGCTAACAGTGGCTCCACTTGGGGATGGCAGCTCCTTGGAGGTGTCAAGAACTTCAGATTTTATCTCTGGGATGCAGACCTGTGCCTTGATCCATCGAACACCTTTTTTCTTCTTTGATCATTGCAGCTTTAAAAGATGATCAGTACTTACCTCAAACATAATGATTTATTTCTCAAACAACTACCTACACAGCCTACTTCCTAATTTTTTTTCTTCAGCAGGTGCACTTGGACTTGCAAACCTTAAACATCAACATTTTATTCTTTTGAAAACAGGAAAAAATAATCTAAATCTACCCTTATTTCTTCCATGAGTTCAAATTAAACTGTTGAACTCATAAATTCTCTACCTAAGCTAATATCTTCCAGGATTAAACTGCCTTGCAGATTTTATTCTCTATTTTCTAAAATAGAAATTTAAAACACAGTCAAATCAGGATTAGACTGTCTTATTTTCCATGGTGTCTATGGCTGTGTGTACAAGCTACACATATAATTTATTTTCAAAAATTTAAAACAAAACCGGGAATGCTTAAGATCTGAAAAAACAAAAAACATCCTTCATTCTTTCTTTCAGTTCTAGTTTTGATCTTTTTGAGCTGTTATTTTTCTTTTGGTTCAGATTTTGAGCATATTAGAACCAATTCTTCATCAAAATTTCAGGTTCAGGTTTTCATATTGTTCGAACCACTGTTTTTCTATCCTAATATATTCTACTGATAAGCTAAGATTGAACAGTTTGGCAAATCTTCTTCACTAATCTATCAACAGAAAATTGAAATCTATCTTAGCCATGATTAGGCTGTATGACTAAAATAGTAGTGTTGTTTTTGGTAGTGGCATTTAAGCTTCCACACGTTTAGATTTTTCCTTCTTTTTGGGTATGGGGCTGTACCTTCTTGTTTTATTTCTGCCCTCTTTTTCTCTTTTTGTATTTTTTTTTGTATTTTTCTCTTTTTCTTTCAAAGCAAAAAACAAAAAACTAACTAACTGCTCAAAAAGGCGAGATTTATTGACATTCCTACCTAACCTACTCTAACTCTGAAATATTTACATGTTTAGCTGGTAAATTTTATTTTCCAATAAATCCAATCAATCAGATGATTCCATGACTGGTCTTTGTTCTTCTCTTTGAGTAGGCAGCAAAAGTGCAACCATTCGATTAGTAACAAAAATGAGAAGAATATCTGACTGCTTGTCAGACATAACCATGGTACATATTGAATATTAATCTTTAAAATCAAGGCTATCACAGAAGGTGACAGTGTTTTATGTATTTGGCTCTTGCAAAGGATCCATGCTTGATAATTTGAGCCAATTGGGATCTCCACACATTCTTCCATAAGATCAATAAAGAAAAGATGAGAACTCTCTTCCTGTTGGCCCTCCATGATTGGTATATTATCTGACCCTAAGACGTAAGCTTTGAGGAATGCATCTTCAGTATGCTTCTTGGAAACATCATCATCCTTTACTTGCAAATCAACAAGCAGTGAAATTTCTTTTTTATCTAAATCTATGCTTGCTTCTGATGTAAATTCAGGTTCTTTGGATGACAGATTGATATCAGCAATGGGAGAATGTTTCTGTTGAGAAGATGATATATCCTCAGTAGGACAATCTTCTATTTTTTTTCTGCCCCAAATACTTGCCAGTACTTTTCCGTTTGGGACAGCTGGTCTGAATTTTTCTTGAATTATGTATTGTTTGTTTTCAGAAGGTCTAAGACATGTACTAGCAACAAGGGCTAACCTATTGGCAAGACTGATTTGGTTTTTAGGAACAAGGGTAAGTTGGAACTCTTCAGATGATTTTAACAAGTCAATAACCTCATCCTTATAGGCTCTAATTCTGGGATTTTTATGAATGTGTTCCCCATTCACTTGCATAATTACCAACTCTTCATTCCCATGAACTGTTATCCTCTAGGCTCTTAATTTTTTCAATAAGTGTAGCCCTAAAAGGCATGCATCATACTCTGTTATGGTGCTTGTGCATTGAAAATTCAATTTATATGAATGGCCTTAAACATGATTATTTTTTGGATTATAAAGCCATATTCCTGCACCTGCACTAGTTTTACTACATGACCCATCAAAACACATATTCCACAGAGGACTAGTTTCATTTTTAACATTAATTTCCCTTCTATCGTCTTTTTCTTGGGTGCCATTGTGTTGTTATGCGGGAAAGGCACTATGTTGATGATTATCTTGTTCCAATGAAGGTTTGAAGGCTAGCTGCTTGTTTAGTATTTGATCAATTTCTTCTTCTGTTAAAGGAGGGATTTATTTTTCAGCATGGATAGAAGTACAATAGTCCTCTTTCTCTTGTGTTAACTGGTTTTGAGGCTGGATGTCATCTTGAGCCCCTTCTATCGAATCAGTACTTATGATTTCAGGAAAGCTTCGAGGATTTTCTGCTATATCCTGATCTATTTCAGTTTTAAACAACTCCTCATGATTGTTATGATGCTCAATTTGAATACAAGGTTCATGAGTTGTTTCTTCTACATTATCAGGATGCCATTCTCCTCTTAAAATCTGAAATGAGTTATAGCACAGAGGGAGAGTCCCTATTCGTGTTGATTTGTCTTCTATTTCAGGTTCTGTGTTTTCTAAGTGGCTTATTGTTTCCTCAAATCATTGCTCACTTTTAGTATTTGCAACTTGGTCATGAAGTTCCCTTAAAAGTGTAACACAAGATAAAGGTATGCTGTCAGGACTTGCTTGACAACTTCCTTCATTTTTTTCTATGTAATCTTGCTCATCATCTTCTACAAAGTGTTGATCATCATACATGTCTTACTCATTTCCTAGGTCTTGCAGTGGTTGAGTTTGTTCTTGATTTGGAAAAAGCATGGGCTGCTCAAGATTATCAATATTTAAATTAGCCTCATACCTATCCATTCTCTTTCCAAGCATGTGCATCATTTTTTCCTTCATAACCCGTAGTTTTTCTTCTGGGTCTATATCTGAATCCATGTTTATAAATCAGAAAAGAGGTCACTATATCTGGTCAACTAGTTCAGAGTCTTTTACCAGTGGAGTCATTTCGTCTTTTGGGAGTTGTGGAGTTGCCAGGTGGATGATTTAAATTTTGCTGTCCACCAACAGTATGGTTGGGTTTGCTCAATGCATTCCTAAAGGAGTCTACAAAGGCTGGAAGGATAATAGGCCTACTAGAGGCCTGTGGAGTCACCAGGTGGAAATTTGGAAGGTAAAATGTTTTATGGTCCACCACCACTAATTGATTTTGAATACCAATCTAGAATGTTTTGGGTTTTCTGAGTTTTTTATAGTCCTGAGGGTTATGAGAGTGTCCTATATCTGTTTCAACACTTAGATACGGTGATGAGACAAACAAATTCTACTCTATGTCTCACTATCTGATTCCTTCAAGGTTTGATAAGGGTCTGTTAGAATCCTAAGGATTACTTAGATTGTCACTGATTCAGAGAGGTCCTATCATCATCACCATTAAGTTGGTAGTGCTTGAAGAAAGCTATTCTTACTTGAACAAATACTGAGTGTTATGTTTAAAGGATTTTACTCATAATGGCCCCAGTATGGTCGCCAGTATGTTAGGACTCCGTAGTTTGCAAGATTGGCAAATAAAAATGCTGCAGAGCCTACATCAAAACCACTTTGGAACCTAAGGATCTAGCCATCCTAGATTCAGAGAGGGATCTCTCTATATATGTGTGTTCAAAAGATGCTTCTTTATTCTTTATGATAATATATTAGGCTAGTTATGAAGAACAAGGGATTTTTTTTGTTTGGTTGGGCAGGATAGCATGAAGATGAAGGAAGTATGTATGAAGGGTGAAGGTGTGAGTAAGTGAAAGAATGGTTTAGCTGATAAGATAAGAAAGGATCAACATCATTCCATTGGGCTATGGAGTCATAAGAGGATTTAATTGCACAACAAGTTTCAAGCGTGGTCCATGGGGCAAGTCATCTATGTCAAGGATCTCTTTAAGTTGATTTTATGGAATGAAACGTTAACAGGTGAAAAAAGAAAAAATATGAGAAAAACAAAGGACAACCTAAGATCCGGTAATTAATTTTAAACTAGCCTGCTTTTGACATGCACTTAATGGAAAGACACAAAATTAACCTAAGATCAGGTAAGTACTTTTAGACTAGCCTGCTTTTGATATACTTTCAAGATAAAACATGAAAAAAAACAAAGAATAGCTTAAGATCAAGTAAATAATTTTAACTTAGCCTTCTTTCAACATATTCTCAAAGGAAAACATTCATGATAAACATAAAAATAGTCTAAGATCAGGTAATTACTTTTAAACTAGCCTGCTTTTGACATACTCTTAAGGGAACTTTTCAAAGCAACTGTTGGAGATAAACTAGAGGACAGGGCTAACCATAAACTTCTCTAGCTCTACTTTAATAAGTAGAATTTTCAATAACATTCAAAGAATATATCTCAAGTTGTACTTAGGAAACATGGGCTCACCAACACTTCACTGGTTATACTCTATTGAATTACCTTCAAAACACATTTAGAAGAAAACATAAAGGATAAAGATTTATCAGTGAGATTTAGGGTACTTCAGAAGTAAATCCTAATCTATATTTGCTGTTCTTTATGAGAGAAAAGTGGATAGAATGAAAACATAAAGAAAATAACAATTACAATGAGAAACACATCACCATCGACATAGACCAGGATCCCATAAATCAACTATTGTATTTGATGTTCAAACCAGTTACAATCTTCAAGTCCATTGGGTCTTTACAGCTTCAAACTTCTCATCTCAGCTTATGTATCTTCAATTCCTAACAGAGCTACAACATGCTTCAACAGCTATTTAAACTCAACAAGTATCCAAAGACCAACCCCAATACTCTCTTCCAAAGAAGTATTTATAGAATAATGAGGAGGTGGAGTGAAAGAAAGGTATATCTGTTCAATTAATGCAGAGTAAGTGCTTCTCGGTCTTTGAAGGGCCAAATGGAGAAGTTTTCAAATGTTTTAACTCTGCTAATTGATTATTACATTAAAGTTCATCAACTTCAGTCTCTTTTGTTGACTTTGGAGGTTTTTGTAGGCTAGCAATTAATTCTGAGCTGTCTCTGGAAATATATCTGACTGTGTAATTAATATGCACTCTTTTTAGGTGAAATCATCTAGTAGGTGGCATTTTGAGGAGTAATAGCCTCAATGATGTGGCATTTGGAGGCTCCTTTACTGATCCATTTGTCTAAATACCTTAAAACACTGATTTAACTGTGATTTTGTGTTTTTAAGGCTGTCTAAGCCTTTTTCATTCTTCTTCGCTCTTCAATTGTCCTTTGCTGACTGTTCAACTATTTTTTACTTTATTCATCTATGTTTTGTCTTTTTTGACTGAATGAGGCTTTGGTGCCTTTAAGCCTGTTCCTTTAATTGTAGGGTTAAGATCTTAATCTTCGGCTTTATGTATTTAACCCTTATCTGGTGTTTTTGCCTTTAAACTTGTAATATTAAACCTTTAATCCTTTAACTCTTTATTTTTTCCTTAATCCCTTAATATTTTATGCGCGGTCTCTTCTATGCTGAGGGCTTTATTGAATAACCAATGTTTATGCAACATTGACTAAACCATGTAATTTACCATGCAAACCTTTAATATGCAGTGTTTTAGGCTTCAAAGGTGATAATATTCATCCACACTCCTTATTGAACCATGAGAAGGCTCTTGGCCTTAAAAAATGTTATCAAAACCTACAAAAAACCACAAACATGTCATAAAAAATCCTGCAGATTGGAAGAACTGCATACAGTGGCAGTCGAAGGCAGAGGAGTAGTGCAGAGGGGGTGTTTAAGTAGGTGGAAGAGGTTATATGAAGAAAAACCATGAGAATCTGGTTTAAAAACCATATATGGCGTGAAAATAGCTTGGCGGTTTTCAAAAACCGCGAATTTTTTCCGCGTGACCCTCGGGCGGTAAGTGGTTTGTGCTGAATCGGACGTGATCCAGTTAAAAAGCGCCATGTGGCTCCCACAAAACCAACGATTTCGCACAACATCGGGGGGTTAAACTTCGGACAGTAATTTTGCGTGATATGTGATCCGCACCATCGGATGAGAAGGTGCAGATCCGACGGTGGAGATCTGGCGCGACGAAAAGTTGCACGGCGGGAGCTTAGTGGGGGATAGGTGTCAGGAGGGTATTGGGAGAGGGGATGGGGTAGGTTTGATATCAGGATGAACGAGGACTGTTGGATTTTGATAAAACGATGGCAGGGATCATTGCGGAGGGTTAAAGGATGGAATTTCGTTGGGAGGAAAGGGGGAGAAAAGGAGGCATGGTGGTCGTTAATCTTTGAAGATCGACGGTCACAATTTGATAAGGAATCTGCTAGGTAGTGCACGGGAAAAGAACAAAGGAAAAAGGTTTTTTACAAAGGGAGCAATGGTATAAAAAGGATAAGGGAAGGGGCTTAAGGGGAAGTGCTAGGGCACGGTTCTGTGGAGGAGAAAATGACCATGGGCTAAAGAGACAGGGGCTAATCGCATAGGGGGATGAATTTTTGCAAAGGAAATGCGGGTATATAAAAGAAAGGTTGATGCGACGGGGTTTTGGGCGCTTGGTTATAGCGCTCGGTCTTATGATGGAAAGGGTAAAAAAAAATTAAGCCCTCAGGGGCCTAAAGTCTTAAAAGGGGCAGAAAAAGGTTTTTCAGAGGTTTTATGCATTTTTTTGTGGGTTTTCATGGTTTTTTGAAGTTCTGATAGCTAAAAGGAAGGGTTTTTAAACCATAACAAAGGGTTTTATATGAGTTTAAAAGGGATTTTGAAGGTTCCCTTGGGATAATGAGGATAAAATGAAGACAAAAGGGGATTTTTTAGAGGGAAATGGAGGATGAAAAAGGGCAAGAATGAGTGAAAATAGGTTTTAGAAAATGATGGAAAAATGCCTAAAAACAGTCTTTTTGGATATCAACATGGCTTCTTGGTGGATTTTTTCAATGAAACAATAGTGAAGATTACTTTTTGAGTTTAGGTAGCATAAGAAGGCTTCAAGAATGAGCATTTTTTCATGAAAACAATCTCCTGAAGGCTCAGGACTTGTTTTAGCCATCATTTGCTCTGACAAAAAATTACTGATGGCTAACAGTGGCTCCACTTGGGGATGGCAGCTCCTTGGAGGTGTCAAGAACTTCAGATTTTATCTCTGGGATGTAGACCTATGCCTTGATCCATCGAACACCTTTTTTCTTCTTTGATCATTGCAGCTTTAAAAGATGATCAGTACTTACCTCAAACATAATGATTTATTTCTCAAACAACTACCTACACAACCTACTTCCTAATTTTTTTTCTTCAGCAGGTGCACTTGGACTTGAAAACCTTAAACATCAACATTTTATTCTTTTGAAAACAGGAAAAAATAATCTAAATCTACCCTTATTTCTTCCATGAGTTCAAATTAAACTGTTGAACTCATAAATTCTCTACCTAAGCTAATATCTTCCAGGATTAAACTGTCTGGCAGATTTTATTCTCTATTTTCTAAAATAGAAATTTAAAACACAGTCAAATCAGGATTAGACTGTCTTATTTTCCATGGTGTCTATGGCTGTGTGTACAAGCTGCACATATACTTTATTTTCAAAAATTTAAAACAAAACCGTGAATGCTTAAGATCTGAAAAAATAAAAAACATCCTTCATTCTTTCTTTCAGCTCTAGTTTTGATCTTTTTGAGCTGTTATTTTTCTTTTGGTTCAGATTTTGAGCATATTAGAACCAATTCTTCATCAAAATTTCAGGTTCAGGTTTTCATCTTGTTCGAACCACTATTTTTCTATCCTAATGTATTCTATTGATAAGCTAAGATTGAACAGTTTGGCAAATCTTCTTCACTAATCTATCAACAAAAAATTGAAATCTATCTTAGCCATGATTAGGCTGTATGACTAAAATAGCAGTGTTGTTTTTGGTAGTGGCATTTAAGCTTCCACACTTTCAGATTTTTCCTTCTTTTTGGGTATGGGGCTGTACCTTCTTGTTTTATTTCTGCCCTCTTTTTCTCTTTTTCTCTTTTTCTTTCAAAGCAAAAAACAAAAAACTAACTAACTGCTCAAAAAGGCGAGATTTATTGACATTCCTACCTAACCTACTCTAACTCTAAAATATTTACATGTTTAGCTGGTAAATTTTCTTTTCCAATACATCCAGTCAATCAGATGATTCCATGACTGGTCTCTGTTCATCTCTTTGAGCAGGCAGCAAAAGTGCGGTCATTCAATTAGTAACAAAAATGAGAAGAATATCTAACTGCTTGTCAGAGATAACCATGGTACATATTGAATATTAATCTTTAAAATCAAGGCTATCATAGAAGGTGACAACGTTTTATGTATTTGGCTCTTGCAAAGGATCCATGCTTGATAATTTGAGCCAATTGGGATCTCCACACATTCTTCCATATGATCAATAAAGAAAAGATGAGAACTCTCTTCATTTTGGCCCTCCATGATTGGTAGATTATCTGACCCTAAGACATCAACTTTGAGGACTAAATCTTCAATATGCTCCTTGGAAACATCAGCATCCTTTACCTGCAAATCAATAAGCAGTGAAATTTATTTTTTATCTAAATCTATGCTTGCTTCTGATGTAAATTCAGGTTCTTTGGATGACAGATTGATATCAGCAATGGGAGAAAGTTTCTCTTGAGAAGATGGTATATCCTTAGTAGGAAAGTATTCTATTTGTTTTTATCCCCCAAAGACTTGCCAGTACTTTTCATCATTTGGGATAGCTGGTCTGAATTTTTCTTGAATTATGTATTGTTTGTTTTCACAAGGTCTCAGACATGTACTAGAAACAAGGGCTAACTTATTGGCAAGAATGATTTGGTTTTTAGGAACAAGGGTAAGTTGGAACTCTTCAAATTATTTTAACAAGTCAATAACCTTATCCTTATAGGCTCTAATTCTAGGATTTTTATCAATGTGTTCCCCATTCACTTGCCTAATTACCAACTCTACATTCCCATGAACTATTATCCTCTGCGCTCATAATTTTTTCAATAAGTGTAGCCCTAAAAGGCATGCCTCATACTCTGCTATGGTGCTTGTGCATTGAAAATTCAATTTATATGAATGGCCTTCAACATGATTGTTTTTCAGATTATAAAGCCATATTCCTGCACTTGCACTAGTTTTATTACATGACCCATCAAAACACATATTCCACAGAGGACTAGTTTCAGTTTTAACATTAATTTCCCTTCTATCCTCTTTGTATTGGGTGCCATTGTGTTGTTCTATGGGAAAGGCACTATGTTGATGATTATCTTGTTCCAATGAAGGTTTGAAAGCTAGCTGCCATTTTAGTATTTGATCAATTTCTTCTTCTATCAAAGGAGGGATTTCCTTTTCAGCATGGATAGAAGTACAATAGTCCTCTTTCTCTTGTGTTAACTGGTTTTGAGGCTGGATGTCATCTTGAGCCCCTTCTATCAAATCGGTACTTGTGCTTTCAGGAAAAATTTGAGGATTTTATGCTATATCCTGATCTATTTCAGTTTTAAACAACTCCTCATGATTGTTATGATGCTCAATTTGAATACAAGGTTCATGAGTTGTTTTTTCTACATTATCAGGATGCCATTCTCCTCTTAAAATCTAAAATGAGTTATAACACAGAGGGAGAGTCCCTATTCGTGTTGATTTCTCTTCCATTTCAGGTTCTGTGTTTTCTAAGTGGCTTATTGTTTCCTCAAAGCATTGCTCACTTTTAGTATTTGCATTTTGGTCATGAAGTTCCCTTAACAGTGTAATACAAGATAAAGGTATGCTATCAGGACTTTCTTGACAAATTCCTTAATTGTTTTCTATGTAATCTTGCACATCATCTTCTACAAAGTGTTGATCATAATACATGTCTTGCTCATTTCCTAGGTCTTGCAGTGGTTGATTTTGTTCTTGATCTGCAAAAAGCATGGGCTGCTCAAGATTATCAATATTTAAATTAGCCTCATACCTATCCATTCTCTTTCCAAGCATGTGCATCATTTTTTCCATCATAACCAATAGTTTTTCTTCTGGGTCTATATCTGAATCCATGTTTATAAATCAGAAAAGAGGTCATTGTATCTGGTCAACTAGTTCAGAGTCTTCTACCAGTGGAGTCATTTGGTCTTTTGGGAGTTGTGGAGTTGCCAGGTGGATGATTTAAATTTTGCTGTCCACCAACAATATGGTTGAGTTTTCTCAATGCATTCCTAAAGGAGTCTACAAAAGCTGGAAGGATAATAGGCCTACTGGAGGCCTATGGAATCACCAGGTGGAAAATTGGAAGGTAAAATGTTTTATGGTCGACCACCACTAATTGATTTTGAATACCAATCTGGAATGTTTTGGGTTTTCTGAGTTTTTTACAGTCCTGTGGGTTATGAGAGTGTCCTATATCTGTTTCAACACTTAGCTATGGTGATGAGACAAACAAAGTCTAGTCTATGGCTCACTAGCTGATTTCTTCAAGGTTTGATAAGAGTATGTTAGAATCCTAAGGATTACTCAGATTTTCATTGATTCAGATAGGTCCTATCATCATCACCACTAAGTTTGTAGTGCTTGAAGAAAGCTATTCTTACTTGAAAAAAAATGAGTGTTATGTTTAAAGGCCTTTACTCAGAATGTCCCCAGTATGGTCGCCAGTATGTTAGGACTCCGTAGTTTGCAAGATTGGAAAATACAAACGTTGTAGAGCCTACATCAAAACCACTTTGGAACCTAAGGATCTAGCGATCCTAGATTCAGAGAGGGTTCTCTCTATATATGTGTGTTCAAAAGATGTGTCTTTATGCTTTATGATAAGATATTAGGCTAGTTATGAAGAACAAGGATTTTTGTTTGTTTGGTTGGGAAGGATAGCATGAAGATGAAGGAAGTATGTATGAAGGGTGAAGGTGTGATTAAGTGAAAGAATGGTTCAGCTAATAAGATAAGCAAGGATACCAATCAATCCATTGGGCTATGGAGTCATAAGAGGATTTAATTGCACAACAAGTTTCAAGCGTGGTCCATGGGGCAAGTCATCTATGTCAAAGGATCTCTTTAAGTTGATTTTATGGAATGAAACATTAACAGTGGTGAAAAAAGAAAAATTATGAGAAAAAAAAAGGACAGCCTAAGATCAGGTAAGTACTTTTAAACTAACCTGCTTTTGACATGCACTTAATGGAAAGACACAAAAGTAACCTAAGATCAGGTAAGTACTTTTAAACTAGTTTGCTTTTGATATACTTTCAAGAGAAAACATTAAAAAAAACAAAGAATAGCTTAAGATCAAGTAAAGAATTTTAACTTAGCCCGCTTTCATCATATTCTCAAAGGAAAACTTTCATGATAAACATAAAAATAGTCTAAGATCAGGGAAGTACTTTTAAACTAGCCTGATTTTGACATACTCTTAAGGGAACTTTTCAAAGCAATTGTTAGAGATAAAATAGAGGACAGGGCTAACCATAAACTTTTGTAGCTCTACTTTAATAAGCAGACTTTTCAAGAACATTCAAAGACAATATCTCAAGTTGTACTCAAGAAACATGGGCTCACCAACACTTCACTAGTTGTACTCTATTGAATTACCTTCAAAACACATTTAGAAGAAAACATAAAGGATAAACATTTATCAGTGAGATTTAGGGTACTTCAGAAGTAAATCCTAATCTATAATTGTTGTTCTTTATGAGAGAAAAGTGGACAGAATGAAAACATAAAGAAAATAACAATTATAGTGAGAAACACATCACCATTGACATAGACAAGGATCCCATAAATCAGCTATTGTATTTGATGTTCAAACCAGTTACAATCTTCAAGTCCATTGGGTCCTTACAGCTTCACACTTCTCATCTCAGCTTATGTATCTTCAATTCATAACAGAGCTATAGCATGCTTCAACAGCTATTTACATTCAACAAGTATCCAAAGACCAACCCCAATACTCTCTTCCATAGAAGTATTTATAGAATAATGAGGAGGTGAAGTGAAAGAAAGGTATATCTGTTCAATTAATGCAGAGCAAGTGCTTGTCGACCTTTGAAGGGCCAAATGGAGAAGTTTTCAAATATTTTAACTCTGCTAATTGATTATTACATTAAATTTCATCAACTTTAGTCTCTTTTGTTTACTTTGGAGGTTTTTGTAGGCTGGAAATTAATTCTGAGCTGTAGCTGGAAATATCTCTGACTGTGTAATTAATATGCACTCTTTTTAGGTGAAATCAGCTGGTAGGTGGCATTTTGAGGAGTAATATCCTCGATGATGTGGCATTTGGAGGATCCTTTACTGATCCATCTATCTAAATACCTTAAAACACTGATTTAACTGTGATTTTGTGTTTTTAAGGCTGTCTAAGCCTTTTTCATTCTTCTTCGTTCTTCAATTGTCCTTTGCTGACTGTTCAACTATTTTTGACTTTATTCATATGTCTTTTGTTTTTTTCAACTGAATGAGGCTTTGGTGCCTTTAAGCTTGTTCCTTTAACTGTAGGGTTAAGCTCTTAATCTTTGGCTTTATGTATTTAACCCTTATCCGGTGTTTTTGAATTTAAACTTGTAAGATTAAACCTTTAATCCTTTAACTCTTCATTTTTTCCTTAATCACTTAATATTTTATGCGCGGTCTCTTCTCTGTTGTGAACAAGTACCTTGGCGTGCTGAGGGCTTTATTGAATAACCAATGTTTATGCAACATTGACTAAACCATGTAATTTACCCCAGAAACCTTTAATCTGTAGTGTTTTAGGCTTCAAAGGTGATAATATTCGGCCGCGCTCCTTACTGAACCATGAGAAGCCTCTTGGCCTTAAAAACTGTTATCAAAACCTGCAAAAAACCACAAACATGTCATAAAAAATCCTGCGGGTTGGAAGAACTACATACAGTGGCTATTGAAGGCAGAGGAGTAGTGCAGAGGGGGTGAATAAGCAGGCGGAAGAGGTTTTATGAAGAAAAACAACGAAAATCTGGTTTAAAAACCATATCTGGCGCGAAAATATCTTGGTGGTTTTCAAAAACCACGAGTGGTTTTCGCGTGACCCTCGGGCAGTAAGTGGTTTGTGCTGAATCGAATGCAATCCAGTTAAAAAGTGCCACATGGCTCCCAAAAAACCAGCGGTTTCGTGCGACATCGGGGGGGGGGGGGGGTTAAACTTCAGATAGTAATTTTGTGCAATATGCGATCCACACCGTCGGATGAGAAGGTGCAGATCCGACAGTGGAGATCTGGTGCAATGAAAAGTTGCACGGCGGGAGCTTTGTGGGGCACAGGTGTGAGGAGGGTATTTGGAGAGGGGACTGGGTAGGTTTGATATCGAGATGAACGAGGACTGTGGGATTTTGATAAATCGACGGCGAGGATCATTGCGGAGGGTAAAAGGATGGAATTTCATCGGGAGGATAGGGGGAGTAAAGGAGGCATGATGGCCGTTAATCTTTGAAGATCGACAGTCACAATTTGATAAGAAATATTCTAGGTAGTGCGGGGGAAAAACAAAGGAAAAAGGTTTTTTACAAAGGGAGCAATGGTATAAAAAGGATAAGGGAAGGGGCCTAAGGGGAAGTGCTGGGGCACGGTTTTGTGGAGGAGAAAACAATGAGGGGCTAAAGAGACAGGGGCTAATCGCATCGGGGGAAGAATTTTTGCAAAGGAAATGCGGGTATATAAAAGAAAGGCTGATGCGATGGGGTTTTTGGCGTTGGTTATAACGCTCAGTCTTATGATGCTAAGGGTCGGAAAAAATTAAGCCCTCAGGGGCCTGAAGGCTTAAAATGGGCGGAAAAGGGTTTTCAGAGGTTTTATGCATTTTTTGTGGGTTTTCATGGTTTTTTGAAGTTGCGATAGCTAAAGGAAGGGTTTTTAAACCATAAAAAAGGGTTTTATATGAGTTTGAAAGGGATTTTGAAGGTTCCCTTGGGATAATGAGGATAAAAAGAAGATAAAAGGGGATTTTTCAGAGGGAAATGGAGGATGAAAAAGGGCATTAATGAGTGAAAACGGGTTTTAGAAAATGATGGAAAAATGCCTAAAAACAGTCTTTTTGGATATCAGCATGGCTCCTTGGTGGATTTTTTTCAATGAAACAATAGTGAAGATTACTTTTTGAGTTTAGGCAGCATAATAAGGCTTCAAGAATGACTAGTTTTGCATGAAAACAATCTCTTGAAGTCTTAGGATTTGTTTTAGCCATCATTTGCTCTGACACAAATTTACTAATGGCTAACAGTCTCCACTTGCTGCAGCTCACTGAAACAAGTAAATCCCAACAGGATTTACACTGCCTAAGAGAGATGGAGCTTGGCCATATGCTAGATAATGGACAAAGCAGGACAAATCTCCTTCAAGAGCTACTCAATGAAGGGGAAGGGAATTCCTAAACAGGAAACCCTCACAATTCTCTGCTAAACAACCAAGAGAATTTGGATTTGTCTAAGCAGACACAATCCTCTAAAATCAGATAATAATCAAAAACCTCCTTAGGCTTCCCTCTCCTTCCTTTTATAATATTAGGGTTTGTAAAACCCTAAACCACCTTCATTCATTTAACCCTTTCCACATGGAGGACCTCCTTCTAGAATTGCGCTGATCATCCAGGAGGTTCAATGTATCTGGACTGTGTTGTGATTTGGTCTTGTTGACCTAGTCAAATGGCTCAATCCTGTTTCACACACAAGTGGATTTTATTAAGACAACCCTGATTTACCTCTATTCACATTGGGCGTTGATTTATTTTGATGTTTTCAAGAGTTTACATGTCCTCCTTTACATTTTGTTCATCAATTAAGAAAATCAAAATAAAATGAAATATTCCTATTAGCTTGGGCTAATTAGGAATATTACAGTCCTCCCCTCAAAAATGTTGCTTGTCCTCAAGCAACTGATAAGGTGAGTGTTGCAACACTTCTCTTCCTTCTTTGGTGACACCAACATGAGATAATCTCCCCCCATAAGCCAAGTGTTCACCCATCCATCTATCCATGTCTTGCTCCTACAAGGTTCTCATGAGATGTAAATAGCTCATCCCATAAGGAGACAGTAAATCATATGAAACAAACATGGTTTTCCCCATGCTCTCTCTGAACTATGAAATATTAAATACATGGAGAGTGGTCATCCCATGAGGCCCATGCCATCCTTCCTTCCCCCCTCCATACATTCTCATAAAAAGTATAAGTACATCATCAAGATAGGAATTCAAAATAATGTACATGGAAACAAAAAATTGTACATATGGAGGTGGGTCATAGTCCCACATGTGGAACCAACACAAGGCATCCCCTGCTTGCATCAAATATAGATATGGTAAGTGGTTCTCCCACCACTTACTTACTTCCCACACCATATCACCATGGCTGGAAATGTGATATATGTTTGGTGCTTTGGGGAAGCACCCATCATGTTGCAAAATCTCCCTTTCTCTCTCAAGGGAGTGGCCCAATTCAGAAATTTTTGGTGCCCAATGTTGGCCAAGAAAATCATATGATATAAAACTCCTCCTTGGATCCATGACCTAAAAAAACATGGTGTAAGAATTCATGAAATCAGAATATAAATCATGTGTAACATGATCATGTTCTTCACCAATAATCCTTCTCCTATCTAGGTAGTGGTGCAAGGATCTATTCTCTTCCTCAAAAGAAGGAAGAGAGGGCTGATATAACTCTCCCTTAGAGTCATGTGGCTGATCCATATTTACATTTCTCATGCATCTTAACAATGATGATGTAGCTCTCCTTAAAATCCCCCACAACAATAGCTCCTCAAGTTGATTTTGTTGAGCCTCATAGAAAAGGGTTGGCTGAAATAGAACTCCCCCTTTTTTACTTCTTCCATGCCAAAGGTGTCATGTGGAAAGTTTCCCTTCCCATGTTGCTTTTTCCACAGCGCAGAATCTAAGATGAGAGTGGGTGTAGATGATGTTGAGAGAATTCTTCTCTCCTCCTTGGGTCTACCCAAGACTCCCAGTGTTGTGCCTGTTGGGGTTCCCATGTTTTGGCCAGGTTGGCAAGACCAAAAGATGAGACAACATAGAACCACTTTGGGACCTTAGGATCTAGCCTTCCTAGGTCCAGAGAGGGATCTCTCTATATGAGTCAAAGTGTATGTCTTTGAAGCTCTAAGTTATGATTTTAGGCTAGTTATAGGCACAGAGTTGTTTGTTTGATTGTTTATGTTTGGTTGTTGGGAACCAGGAAAGGAAGGTCCAATATAAGGCAAGGATGAGCAAAGAGGAAACTAGGCAAAGGTAGATAACTCAGGGAACATCAAAGCCATTGGGCTATGGAGTCAAGAAAGGATTTACTTGTGTTCAATGTGCAAGCTTTCAGTTGGGCTAGTCATCTAGAGCATTTGGATCTTAAAGGAGATATCTGGAATGGGACATTAAGGACTGAAAATGAGTGAAGAAGAAACATCCAACTTTGTCTATAGATCAGGTCAAAGGTCATTTAACTCCAGACCTGCTTGGAAAAAATTAGAGGCAAGACAAAGGGTTCTAAGAAAGGGTTCATTGGGATGGAAAGGTCCTGGTGAGGAAGGGGTAAGGTTCCAAACCTCCTAGTGTTCTCAACACATCCAACTCAATCCTAACAAAAACATCCAAACATAGACTCCATTAATTGATACATCAGAGAGCAGGAAATGGCATCCACTACACTGGTTAAATCAATTGAAATCAACATTCAGATACACATATAAGCAGAAAACATTAAGGGCTGGGAGAGCAGCAACATAAGGTACCTATCAAGGGTAAATCTTATGCTAAAATTTTGATGCGAGCCTGAAGAAACATAATGAAATGAAAGCAAGTTAATCACAAATACAGAGAAAGGAAAACGTCACCAGCTGCTTTAGATCAGGATCCAAAGAAATATGCCTGTCATATTAAAAACAACACCAATCAGGTACATCATAACCCATAGCTTGAACATTCAGTCTGAATACATCAGATCTCAGCCTATCTTCCAATATTACACAGAGAACTTGTCTCAAGAGGAGAAAAGCTTGCGTTTCACTGATATCTCAACAACAACCTTTTCAATGTTTCTTTCTATGTTTTATAGCAGTGAGAACACAAAGATCGACCGAAGAAGGTAGGTGAACATTGAATGTCACATTTAAACACAACAATGAATGCAAGGCTGAGACCCATTCTGCTTGACATGCTGTATGTTTAATCTCTGCCACTTTCCTTGTGGGAGAAAAATCTGCTCCGGATATGATCTTGACATTTTTGGTCGAAGTACTCTTGGTGTCGTGAATCAAAAAAATAAAATAAACTGCTGAAAGGTCTGTCTCATAAATGTTCTGGCGTTTTCAGGTCTGTTTTCTGGTGGAAAACTCTTCAGGGACATGGTGCATAATAAAAGCTGTATGGGCGCCATGTACTTGATGAAGAAAAAACATTCTGCTGATGAAAAACCCTGATATTACCTTTTTCCTGTGCTCAGGATCCTTTGATCGATCCTCGAGGTCTGTAATCTGCTGCTTTGTCTCTGAAAACATTGACTTAGGGCTCGAGATCTTCATTAGCTTGCCTTAATCTTTCTGCTTGTACCGAATGGCTCTGCCTTTTCATTTTTCTTCTAACAGGGTAGCTCGGGCTTTTAATAGCATTGAAAGGTTTTCCACAGAGTTTTGAATCCTGTTCTTTAAAGCAAATCCTGTCAGCCGCTTTCTTTGACTATCTCGTGGTAGTACCAGCTCCTAGATTCAATACTGTCTGCACAGCTTTGCCACGTAGAATCATGCCGGTCTTTCACCTTTGGAAACCCTGCAAAACAACAAACCTGTGAGGAAAACCATGGATGTGGATGATGGAGGAGGCGGGGACACACTGTGGACGCGAAAACAAGCCATGCAGATGGAGAACTAGGGAGAAATCGTGACGGAATGTTGAAACAAGCTCTGATGGGGGGGGGTTGGCGGAACACAGAGCGACCATACGTGAAAAATGAATGATAATCGTTAAAAGAAACGAAAAGAGCCAATTATACGTAATGGGCAGGGAGGGAGTACGAAGTGTGCACGTGGAGCTGACGTGGCGAGGCGGGGTGACGAGGAACAATCAACGATGGGAGGGCGTATCTGGACCGTTGATTGTGTTAGGGATTGACAACGGGGATCGATAAACGGTGGGCCAGCGGGCGCGATGCACGTGGTTAAAACAGCGTGCAACTTTGGAAAATGATGACCGTCGGATGGGTGACCGGAGATCCAATGACTGACGAAAATTCTGCTGGACGACCTGTGCCGAAGCTTAATGCACGGGAGAAAAGCGGTTTTGAGGACGTACAGTGGACACGCGGCAGGTAATGTATGGAATCGCTGGGTGATGGAGGAAAACCGTCATCTGCAAATGAGCGGTGCGGAAAATACTGTCGGTTTTGGACTACGAAGGCGGGATGGGGACCACCGCTTCGGGCGAGCTCCGCACCGTCAGATCATTCATTAATTCGGACGGCGGAGATCCATCGATCTAACAAAACATATTAACACCCCCAAAATGTGCGTTTGCAAAGGTTTTAAATGATTTTTTCGCGCGGGGACAGCTTCGGGGGGCTAAGCGCCTGACGGATTTAGCGTTGGTCACGGCGCTGGGTCCCGTGGAAGGTTGAAGGGCGCGGGGCTATTGTCGAAGGGGCCATGACCCAAAATATGATTTGTGCACATTTTAAAGCATTTTTTAGGCCCAAGGGAAGGAACTATAAGGAGGCGAGGTGGAAAATTAGGGAAATAAAGGGTGATGGGGAAGATTAAGGGGAAGAAGGGGGGTAAAATGGGAGTATCTGCAGGGGTATAAGGGGAAATAATGGGCTTTTGAGAAATGAATCAGCAGGAGGACTACCTGTTAGGTACAACACACAGAGACTTCAAGGAGGATGAATTTTCGGGGAAAGGCATTCCTTGAAGGCTCCAAAATAATCCAGCCCCCAGCTTGCTTGCCAAGAATTTCACAGGGGGGCTAACAGTGGCTCCACATGGGGATGGCTGCTCCTTGGAGGAGTCAAGAAACCAGAGATGATCTATGGAGTAGGCCAGATGCCTGCTGTCATAAGCCATCTTTCTTCTTCAATTTTAGCTGCCACAATATGATAGAAACATCAGCAAAAATATTTCCCAACCAATCTACCTACCCAAACTTCAGTTCTACAATTTTCCTTGGGGTGCATTTGAACTAGCAGACCCTTTACATTATTTTATTTTGAAAGCAAAAACAAACCTACTCTAACTCTACCCTTATTTCTCCATGATGCCAGATTAGACTGTTGGCCTCATCTATTTCTCTATCTAATCTAATACCTGCTGGGATTAAACTGTCCAGCAGGTTCCTTCACCTACATTCTAAGACAGGAAATTTAAAAACAGCCAAGTCAGGATTAGACTGTCTGACTTGCTGGATAGAAACTTGTAGAAGACAAAACTGTGAAGGCATGGGATTCTGCAATTTTGGAACATCCTTATTTCTCTGTGGCTCAGGTTTTGAGCATATTTGAGTCACTTCTTTTCTTCGATTTCAGCTCTGGTTTTGGGCATGTTAGAGCTGATTCTACTTTCCCTGCTGATCCAAATTTTGAGCATATTAGGACCAGCTTCCTTGCTTCTTGTATGGACTGATCTTGAGGCATGATGTCTTCGTGAGCCTCATCTTGAGAATTTTTCTAAGCAAGAGCAAACTCCAGACCAAGACTGTCAAACATGCCTTGCTCGTTCACTTGGTCTGGAGTATGCACTTACTCTGGAAAATGCATGGGCTTATCTGGATCTGTTCTTTGCGCTTTAAAGGTCCATGTTTTGAGCATGTACGGACCTGTCTCTTCACTCCGTCTCTTTTTTTGGAAAATTTTCTCTCTTTTTTCTTGAAAATAAAGACTGCAATGGTATGTACAATGGAAATGAAAATGGAACCAAAAATCAATAGAAGTAATGCTTGAGCATCCTGCCATTGACAGGACCCCCAAACAACTCTGTGCCATCAAGTTCTTGCAGAAAAAACGCATTAGGACCCACAGTGGCTTCTATGATATATGGACCTTGCCACAAACTGTCAAACTTACCATGTTTGCCTTTGTCCTCTCTTCTCGAATCCCATATCAGAACCTTATCTCCAACCTTGAAATTTGAAGCTTTGGTTCTTTTGTCAAACTGTCCCTTTATGCCTTCCTGTACTCTGACAACTCTGCTATAAACCTGCTCTCTCGTTTTCCGCAGATGGATAGTTTCATTGATTCTCCTTACCATACTGTTTTCCTCTGATTTGATCTCCTAGACAAGTTTGATCACTGGAACTCCAAGACTAGTAGGAAAAACAACTTCTGTCCCATAAACCAGCTGAAAGGGTGACATGCCAATAGATTTCTTTGTAGTGAGCGTGTCTGCCCACAAGGCATGTATCAACTTTTTATGCCACGATCTTTTTTTCTCTTCCAGCAGCTTCTTAATGATTGTAACCAGGCTTTTATTTGATGATTCAGCTAGGTCATTACCCTGGGGGTAATAGGCAGTCGAATGTCCAAGTGCTATTCCATACCTATGACAGAAATCAACCATTCTTTTGGATCCGAAAGCAGCAACATTATCAGTGATTATTTTCCTTGGACAACCGAACCGAGATAGGATGAAGTCTTCTAGGAACCTAATGATGACAGAGTCAGTGGCATTCCTAGTGGGTATAGCCTCTATCCATTTAGTGAAGTAATCTGTAGCAGTTAGGATCCATTTATGTTGTCCAGAGGAGGCAAGATGAATTTCTCCTATAAAGTCTAGGCCCCATTGCATGAAGGGACCTTCTATGGTGATCGGTTGTAAAGGGAGGGGGAGGAGATTTCTTTTGCCTTCAAAGATCTGACATTTATGACAGGCAAGTATCATTTTATGGACATCGCTGAAGAGGGTAGGCCAATAGTAACCAGCCTTGAGTATCTTATTTGCGGTGGTTTTCCAACTCAGGTGACCTCCACACTCCCCGACATGGAATTCTTGTTTGATTCTTTCAGCTTCAGCTTCAGACAAACATTTCAGTAAAAGGCCATTTGGATTTTTCCAATATAGACTTTCATTCATAATGCAGTAATTTCGAGCTTTGAGTTTTATGAGTCTGGCCTTTGTTTTGGACAGTTCTGGAGGTGCATTGAGGTTAGTGAGCACGTAAAGGATATCAACATACCAAGGAGAGTTCTGAAACTGCTCCTCAACAGTTGGATGGGGCAATCCTTCCTGCTCGTCTAGGGCATTTATCATGTTAATGTCAAGGGCCTGCAAGTTTGATTCGGCCATTAACTGGGCCAAGCCTTGACCTTTGATCAGCTTAGTGGGTTTTATTTCAAGGTCGTATTCCAAGATGGTAGCAATCCATTTTCCCCTTTTCCCATCAGGGTCTTGGGAAAAGATATCCTTGACCACTATATTTGGCACGAAAGCAATGGTGTGAGAATGCGGAATGTACACCCTAAAGTATTTTAAGGCCTTAATCAGAGCATAGGCCTACTTTTCCATGATCTTGTACTTTAAGGGTGAATCTCTTAAGGCTTTACTGAAGAAGGCTATAGGCTGTTCATTACCTTCTGAATTTTTCTGCAGCAAAACTGCAGCTATTGTGTGTTGGGAAGAAAATGAAAAGATCAGAAAATATTTTGAGAAGTCAGGGCTGATAAGTATGGGGGCCTGAGTGAGTGAAAGTTTTACTGACTCAAAAGATTTCTTGGCTTCAAAATTCCACTTAATTCCTGCATCTTTCTTTAGCATTTCAGTCATTTTCCTAAGATGTTCAGCAAGATTGGGGATAAATCTTCTAAGGAAATTGATCTTCCCTATGAAGGACTGCAATTCCTTGATGTTTCTTGGATGTGAAATTTGAAGTATTCCCTCAACTCGCTGTGGGTCTATCCTGATCCCTTTCTCAGATATAATGTGGCCAAGAAGATTACCTTCTTGCAACCCAAAAACAGTCTTCTTAGGATTTAGGGACAGACCATACCTTCTACATTTTTCAAAAACTTTCCTCAGATGTTTCAGATGTTCTTCTTCAGTTTTAGAAAAGACAGTCAAGTCATCCAAGTAGATAACTATAAAGTGTCCAATCTCATCTGAGAAAGCAATATCCATTGCTCTCTGGAAGGTAGCTCCAGCATTCATCAATCCAAAGGGCATTTTCACATACATGAAGGTGCCCCATGGAGTGGTAAAAGCTATTTTGAGTTGATCTTCTGGGAGTACCAGGACTTGATTATATCCTGAAAAACCATCAAGCAGGGAGATTCTCTTAGAGCCTACTACCTTTTGTAGGATATGCTCCATTCTAGGCAAAGGGTAGTTGTCTTTCAAGGAGGCTCTATTGAGGTTTTTGAAGTCTATGCAAAGTCTAATCTCCCCTGTTTTCTTCCTCACAGTCACTAAGTTTGACACCCAATCAGAAAAACTTACAGGGACTATAATGCCTACATCATACATCTTTTTAATTTCCTTTTCTACTGCAGGCAATTGTTTTGGATTAATCCTACGGAGTTTTTGTCTGAAAGGCTTCTGATTTTCCTTTAGTGGTATCTTGTGTTGTATGATGTTGGTGTCATAGGATTTTAAATCTTCGTAGCTCCATGAAAACACGTCAATGAATTCCTTAAACAGTCCAATGTATTTCTTCTTCATGTCTGCAGGTATAGACTTAGCCAGTTTAATCATTTTGGGTCTGTCTTCAGTGCCATTCTTGCATTCTTCCACATCAGAATCAGCATGTTCAATTGTGGGCTTTTTTGCTACGTCATCAAAGTCAAAAAGGTCCTCTAAGGGTGCTAGGCCTCTCGGTATGTTCTTATCTTTGGCCTTCAGCACCTCTACCTCTTCGGTATCTGCGTTTTCGCAGTTTTCGGTTGGATTTCCATTTTGCTCAGAAAAATAATTTATTTCTATGTTACAGGGTGTTCCTTGTTCATCTGGGGGATCCTCGCTTGGGCATCCATCATCCGAGATTGAGTCTAAATCCAAAAATTCAAACTCATTCCTGCCCACCAGGAAATGTTCGATCTGTTTGTCTCCTTCAAAGACCTGCCAATATTTTTCATTGTCTGGCACTGCAGGCCTGAATTTGGTCTGAATGATAATTTTTTGGTCAACTGGGGCCTTAGGATATGAGCTAGCTAGGCAAGATAATCCATTTGATATTGTATTTTGACCCCTAGGAATGAACAATAACTCATATTCAACAGTTTTCAGCAAATCTAGAGTGTCATTCCTGTATGCCCTAAGCCTGGGGTGTTTTGCTAAATACTCACCATTCACTTGTTTGATCACTAACTCTGAGTCTCCTCTCACAGCTATCCGACGGGCTCCTAACTTTTTCAACAGATTTAGACCCAGGATGAGAGCCTCATATTCTGCAATATTGTTTGTGCTTTTGAAATGCAGATTCACAGCATGGCTTTCTGCGTGGTCATTTTCTGTGTTACGTAGCCACACTCCTGCCCCAGCGTTGTTTCTAGTACAGGACCCGTCGAAATTCATCTCCCACAGGGGCTCGCCATTATGTTGTGTTGGGGAGCCTGTACTAGATTGTGGGTTGCCTAGTTCTTCACGTGGTGTATCATTTTGAGAGGTGCGACTATCAGGCTGACTGCATAGAATTTCTGGTTCACTCTGAGTTTTGTTTTCAGTATTTTGCCCATGGTCTTTTTCATCTTATTCTTCTAGAGTAGCCATTATGTTGAAATCCATGGGCCCTACGTTTGTGTCTCCATTATCTGATCTCGGCTCTTCTGAGGATTGGTCATTGTAGATAATGAAAGAGTCTAGATCTGTATGTACAGAGTACAATGGTGAGTTTTCAGGCTTCTCGGGGCTACTGACTAAGAATTTCATCTGAGACTCTCTATACAGTCTTCTAAGTTGGCCAAATATAGGGATAGTGGCATAAGATCCATCCATCTGCATTGTTCCCTGCAGTTTGGCTCCCCATGATCTAGATAGCAACATGCCATACTTGGTGGCACATCTGCCACCACAAAATCCATGACCATACATTTGGCAGGAATCTGGGTCAAACTCACACATAAATCCTTGATCAGTCCTAGGCATTTTACTCTACTAGAGTCAAATGAGTATAAGTCTTTGTAGGGTCTGGTGATTTCTAGGCCTAGCCTTTCGATCACTACCTTAGGCATTAAATTATGTGATGCACCAGAGTCATGCATGGCATTATGGAGGATCTTGTCATGAATGTTAAGACTGATATAAAAAGGTGGAACTACCCCTTCCTGAAATTTTCCCTCAATCTTTGGACCAAATAGGAGGGCAGGTTGATCATCATTCAAATTTACAGAATCATTTATTTCTCCCAGATTCAATGCTTTCAAAATTTTGCCTTTGTACACGTCCTGAGTGGCCAGCTCAGATAATGGTACAGCGATTTTGATTTTTGCAATCTCACTCTCTAGATTGAAAGTGGACTGGACCTTTGTAATGCTTAATTCTGTTTTATTTGCTACTTCTTTAGTAGCCGAATCGGTTTGTGATTTCTCACTATGTACAAGGTTTGGAATAGTTGTATTAGGAGCACTAACTGAAGTGCTAGTAATGCTGGTTGGTTGGCCTCATTTTCCAGAGTCCTGGTTTTCCTTCTCCTTATGTTTACCAGAACTTTCAGCTGCTGTTTTGTTGTCTGCAGCAGATGCTTTAGAGGATTTATCAGGTATTTTCTTGATGGTTACCTCAGGAGTCTTTGTTTTGGAAGTATCTTGGATTTTCTTGCTCCTAATTTCATATTGTTCTAGGACCTGCATCACGACATTCTCAAATCCTAGTCTGTAATCTTCAGTTTCTAACCATTCCTCATCCCAATATGAAGGTGAGGGCTGATCTTCTTCTGAATCACAGTTAAGGACCGAGTCTTCTGCTTCAAACATATTTACCGTATTCCCTTCAGAATCTTCAATGATTCTCTCATCCTCATCTAAAATTTTTTCTTGAAATGGGGGAATGATCTGCTGATCTGATTCTCTTTGTCTGTTGGGGGCGGCATTGTTTCTTCTAATGTTCTGGTTCTGGTTTCTGTTTTGGTTGTTGTTTTGGACAACCATCCTCTTTATCATTTGTTGCAGTTCTTCCACATTTTTTGAAATTCTGTCATATTTGGGATCAGACGTGGAAGCTATGTTGTCATCCCTATATGTTACCCTTTTTTCAGCTTTTAATCTTGCCCTTTTTTCCATTAAGTTTGCTTCTATGGTTATGGCTCCTTTTTGCATGTCTTCCAGGGTGGTGTACTCTTTATCCCTAAGCTCATAGGCCATGTCGGCATCAAATCCCTCAGGGTATTTAGCTAGGGCTATTCCTTGTGGAGGTTTCATGTGAGGAGGGAGGGCATTGTAAATGCTGTTAAATCTAGTGGTGTAATCGTGGACACTCTCTCCTATGTTCCTCTTAAGGGACATGTATTCTGCTAGGAGCTGACGTGGGTTTTCTCTAACCTCCCATTTGTTTATGAAGGTCTAGTATAATGCAGGGAGATATTGAACACTGCCAGGAGGTATATTTTTAAACCACTTTTTCACCTCATCCCCTAATATTTGGGCAAAGATTCTCATTTTGATTGTTTCGTCATCAATCTCCATATAATCAAAAGAATCCTCCATCTTATCTACATGTTGTTGAGCTGTGATGGATTCTTTAGCAGTGAAGAGTGGGATTTTTGATTGATAATCATTTGGTAAGGGTAACAAGGGTTGGGGTAGAACTAAAGGTGCATACCAAGCTGCCATGTTAATGTTCTGATGAGGTATAGGATTGGCTTGAGCAGCTGGTATTTGGATGACAGGGATATTAGGACCAGCAGAAGTCTGCTGAGCAGATCTAGGGTGGGAGAGTCCCAAGTTTTGAATAAAATGTATATCGGGTGGTGTAAATGGAGGGGTTCCACTGTCCCTAGCGTTTTGACCACTATGAGATGGTGTATTGTAAACTTCAAGGTCTTGCCGGTCTAGATGATTGAATGACCTAGTTCTAGGTAATCTGTTAGGTAAGTCTAGGTCCAGGAGGTAATGTGATAGAGCTGTTAGGTCTTCTGGTACAGAATTAGCTCTAAGAATGTGGCTAGAAATAGTTGGTCTTTTAGGTGCAGGAGCTCCTTTGAGGATACTCTCTGGATTTTCAACTATTTCCGGTGGGTCAGGGTTGGGATAAGCTCTTGTGTGGATGGTTCTGAAAGCCAAAATGCTGTTTATAAGCCAAGCAGCTTAACCCTACTCGTTACTTCTACTGTGGTTAATGTTGTCTCAGGGGCTGGTCTCCCAGTGGAGTCTATTATGAGACCAAGACAATCAGTAGGCCTACCGATCACCAGTGGAGTCTTTCAGTTTAGCAACAATGGAATCGCCAGGTGGAGGGTTTAGGATGTTTCCAAAGGGTACACTGTCCACCACAGTGCTCAAGAACTATCACCTTTCAGGAATCTCCTTTAAAACAACTAGCTCCAACCAGATATTGACTGGGAGGGCATTTACCAGATATGTCACCTCTGAAAAGAGGATGAGATCTGGAGGCTACCTGGCCCTTTCCAGGCTCTGTCTAAGAGTATGGTGGATATTCAATAATGGAGGTCGATTCAAGAAAGGAGTGACTTACTGTCAACCTGACCAGAGTTCTAAGTTTCTGAAGTTCTAGATGTAGTGAGATGAAACTCATTCATTCCCCAGCGGAGTCGCCATTATGTTGGGGTTCCCATGTTTTGGCCAGGTTGGCAAGACCAAAAGATGAGACAACATAGAACCACTTTGGGACCTTAGGATCTAGCCTTCCTAGGTCCAGAGAGGGATCTCTCTATATGAGTCAAAGTGTATGTCTTTGAAGCTCTAAGTTATGATTTTAGGCTAGTTATAGGCACAGAGTTGTTTGTTTGATTGTTTATGTTTGGTTGTTGGGAACCAGGAAATGAAGGTCCAATATAAGGCAAGGATGAGCAAAGAGGAAACTAGGCAAAGGTAGATAACTCAGGGAACATCAAAGCCATTGGGCTATGGAGTCAAGAAAGGATTTACTTGTGTTCAATGTGCAAGCTTTCAGTTGGGCTAGTCATCTAGAGCATTTGGATCTTAAAGGAGATATCTGGAATGGGACATTAAGGACTGAAAATGAGTGAATAAGAAACATCCAACTTTGTCTATAGATCAGGTCAAAGGTCATTTAACTCCAGACCTGCTTGGACAAAATCAAAGGCAAGATAAAGGGTTCTAAGAAAGGGTTCATTGGGATGGAAAGGTCCTGGTGAGGCAGGGGTAAGGTTCCAAACCTCCTAGTGTTCTCAACACATCCAACTGAATCCTAACAAGAACATCCAGACATAGACTCCATTAATTCATACATTAGAGAGCATGCAATGGCATCCACTACATTGGTTAAATCAATTGAAATCAACATTCAGATACACTTATAAGTAGAAACATTAAGGGCTGGGAGAGCAACAACATAAGGTACCTATCAAGGGTAAATCTTATGCTAAATTTCTGATGCAAGCCTGAAGAAACATAATGAAATGAAAGAAAGTTAATCACAAATACAGAGAAAGGAAAACGTCACCAGCTGCTTTAGACCAGGATCCAAAGAAATATGCCTGTCATATTAAAAACAACACCAATCAGGTACATCATAACCCATAGCTTGAAAATTCAGTCTGAATACATCAGATCTCAGCCTATCTTCCAATATTACACAGAGAACTTGTCTCAAGAGGAGAAAAGCTTGCGTTTCACTGATATCTCAACAACAACCTTTTCAATGTTTCTTTCTGTGTTTTATAGCAGTGAGAACACAAAGATCGACCGAAGAAGGTAGGTGAACATTGAATGTCACATTTAAACACAACAATGAATGCAGGGCTGAGACCCATTTTTCTTGACATGCTGTATGTTTAATCTCTGCCACTTTACTTGTGGGAGAAAAATCTTCTCCGGATATGATCTTGACATTTTTGGTCGAAGTACTCCTGGTGTCGTGAATCAAAAAAATAAAATAAACTTCTGAAAGGTCTGTCTCATAAATGTTCTGGCGTTTTCAGGTCTGTTGTCTGGTGGAAAACTCTTCAGGGACATGGTGCATAATAAAAGCTGTATGGGCGCCATGTACTTGATGAAGAAAAAACATTCTGCTGATGAAAAACCCTAATATTACCTTTTTCCTGTGCTCGGGATCCTTTGATCGATCCTCGGGGTCTGTAATCTGCTGCTTTGTCTCTGAAAACATTGACTTAGGGCTCGAGATCTTCATTAGCTTGCCTTAATCTTTCTGCTCATACCGAATGACTCTGCCTTTTCATTTTGCTTCTGACAGGGTAGCTCGGGATTTTAATAGCGTTGAAAGGTTTTCCACAGAGTTTTGAATCCTGTTATTTAAAGCAAATCCTGTCAGCCGCTTTCTTTGACTATCTCGTGGTAGTACCAGCTCCTGGATTCAATACTGTATGCACAGCTTTTCCACGTAGAATCATGCCGGTATTTCACCTTTGGAAACCGTGCAAAACAACAAACCTGTGAGGAAAACCATGGATGTGAATGATGGAGGAGGCGGGGACACACTGTGGACATGGAAACAAGCCATGCAGATGGAGAACTAGGGAGAAATCGTGACAGAATGTTGAAACAAGCTCTGATGGGGGGGGGGGGGGGGTTGGTGGAACACAGAGCGACCATACGTGAAAAATGAATGATAATCGTTAAAAGACACGAAAAGAGCCAATTATATGTAATGAGCAGGGAGGGAGTACGGAGTGTGCACGTGGAGCTGACGTGGCGAGGCGGGGTGACGAGGAACAGTCAACGATGGGAGGGCGGATCTGGACCGTTGATTGCATTAGGGATTGACGATGGGGATCGGTAAATGGTGGGCCAGCGGGCGCGATGCGCGTGGTTAAAACAGTGTGCAACTTTGGCAAATGATGACCGTCGGATGGGTGACCGGAGATCCAACGATTGACGAAAATTCCGCTGGACGACCTGCGCCGAAGGTTAATGCGTGGGAGAAAAGCGGTTTTGAGGACGTACAGTGGACACACGGTAGGTAATGTATGGAATCGCTGGGTGATGGAGGAAAACCGCCGTCTGTAGATGAGCGGTGCGAAAAATACTGGCGGTTTTGGACTACGAAGGCGGGATGGGGACCACCGCTTCGGGCGAGCTCTGCACCGTCAGATCATTCATTAATTCAGATGACGGAGATCCATCGATCTAACAAAACATATTAACACCCCCAAAATGCGCGTTTGCAAAGGTTTTAAATGATTTTTTCGTGCAGGGACAGATTCGGGTGGCTAAGCGCCTGACGGATTTAGCGTTGGTCACGACGCTGGGTCCCGTGGAAGGTTGAAGGGCGCGGGGCTATGGTCGAAGGGGCCATGACCCAAAATATGATTTGTGCACATTTTAAAGCATTTTTTAGGCCCAAGGGAAGGAACGATAAGGAGGCGAGGTGGAAAATTAGGGAAATAAAGGGTGATGGGGAAGATTAAGGGGAAGAAGGGGGGTAAAATGGGAGTATCTGCAGGGGTATAAGGGGTAATTATGGGCTTTTGAGAAATGAATCAGCAGAAGGACTACCTATTAGGTACAACACACAGAGACTTCAAGGAGGATGAATTTTCGGGGAAAGGCATTCCTTGAAGGCTCCAAAACAATCCAGCCCCCAGCTTGCTTGCCAAGAATTTCACAGGGGGGCTAACAGTGCCAAACTATCCCAAGGTCTCCAATCCTCTATCACTAATGAATGATGCCTCAACATGTGAATCATCCATCCTTCTTTGTTGATCTAGTGGTTTTCTTGGTGAAATGTCCCCATATAGTGAGACATCCTCAACAAGAGATGACTGAATATATGAATGAAAAAAACTCTCCATTCTTCCACTGTGCAATCCAATCACCTTCTTAGGTGCATCACCCTCCTCCCATGGATAGGGATGAGGTTTAATTTCTCCCCCATCTCCTCCTTGTGCCTCCATGGTTCTACACCTCCTTATCAATGGCACTTGTAGGTCATGAATTGTGCCTTGATCTCCACACATCTCCCATAGTAAGACACCAATTTATTCACATCTTTGAAGATCTTTGCACTTCATGAAATGCTGAAGTACACCTCCAATGGGATCTCTTGATGAGACCTCCTCCTCATGCATGACCTTCCAACACCAATGAGGTCTTGGATCTGCTGCAAGTAGAAGTCTCTCTTTGAGCCGTGGCATGCTCATTGAGAGAGTGTCATCTAGAGAGGAGAAAATGTTTCTCACCTCAGGATGTCTAACTTTTGACATCTCTTTCTTCATAGCTCCCTGAATGAAGTTATCATCTGAATGTTCCCATGAGGAATGGGTCCTTCTTTCTTCACTACTATCTTTGGACAACGCAGTTCACCCTTGCTGCTCTAGATTAGCAGTAAGTGATGATCCTGGGTCATATAAAGACAAATTTCCAAGGCTTCCCCTTAGATTTTCTAAAATGATACCAAATGGAAATTCATGCATACCTTGGTGAGTCTCAGGAATATTTTTTAGGGCTGCAAGAGTCCTTCTCTTCATTGTGTTGGCTGATCCAACTACTGCTATAGATGGCTGCCCCTCCATGATGGTGACAACACTGATACAAGGCTCCTCAAATGGAGAAGAGGACTCATCCTCCTATGATCTTCCTCCTCTGATATTCTATTGTCAAATCTCCTGATTAATTGAAGCATAAAATCAGCAAAAGTAGATATACTTGCATGGCTTACATGGCTGATCCACCAAGAGCTTGCCTTTACCTTCAAGTGCAGCGCTGAGATCTCTACAGCTTCTTTCTCCACTACTAGATGTAGTAGGAAAAATGCCTCTATTTTTATCACCCAAGTCTTTGCTGGATACTCGAGTGATCCATAAAATGTAGAAAATAGGAATCTATTGCCTCTTATCATTCTCTTACTGTAGGGCCTCCTTTCTTCTCTCAATTGAATAAACTGAGGAAAGTCTAGGGTCTCTTTGAAAGCCCTAGGTTGGCACTTGTATTCTGCCAAATACCCACTCAGGATCTCATGTTATAAGTGGTCTTCTTGCTCTCCACTCCATCTATGAGAACAGGAAGTGCTTGGATCTCCTTCTTCCTCTTAAAACCTTCTAGAGGTATCACTGTAGCTTTCTCCTTCTTGAAACCCTCTCAGAGTTTTATTGCATCTCTCTTCCTACATCGGTTGAACCTCCTTGGAGAGGCTCTTCTTAGATCTGAAAATGGATGAGAGTAATCTCATCCTCTCCATAATTCTGACCTTAATATTTTATTTATATCACTTTGGCTTGAAGCCCACAGGATGAGCCAAAGATCTTGCTCTGATACCACTGTAATATCCATAAAGGGGATTGCTCAGCAAAACAGGCCTGAAAAATGAATTTTTTAGGGATGTGTGCTTCAGCAACCAATATAAGCCCTTGGATTCCTTATATCTAATAATATAAGACCCAATTCCAAAAGGAGATCAGAAACCAAACAAACTAGGTGAGGCAAACAGGCCTCCCCACCTAGTATGGCTTGATAAATGTCCAATGAGGGACTTCAACAATATATAAACACTGTATTGGAGTAGTAGTAGGCTAATAACACATGGGATATGTTAATAAACACTTTACTATTAGTAATATATGCAGTAGTAAGGAAAGTGATCTATCCCTTCAACCAAAAGTGGGGAAAAACAATGATTTAAGTCCTAAAAAGGTCATTTTAAGAAATATGCGTAAAAAATAAGGAAAGTGATGGTTGTATCCGTTATATTAGGTCATGTGGGACTCCCATACCAAATTTCAGCTAAAAAAAATCATTCTATCTAAGTTAAACAAGTCTCCCACTCCCGAAATGGCTTAAAGACCCTGATTTCCCATGACTTAGAGTATTCAGGGATTACTGAAGCACAGAAAACGTGATTTTCTGAAGGTTTTAACTGTAATAGGGTCTGAAAATCAATAAATTGGATCAAGGATATGGATCAAAAAATTATTAAGAGAAAAATAAATAATTTACATGAAGAATGCCTCATATTGAGGTGCTGCAACAATGGATTAAAATAGGAAAGCTTAACAGCGTAAATTTCAGGAGGTTGAAGAAATATTTTATTAAATTTCAGATATAGGATAGATATGCATATAAAAATATAGATCTATTACAGATCTGTAAGCCAAAGAGGCCCTTATTTACACTCCCCTTGGGGATCTCAGCAAATGATGAATCACAGTGAGTAGATCTGAGATCTAAGTCATAGTTTTGCAGCAGTATTTAGAAATTATGTAGTATATAGAATAGTAATAGATCATATCTATGTTGGAAATATTGTCATTGATGGAAAAGAAGGCAGCAGATGCAAAGATAGGCAAATAACAACAACAAGATGTAGAGAGGGTCGAGCAACAGAGACAGGGTCATTTAAAGAAGCAGAGGCATCAAAAGGAGAATTAAGGAGCAGCATCAGTCAAGGAGTAGATGAAACAAAGAGAGAGAGAAGAAAAGTAGTAGAGAGGTAGAGGCAGCAAAGACAGAGAGAGACAAAGAAGGCAACAGATGCAAAGATAGGAAAAGAACAGCAGTAGGTAATATGTACAACGAAGGTAGAGGCAGAGGTCGAGCAACAGAAGTAGCTAAGGCAGAGGTAGAGGCAGAGGTAGCGAATATAGAGGCAGAGCCATTATCACAGCAGAGGCAGAGTTGTTATCAGAGGCAGAGGCAGAGGCAGAGCCATTATCACAAACAGAGGCAGAGCCATTTTTAATTCCAAGATTCGCTACCCCAGCTGGAGGATGCATAAACACAATTCCAGGAATTGTATAACCCAAAGCGGCAAGTATATATATATATATATATATATATATATATATATATATATATATATATTCAAAATCACCTCCCCCGCTGGAAGATACACTAAAGATTGGGGCAACAAAGTATATATATATATATATATATATCATTCCGGGAATCGTTACCCACGCTGGAGTATATATGTAGTGCATTACATATATTGCACCTTATGCACAAAGAATCAAAGTAACATAAGGTGGGACCCTTTCCCAATCGCATCGGAGATTATAAGGGCAGCGGAACATATAAACAGAAAATTGCGATTGCGATGAAGCCTGGACCCGATGGGTTTATAAAACATAATGGATATGTGTCGGAACATGCAACCAAATAATTGCGATTGCGATAAAGCCCGGATCATATAAACGAAGGTTCAAAGCATATATATTAATAAGTGGAGCGCTTTATGATCAAAAGAAACGAAGTAATATAAGGTGGGACCCTTATGAATCACATCGGAGAATATAAAGGCATTGGAACATCACAACAGAAATTTGTGATTGCGATCAATCACATATGGACAATCACAAAGGTACCAATCGCATTGGAGTTAAAGCGGAACATGTTAACAAATATTTGCGATTGCGATGAAAGCTGGATGCGATAGTCATATAAACTCCGCCATATAAAACATGGTCGGGTCCGCATATCAATCGAAATCGGAAATTTGTGGAGCATATCAATCACATCGGAGCAAGGCAGCTTGCGATTGCGATTGGCAAAGCCAGACGCGATAGTCATATAAATTCCGCCATATAAAACATGGTCGGGTCCGCATATCAATCGCAATCGGTAATTTGTGAAGGCGTTGTTATATATATATATATATAAAGTTGTTGCAATTGTATTGAAAAGTGCCGCGTGGTTTGTGGACCCATGGGCCTCTGCTTAAGGTGGAGGGCGATTGTTAATGTAAAACGATTGCGATGTGTGCAATCGCATCGGGCCATAAAACAAAAGCCGGTGTGTATGTATGTTCCGCTTGCGGAACTCACCACATCAACAAGACACTTGCTATGTGTAAAGGGTTGGATTTTGTGTTACACCCTTTTTTTGGTCATCTAACCTATTATTATTAGATGAACCCAAGTACACCATGTAAGACCAATTTACCCCAAGTAAAATTGATTTCACCACATAAAATAACTTATTTGGTCATATTTAACCCAAAACAAAGAAATTAATTAAATAAATCCTTATTTATTTAATTATTTCCTAAGAACAAGTTATTTAAATCATTATTTAAATAATATTCTTAGTTAAATTTGACTAAATCATCCATAAATAATCAAATAAACCATTATTTATTTAATTATATTCCCATCATTCCCCTAAAATGATAAATAAATCATTTATTTATTTATTAGTTATAAATAAAGGAATTGACCCAAGTCAAGAATCCTTTTCCCTCCAAAAAATATAATAAAATATTCCTAAAAGGTGCTTCTAGAATTCGATTAATAATATTTTATTCATGCACCGAGTTCTAGACCGCCCCAATATTTTGTTATAAATAGGGGGGTTTTCCCCATTCATTGGTCACCTTCATTACATTAGATCACTCTGGATCTACTCTTGGTCACCATTTTCCATTTTGTTTTGTGAACTCCCATTGAGTTCTATGTTTGTTTTTCTACACCCATAAGAGAGAGAAATGTTAGATCTGAAACACTGAGGACTTTCAAGAACCCATCCCACTGAGGAGAACCAAAAGACACCTTTCTTTTTTTCCTCTCAGGTGCCCCATTCTTTAATATAATACAAAATTCTTTTAAATACATTCTTCTTGTCTTGTCCATTGGATTTATGGAGCCATGTTATATTTTATCTGCTTAATGTCTTTTGTGCTTAGATATGAATTTGTGCAGCAAACTTAAAGATATTTTGCAGCCATAATCGATGTTAGGGCTATTTTTTATGCATAGCTAAAGTGATCTTTTACGACGAAAGAATCATACTAACAATTGGTGACTCCACACGGGTTTTATTTTGCGACCGCTGTCATTTTATATCTTCCTGCATTTCCAGCTGTTTCAAACCCTAGGGTTTCTCTTTCCTTTTCTATTTTTCCTATTTTTATGGTGTTTTTCACCCCTAAAACCCTCAAATAGTCATATTTTTAACTTCCATGTGTTTCTGGCCTTATTGCGCAGGTGACAGACATCAACCGCAGTTGAGACGACAAATTTTTCTGAAATCTGCCGCTGAGAGAGCCAGATATGCAAGTCGCACTTATCGGCCCAAAAAGTGCGACCTGAGCTTGAGGACGCACTTTTCTGCCCCAAACCTGCGACCTGGACTGACAATAGGTCAGAACCTGCGACCTGCACTTTTTCTGCAAAAAATTCAACACTTTTTCTTGGTTTGTTTGAAGCTTCTGTCAGGGTTTTCCAGCCTCTATCTCTGCCCGTTTGGACCTGTTTCTAATCTGCTTCACTCAACTAAGAGGGAATATTGCCCCTTAGGGCTCTAGTACCCTCCAATTTTTGTGGACGAGTCTTTACTATTTCAGAAGTCTGAATTTCCAGAGTTTCAGCCCTCTTTTTCTCCAATCTGATAGATCCCTTTAGATCAGCTCTTCTCCCTCTCAAAACCACCTCATATCATTTTGTTTGGGTTCATTTCTAAGGCCACCACATTGTCTCTTCTATATTTAGCTGATCTCCTCCTTTTTCATAGCAACCTTGCCTCTTCCTCTTTGTTGTTCTCTGCACCACTTTTCAAAAGATTTACCCTTTAGATCCCAGTCCCTCCGGACCTTAGATCTATTGGCATCTTTTGAGTGTACTTTGACTACTTTTTTCCCTCTTGTACATCTCCTCGGAGTACATCCCCTCTGAATCCACTCCGTCTGTTTCGCTTGATCCCCCTTCCGCCACTTTTGCGGGCTCTTTATGTTTCGACCATATTTTTACTTGTTCTTCTGTCATTTCCCCTAATGACCTGTATGTGCACCTTTCTTCCTCCACTGATGATCTAGGTAGCTTTGTAGCCTCTTGTGGTTTCCACCACCTTTCCTTGCCTTCCCATCATCCTGATACTCCCATCTGTATCTATGATGTACTTCGCAACATGTGTCCCCGCTTTTCCTCCCTTTTCTTGTCTTGTGATGATATCCCCTCTACCCTCTCGTCCACTCATTACCTTGGTTATGCCGATGGCGCCAGTCGCTATTCTCGAAACCTTGCCTTAGCCGCCTGGGCCATTTTTACCCCCTTGCATACCCTTGTTCTTGAAAATGGGGTCTGCATTGGTCAAGCCACCAATAATCAGGCCGAATATGATGCAGTTCGTGGTCTCTTAGCTAATGCTCTCTCTCATCACATCCTCCATCTGCATGTCCATTTAGATTCCCTACTTCTCGTCTTAAAACTTAATGGTGTCTATCGTGTGCATAAACCTATCTTGTTTAGACAATATTTACGAGTGAAACTTTTGATACATAAATTTAGATTCATTACATTTAGCCATATACCTAGAGATAAAAATCACTACGTAGATCAAATCACAAACCATGTTCTAGACTGGCATATATCACACACAACACAATAACATTTAACACCATCAACCAAATACATATACATCATATATATTATATAACATGTGTTTTTAGAGTCCATCTACTCTGAAAAATACTACATGCCCATAGCATGTTACAATAACAAAACTACAAAAATGGGGGGCACCACTCGCCCCTAAATCGACACTGGGGGGCACCACCTGCCCTACATCTAATCACTCTTTGGAGGATCCCGAGCCAATGGCTCTGCTCCCGCAGCTCGTAGATCACGCACAGCCTGACTGGCCATCGCCATGCGTCGCATGATACCTCGCCACTCCGAGGGTAGCCCAATACATAGCTCTATGTACCGGTCATCTAAATCCTGCCAACCACGCTCCGATACACCGGTCAACAGCCCCTCACATCTACGATGAATGTCCTCCACTAGAGCATTCATATCCTCACTCTACGCTGTCCTTGATCCACTTGCCCATGTAGCTCCTGCCGCTGCAGGTCGTCCCATATATCCGGCCGGTTTTACCGGAGCTATATCTGCATTCCACAACCCATCACGATTAACATCATGTATACTAGTCACAAAAATCTAAAATACACCTAACAGATTATTTGCTTGTCACTTACCATCGGGCCCCCACACTCGACCCGGCGGAAGCGGCAAGTCCAGATCTCCCCAATACCTCATCCCACTATAGGGATAGTCGTCTATGTATAATGGCATCTGATCCCAATGCGCGAAGAAATTTGGTCGGAACACCCGTCTGACTGCCCCTCCCCCTCCTCTACACAGTTGTCGTCCCCACAGACGCATCCGGGGCTCTCTCGGACCTCCATCAGGCAACTGTATACGAAGTCGTAAGGTCAGGATCTTCTCAAAGAATAAAGAGCACAACATCGTCCCATAGGCGCAATCATGATTCACTTGCTGCTTGCATAGCGACAACTGTCGTTTCACCGACACCAACATCATTTGGGCCCACCCATAGCAGGTCCCACTCAGCACACTCTCCACGATCATCATCTGTCCTCCAGTGATGTGATGGAACGTCTGGCTACCCAAGACCCGTAACACTGCTGCAGCCACTGCCGGGTCTCCAACCTCTCTAGATCACCAATGGATATTCGAGTCCCTTTGAGTCGGACACCTAGTCGACAATGTCACTCAACAAAATCCATAATGTTATGCCCACGTGGTAACACTGGCTGCATATTTCCCACCATCCCTAATGGTGGGAGACCAATCAAGAAATACAAATCCTAGACCGTCAGCTCGATCCTGTGTCCCTGCACTACAAATGCCTCCTGATCTGGATCCAAGTAATTGATAATACGGGCCAACAAGGGCTCTCCAGCCCTCATCAAAGGGTTCTCCAAAAATTTCAGCACCCCATACCTAGCCAGTACATGACGGACACCCTGATCCGCCTATATCTCCATCCATAATGTCCCTAAGTCGTTCTCTCTCCACTTGATCCGTATATCTGCCATATCTGCACAAAAAAAACATTTTTGTCAGCCTCCAGATCAGCAAAACTGCATTAACTTCCATCAAAATAGCATCTCAACCCATAACAGCAATGAACCCCCCACATCTAACAGGTCACACTTTTTGGGCAAAACCTGGGCCAGGTCGCACTTTTCAGGCCAAAACCTGCATCCCAGATCGCAGCTTTTTCCCCAAAAAGTGCGACTCGGCCGTAATGATGAAGTAGGGCTAGTTACCAAGAATTAAAGCCCTAGTCTGCAATTTCAATCCATCACAAAAAAAGCTTAGGATTAGGCCTCTTACCTGAAACTGATGGATCGCAATTCCAACAGTTGATTTTTTCGCTACGAATGCCACAAGATTTAGGGCCTTCTCTCCTCTCCACATTCACCACAACTACACAAGCAAATGAATGATTTTGGAAGGAAAATGCCTTATTAGAAGAAAACCCCTGTTTTTTCTTTCGCCCGCTGCGACCAAACCGTAGCCCCGTTTGACACATCATCCACACCGTTGGAAAGCTCTCACCGGGCACTCAAATGGGTATTTGTCAGTTTTTTTATGTTTTGATACTTCACCAGGACCCATTTTGTCCATGAAGGATCTATTCACCTCTTCTCAAAATCGAATTTCTTCACTTACGACACTTGTACTTGGGGCACCACTTTGTCTCCTTACTTGTCTTTGTTCGTGTTGATTTTCGTCATGAGATACCCTATTGTACTCATGTTTTTATGGTTCCCCATTGGACCTTTACTGTGTGGCAGCACCATCGAGTCGCCCTTGTTTAGAGCATCTGAGTTGCGTCATCATCAGTCATGGAGTCTATCTCGCGTCCCTTGGTATCCCACTATATTCCTCCATTGCTTGGTCCCTCTCTCGTGTTGCACATTATGGCCTTCAGTACCATTGTCCCCTATCCCTCACGATAGTGTGTCAGTTGCTGCCAAGTCGTTCATATCCTTGATGCTCTAACAAGGGAAGTCGTACATCCGCTACTCAGTATTCCTCATTTCATTATCATCATCAGTGTCCGTCTGTTAGTCACTCTACCATTTTCTCCCGTGCCTTAGTTGAGATTCCCTTGTTGCCTCACCTATGGAGAACCTACTTCTGTCGACATCAACTCATTTACTCCAGAAGCCAGGTCTGGGGGGAAGTGTACCTTGGTTCGAGCTCTTTTCAGCATGATCGTGATCTATACACTTGATTTTCCAGTGATGCAGCAGCAACTATTGGTGATTCCCGGGTGTGTGTGAGATGTCTCAACCCTCATGAGGGGGTGGCCCTACAGGTAGCCCCCCACATGCCCGGATGAACTCATTTCCGCCCTTGATGCAGCTCCTCCCATTTGATGATATCAACCTCAACCGCTTGCGGCGCCTCTTCGATTTGCACGTATCAGTCAGCGCTTGCGACCCCTTCCCCGCGTGTAGGGGGCATTTGGGTGTATTTGAATCTCATGTACTACCATATTATTGTATAAGGCTTGACGATTATTCCAGGCATCACGTGTATGTGGGATTCATCATGATATTTATCTGGCTCATGTTTAGGCTAGCACATGCTTCATTATTGCGTTCCGTCATTTTTCAGGTGCCTTATTCTTTGTACTTTGTCTCGGCGGGCATAGGTATGCCTCCCCTGCTGCCTTTAGCACAGGTACCACTTCATACACTAGAGACTTGTTGCACCTGTAAGTCTCATCTCCTCAGGGTCTAGTCCTTTATCACATCAGACCACATTACACTTCTCTCTCTCACTTCCCTTTTGATATCTAGTGATTGAGTTCTTACAACGTACTTCGGTCATACGATTTGATCCTAACACTCGTACGTTGGGGGAAAATCTGTTACACCCTTTTTTTGGTCATCTAACCTATTATTATTAGATGAACCCAAGTACACCATGTAAGACCAATTTTCCCCAAGTAAAATTTCTTTCACCACATAAAATAACTTATTTGGTCATATTTAACCCAAAACAAAGAAATTAATTAAATAAATCCTTATTTATTTAATTATTTCCTAAGAACAAGTTATTTAAATCATTATCTAAATAATATTCTTAGTTAAATTTGACTAAATCATCCATAAATAATCAAATAAACCATTATTTATTTAATTATATTCCCATCATTCCCCTAAAATGATAAATAAATCATTTATTTATTTATTATTTATAAATAAAGGAATTAACCCAAGTCAAGAATCCTTTTCCATCCAAAAAATATAATAAAATATTCCTAAAAGGTGCTTCTAGAATTCGATTAATAATATTTTATTCATGCACCGAGTTCTAGACCGCCCCAATATTTTGTTATAAATAGGGGGGTTTTCCCCATTCATTGGTCACCTTCATTGCATTAGATCACTCTGGATCTACTCTTGGTCACCATTTTCCATTTTTTTTTGTGAACTCCCATTGAGTTCTATGTTTGTTTTTCTACACCCATAAGAGAGAGAAATGTTAGATCTGAAACACTGAGGACTTTCAAGAACCCTTCAGGGAAGCAGGAGAGAACCACTTCTTGTTTTCCTCTAAGTTTACCATTCTTTATATAATACAAAATTCTTTAAATACATTCTTCTTGTCTTGTCCATTGGATTTAACCTTGAACCATGTTATATTTTATCTGCTTAATGTCTTTTGTGCTTAGATCTGAATTTGTGCAGCAAACTTAAAGATATTTTGCAGCCATAATCGATGTTAGGGCTATTTTTTATGCGTAGCTAAAGTGATATTTTATGACGAAATAATCATACTAAAAATTTGCCCAGATTTAAATTCAGTAGTTGCTTATATATATATATATATATATATATATATATATATATATATATATATATATATATAAGGCACTGTTATATATTTAAAAGGCGTTGTTACAGAGTCGCATGATTTAAAAAGTGCAGTTACATAAATACAGGAGTTACACAGCATCCATAAACAGAAAGGCATACAGAGGAGAGAAAGGGACAAACACAGTCAAAGAAAAGACAAATGCGCAACGATCGAAAAGGCTGTATGAGTGAGTTGGAGCTCTCATTATAATTAAATGTAATGTTTTTAATTGATTTATATTTTTGTGATGCATTGGCAAGTCTCCAGAAGAGAACAAATATCCCACTGTAATGTTAAACTGATACCTACAGTTATATTTATTGAATGAGAAGATAAAAGGAATGAGAAGACAGAAGCCAAAGAGTCATGACTGTTCACTCCAAATTCTTTGTGAAATACAAATAGTCATGTGAGGAATTCTATATATAATATCAACTGGATATGCATTAGAGATGTTAGAGAGAGTAAATATAGAGAAGGCAGAGTATAGAAGAGTGAGGCTGAGAAGATTAAGAAAAGAAAAGCAGAAAGAAAAGCTACAGAATAGAGCTGATATCTGAGGTAAATCAACAAACATTCAGGAAGTTGGAGCTTCCCTATCAAGTTGCAGCTTGATAGCTGTCAGTTTTAGCTGACTGAGGTTGGAGCCTCCTGTAGGTTGGTGCCTATAGAAAATTGAAGGGAGTTGGTGCTTTCTTGCAAGTTGTAACTTGCAGAATTGAGGATTGGAGCCTCCTGTAGGTTGGTGCTTGCAGAAAATAGTGGTGAGAGGGAGTTGGAGCTTGCCTTTGCATCACAATAATAATAAGATGTGGTTTTCTCCCTTTATGGGTTTCCACTTATATCTGGTGTCTCTGTGCATGATATTTATGTGTTGATCTGATTTATATCTTCTGCTTAATACCTACTGCTCTCATATTAAGTCTACTGTTATATTATATTAATACCTGCTGCTCATATTCTAAGATTACTCACATATTAAGTTGGACATGAAATGAAGGTGTAAATAAGTTTTAATGAAAAGTTTTAAAAGTCCATGAATGTGTTAAACTGATTCACCCCCCCCCCCCTCTCAGTTTAACTAAGGGTTCAACAATTGGTATCAGAGCCAAGTTCCTTTGTACCAGTTTAACAACTGAAAGGAGATCCTAGATTCTCAGGATGGCTAGTAAAGAAGGATGTTCTACCAATAAAGCCTCTTTCTTTACAGGTGCAAATTATGATTTCTGGAAAATCAGAATGAGGACGTACATAATGTCTCTAGGAATGGAATTCTGGGCTACTGTGGAATATGAATATGCCCCAAAGGCAACTGACTCAGAGAAAGAAACCAAACAAGATTTTGTAGCTAACGCGAAAGCCATGAATGCCATCTTGAATGGATTGTGTGAAGCAGATTTTATCAAAGTAATGCACAAAGACACTGCCACTGAAATGTGGGATACTCTGGAGAACATCCATGAGGGAGACAAGAAAGTAAAGACTGCCAAACTTCAAGTCTATAGAGCCCAGTTTGAGAACTTAAAAATGGATGATGATGAAGACATTGCTAGCTTCTTTCTAAGGGTTGTAGAAATAGTAAATAACATGAAGGCTCTAGGTGAAAACATAAAAGAAGCTGTAATTGTACAAAATATTCTAAGATCTCTTCAACCCAGGTTTAATCCGAAGGTGTCTACAATAGAAGAAACAACTAATTGGGAGACCTTGACCATGAACCAACAACTTGGAAATCTAACATCATATGAGATGAGGCTCCCACAAAAGAAGACAAGTACAAGGGAGGCAGCCTTTAAAACAGAAAAGAAGAAAGAAGAAGAGGGAGACATATGCTCTTGCTCGGATGAAGAAGAGGAAAAATTTGTCAAGAAATTGGATAGAGGCTCAGGTAAATACAAAGGTAAACTTCCTTTCAAATGCTTTAACTGTGGAAGAGTTGGACACTATGCTGCTAAGTGTCCTCACAAGAAAGTAAGGAATCGAGCTCAAGAGTCAGAGAAAAATAAATCAAAGAACTGGCAGAAAGGAAAGAAGTTCAGCAGAAAATCCTTCTATGCTCAACAAGACAGCAGTACATCTGAAGATTCAGATGAACCCTCAAGTGAATAAGGAACCTCTGAATTCTTATTGATGGCCATAGAAGAAATTGAAGGACTCCTGCTAGAAGATGAAGAAGAAGAAGGGGAAATCGACCTTGAGGGGGAGCTAAGAAGTGCTCTGGAGGAGATTGACAGACTCAAACTGAAGTGCAGAAAACAAAAGGACATTCTTCTCAAGTATGTAAGAGAAGAAAAAAACTCAGAAGTCCTCATTGTTACACCATTTTTTGGTCATCTAACCTACTATCATTAGATGGACCCAAGTACACCACGTAAGACCAATTTTACCCTAAGTAAAATTGCTTTCACTATGTAAAATAACTTAATAAAACACATTTATTAGGTTGTTTATGGTCTAAACAGAAAACCCCAAAAGGAAATATTAAACAAACCTATATTTGTTTGATTTTCCTGGTCATGTTTAACCCAAAACAAAGAAATTAATTAGATAAATCTTTATTTATCTTATTATTTTCTAGGAATAATTATTTGAATCTTATTTAAATAATATTCCTTGTTAAATATGACTAAATCACCCATAAATAATTAAATAAATCATTATTTATTTGATTATCTTTCAACCACTTCCTTAAAATGATAAATAAATCATTTATTTATTTATTATTCACAAATAAAGGGATTTGACCCAAGTCAAATACTTTTTCCCTCCAACAAATATATTAAAATATTCCATAAAAGGTGGATCTAGATTTGGTTAATGTTATTTTAATCATGCACCAAGATCTAGAATGACCCAATATTTTGTTATAAATAGGAGGGTTTTTCCTATCATTATTCACCTTTTGTTGCCTATTAGATCACTCTGGATCTATACACTTGGTCACATTCTACATTATTTGCTGTGTGAGCTCCCTTTGAGTTCTATCTTTGTTTGGGTTTTCTACACCAACAAGAGAGAGAGATTCTAGATCTGAAGTGCTGAGGACTTCCAAGAACCCATCCCATTGAGGAGAATTGGATACAACTTCTTGTTTTCCTCCCAGGTGCCCTTAATACAAAAATTCTTTCAAAAAACATTGTTCTTGTCTTGTCTATTGGATGTATGGAGAAAACTCTTGATTTTACTGCTTAATGTCTTTCTATGCATAGATCTGGTTTTTTGCAACACTTGTCTTGATCAACTAACTGCAGATCTGAAGATGTTAGCAGCCACATTTGATGTTAGGGCTATAAGTTATGCGTAGCTAAAGTGGTCTTTTTTCGTACGCTTTGACAAAAGATTCATACTAACAATTGGCGACTCCACACGGGTTTTCAATTACGATCGCTGTCGTTTTTCATATTCCTGCATATCCAGCTACTTTAGACCCTAGGGTTTCTTTTCAGCTTTTTTTTTCTTCCTATTTTTATGTTATTTTTCTCACATAAAACCCTAAAACATTAAAATTTCTAACTTCTGCGTGTTTCTGGCCCTATTGCGCAGGTGACAGACATCAGCCGCAACTGAGACGACAAATTTTCTGCAAATCTGCCGTCGGGACAACCGGAGTTGGAGGTCGCACTTTTCAGCCCAAAAACTGTGACCTGGACTCCAGGTCCCACTTTTCAGCCCCTTTTCTGTGACCTAAATAGGAAAACAGGTTAGAACCTGCGACCTGTGCTTTTTTCTGCTGTTTTTCTGCAATTTTTCTGGGTTTTGCTGAAGCTTCTGTCAGGGTTTTCCAGCCTCTGTCTCCGCCTGTTTGGACTTGTTTCTGATCTGTTTTTCTCATCTAAGTGGGAACCTAGCCCCCTAGGGCTTCAGTACCCTCCACTTTTGGTGGAAGAGTTTTAGCTGTTTCAGGTGTCTGATTTTTTCAGAGTTTCAGCCTTCCCTTTTCCAGATCTGATACCTCATTCTCAGATCTCTTTAAATCAGCTCTTCTTCCTTTCAAACCACCTCTTGTAGTTTTGTTTGGACCTCCCTGTAGGACCTCCTCCCTGTCCTCTCTACTTTTTGCTGATTTCCTCCTTTTTTCCAGTCACCTTGACTTTGCCTCTTGGCTGTGATCTACACCTCTTTTCAGCAGCTTTCTCCTTTAGATCCCTGTCCCTTTCGACCCTAGATCTATTGGCCCCTTTTTAGTGTGTTTTGACTAGATTTTTTCCCTCTTTTAGATTAGTTTTGAGAGACCCGCCTTTTTGGGTTGAATCGATGCACTAGTAGCTGTTAATTTTCTGTTATTTCAGCATTCTATACTGTTTTTGCAGCATTATTTTCAGTTACGCAGCACACTTTTTCTCTTTCTCTCAAAATGAAAAGGGTTTAAAAATTAAAATTAACGCATGCCACACACTCACCCTAAGCGAAGAAGAGCCTGGTTTACACCGCCAGGCAAAGACTTTAAAATCAATTGACACTGCACCTTTTTGCCCTTGTTTCGACATTGTAATCACTTGATTCTGCACCTCCCTGCCTTTGTCGGTCATTCTTCTTCCACTCGTGCCATGTTTGTGTTGTCACCATTGCGCCCCCAAGGCGCGTCTCCCGGAGACTTCTTGGCCTTCACCCTCAGTTTCCGGTCGATCGACCTGCTCCGTCCCGCTGTCGTCGAGCTAGTCCTCATCCAAGTCCACATTCCGACTCCTCTTCTGATTCATTGGGTTCTCCTTTTACTTCTAGTTCTCCCCCTGTCACCTTCACTATGTCTGGTCCAGGGCCTAACGCTAGCGGTAATACCGGCCCTAATGCCGGAACTACTACTAGCGGAACCGCCACAGGAACTACCTCAGCCACACCCTTGCTACCGTACATCGCAGGCCTTAGCCTCCCCGATTTCAATCAGTTGATCAATGACCCTATCCGCCATGATGTTGGTTGGCCTGCTATGCCAACCAAGCTCCCCTCCAACATCCCTAAGTTCGAAGGCCTTACGCGGAAGATCAACCAACCATGTTCGATCTTTCCACATGTGGTGTTCCTCCAATTCCATTACCGATGATTCCATCCGTCTTCGGTTGTTCCAATGCACGCTTACCGGTGAAGCTTATAAATGGTATGTTGACCAAGCCACCTCTTCCCATACCACCTTTGTGACCATTACCCAAGCCTTTTTATCTTATTTCCAGCTCCCTCTCCGATACGATACTGGTACGGAGCTTTTGACCTCTTTCAAGAAAACCTCTTCGACCCGCCTTTCCACCCATGTCCAGGAATGGCGAAGAAGACAAAGCTTATGTCAAGCTCCCCCCTTTGAAGATCGGGTTTATATGGACTGGTTCCTTCACACTCTCTTAGCTCCCATTGGCAAAGATGTCGCCTCCCATTTCCCTCAAACCGAAGAAGCCGCCCTCCAAATAGCCTTGAAATATGACCTGATCTACGCACAGTCTGGTTATGTTTATACCGTCCTTCCTGACCTCCCTAGGCCCGGAGGCGCTAATGCCCTGGGGGCATCTCATTCCGTAGACGGTATCGTTGGAACCCTTTCTCATCCGTATGCTCAACCTCCTATGGGCTATGGTCTCCCTCAGGGAAGGGCCAGCACCTCTAGCACTTTACCCCCTCCAGGTAGCATGTATACAGGATACGACATGCCTCATCCTTTTGCCCAACCTCCTGCTTACCTCAATGTTGCCCAACCTAACCATTACCCTTATCCGCAGCCTGGTGCGCCAGCTCCTCCAGCATACACGCTTCCACCTCCCTTGCCTCCCCCAACCCCGCAACAGCACCTACAGCCCCCTCCAGGGCAAGTATTTGCACAACAGGGCGCGACTAATCCCCATTCTCAAAGAAGGTGGAGAGGTAATTGAAATCAATCTGCCCCTGGTACCCGTGGACCCAATCCTCAAGATACTGACCCTAACACCGCTAACCAGCAACAGGGCACTCAGCCCAAGCTGGACAGGCCTCTTCGCAAAAATAAGCCTTGTTCGTGTTGCGGTGTTTACGGTAATTACACCCATGATTGTCCCCTCTTACCACAGATGCGGCAGATGTGGGAGTCTCAAGCCACATTGTGAGGACAACATGCCTCCCCTCATGCTCCCCCTAATGTGGCCACTACTCAACCAGCTGTGTTTACTGATCCTTTCCCTCCGCAAGAATTCGTGGCGGCCCAACCACCTGATGGAAAGGTCGCCACTCAACCTTCCCCTTCTGGTTCCTCTGATTACCAGATCCTCATGATGAACTCTGATCCATCCCCAACCATCGACCTTCACCTTCAAACTTGGTCTCGCCAGTACCCCAAGCCTCCCGCTCAGTCTGCCCCCGAGTCCCCTTCTTCCAATTCTACATAGCCTCTTTCGACATCCAATGGCCCCTTACATATCCCTCAACCCAAAGTTGAGGTTCATACCAAGATTCCTAAGGGACCATTACGTCGAAATGCTACTTCTGGTCGAGCTGCTCATTCGTATAGCATAGTAGATGATTTGGCGCAATCTCCTGCTGCCATTTCCACATTGGAACTCCTCCAGTCGTGCCCTTCCCAAAAGAAGGCTTTGCTATCTGCCATGGGTGCTGTAGATCCTTCTGATGACCAAATGATTGTTTTCGATGCCCATCAATCAGAACATCCTCCTCATCCTGCTTCCGTCACCTTCCAAATCCCGGTCAAAATCCGGAACGCTAACATTTCTCGGTGCATAATTGATGAGGGGGCATCCACCTGTGTGATGTACGCTTCGGTTTGGAAGCAACTCGGATCTCCTGAATTAGCCCCTTCCATGATCACCCTTCGAGCGTGGGATGGCCATGCCTCCCAGCCCATTGGCCTCTTCCGTAATTGTCCTATCACTCTTGTGGGCAAGACTATTTGTGTTGACGTCGAAGTCATCGACGCCCCTCTAGACTACAACATTCTCTTGGGGCGAAGCTACACCTATGCCATGTCTACTGTCCCATCCGCGGTTTTTCGCAAGATGTCTTTTCCTCACAATGGAAGGATAGTCACCATTGACCAGTTGACTTATCATGTGTCAAAGTCTCAGAGCTCCCCTGAGACGACCATCTCTTCTGTAGCCAATAAGAAAACCGTCGATTCCTTGACCAGTGTCTCTCCTGGTGTCTACAAAGACTCCTCTTTGCTTGGAACTTTCCCTGGTCTCCCTCCCCCTCCTATCTCTGATCCCAACTTATCGAATGTTTGCATGATGCAATCGTCTTGGGCAGCCCTTACGCCGCCCGCTGCGGCTAGTCAGCAACCTCAACCTCAACCTCGCCCACCGCAACCCGCTCCTAGCCATTCTTCTCAGCCAGCCGGACCTCCTCCTTCCGGCCCCTCTTCTACAGCTAGTATCCATGAACCCCTCTATCCTTCTAGATCGGTCCATCCAGGCCTTAGCCACCTCGGTGCCGTTCCACCCGGCCATTACCCCTTCGGTCAGATACCGTTACTCATTCCACCCCCTGGAGTGTACTCAGTACCTGTTATGGCTACCCTCTCTCTCCCCATCCTGACCCTGGGTATAACTGTCTGGTACCTTGACCCTCCAGCCACTACCCCACCTGGTCACCCCAAACCATACCTTGCTTTGACCCCGGTTCAACCGGTCCCCATCACTTCTCCTTCTACTACGGTACCTCACCCACCTTCACTAGCACCATCTCCTGTTGCGACCGTATCAGGAAAAGGGGGCAAATCTCACACCAAAGCCAATAAAGACCACACCGCCCCGACAAACCCTACCCCTCCTCGACCACCAAAGCGAGCTATCCAGTGCGCTTTGTGCGATATTGTCGGTCATGCCACCCATACGTGTCCTGAATTGTCGCATCCCAAGGCCCTGGTCAACGAGACGTTTCCAAAATCTGATCTCCCTGAAGTCTACATCACTATCCCTGATTCTATCCCGAAACTCAAAACCTTGCGCACAAATCACCCTTGTGCTTTGTGCGATTTCCATGGCCATTACACCCACCTCTGTCCCCGCCTTGACGAGTATCGTTCCTCCTTAGCCACGTACCGCCAATTCAAGGCTACGAATGACAAGATACCTTCTCCCTTGGTTGTGAGTTCTACCCCAGTAGGACCAGAGGATCTTCCTACTCCCATTCATATTCCCCCTCCCTCCGTTGACACAACTGAGCCTTCGTCCACCATCTTTTACCTATCGTCATCCTTGAGAGATGATTCGTCTACCCTCCTACCTGTGGACACTCTCGGCTCCACCTCAGTGGACCTTGGATCTGCCAACGTTGCCCATATGAGCCCTTTTTCTCAAGATGACCCGTCAGGTATTGCTACATCATCTGGTGATCCCCCTTCCTCCAGTCTTCCCATCTTCCAGTCGGATGAGGACATTATGGAAGCCATGACCCACCCTGACTTTCCCTGGGATGATATGCACCATCACGCATACTTCCTCCCACAACAGTCCCATGACCAATATGCTATGGAGACCAAAGACTTCATCCCCCATGCAGTTGACTGGTTCAAAAATCCCATCCCTGCACCCGATGCTTTCGAAGAAGGAAACATGGCCAATATCTCTCCTACCATTAAAATTGACATTTCGGTCAAACCAGGAATTGAAGAATATGTCACCTTGGGCGCCCAATGCACCCCGGAATAAATTGAATCTTACACTAAGCTTTTCAAGGAATTCCGCGATATTTTTGCCTGGTCCTACTCCGAAATGCCCGGACTCGATCCCGCCATTGTCGAACACCATATCGACACATGGCCTGATGCCAATCCAGTCCGTCAAAAGTTGAGACCCATTCATCCTTCCAGACGCGATGCTATCAAAGCAGAAATTGATAAGCTCCAGCAGGATGGTTTCATTTACCCCATTGAATACACCATTTGGGTGTCCAACCCAGTTCCCATCCTCAAGAAACAACGCACCATCCGTGTCTGCACGGACTTTCGCGACTTGAACAAAGCTTGTCCCAAAGACAACTTCCCCACACCATTCATTGACCAAATCATTGACGAGTGTGCGGGGCATGAGGTTCTATCCTTTATGGATGGTTTCTTCGGATACAACCAGATTGTTATCCATCCTGCTGATCAACTTAAAACCGCGTTCATCAGTCCATGGGGAAATTTCGCTTACCGAGTCATGCCTTTCGGCCTTAAAAACGCCGGCGCCACTTTTCAACGGGCCATGTATTATTGTTTCCATGACTTAGCTCACATTATCCTTGCTTATTTAGACGACCTCACTGCGCGTTCTAAACATCGGGCGCAACACCTCCACGATCTGCGCACCATCTTCCTCCGATGTCGCAAGTATAATATCCGCCTTAACCCATTGAAATGTGTCTTCTGCGTCCCTGCCGGCCGTCTCCTAGGCTTCATCGTGTCCAAAGATGGTATCACTCTTGACCCTTTAAAAGTCCAAGCCATTCTTGAACTCCCCATCCCTCGTACCTTACGCCAGCTAAAGAGTCTCCAAAGCAAAGCTAATTTTCTTCGCCGGTTCGTTCCTGACTATGCCACCACCGCACATAAGTTCCTTAGACTCCTCCGATCTAACATCCCGTTTGTATGGGATACCTATGCTCATGAGTCTTTTGATGCCCTCAAGCAGGCTCTCACATCCGTTCCCTTGATCCGCCCTCCTGACTTTGATAGGGACTTCATCCTGTACATCTCCGCTTCCACCTATTCGGTCGCTGGAGTTATAATCTAGGAAGATGACAACGGTATCGAGCATGTGATCTATTACGTCAATAAGAACCTCGTAGGGCCTCCTGTTTCCTACTTGCATGAAGAAAAATTAGCGCTGGCTGTCGTGTTCTCAGTCCAAAAACTTCGTCATTATATCCTCATGCGTTCCACCAAGGTTGTGACTAATTCCAACCCCATGGATTTCCTATTGAGTCGCCGCATCCTCACTGGGAAGTACGCCCGTTGGGTCGTTATCCTTCAGGAATTCGACCTTGAATTTGTCACACCAAAAAGTAAGAAAGGATTAGCCCTCGCTGAACTCATTTCTGAATTACCTACCGGAACGCAGGACCCCCCAGTTAATGATGATTTTCCTGATGAACAATTATTCGCCATTACTTCGGACGATCTGTGGTACGGTGATATTCTTACTTACTTGCGAACCCAAAAGTTCGCCCTCCACCTTGATCGTGAGGCTCGCCAACAAATTCGACATGAGGCTCCCCGATACCTTCTTATTGGTGACGACCTCTATCGTCGCGGTATCGATACTGTCCTTCGTCGTTGTCTCACACACGCTGAAACTGAACAGGTCCTCAATGCCTGACATAGCGGCGCTTGCGGTGGCCACCTCTCCGGACTTGCTACTGCCCTGAAAGCCATGCGCGCTGGGTATTTTTGGCCTTCCCTCTTCAGTGACTGCATTGAGGCAGTCAAACACTGTCCCAATTGCCAGCATTTCGCCCCTAAGGCGCGAGCTCCCCCAGCTCCCCTCCATCCTGTCATCACAACTGGTCCCTTTTGTAAATGGGCCATTGACTTTATGGAGTGTCGACCTCCATCCACTGGTAACCATAAGTATATCATTGTGGCGGTTGACTATTTCACCAAATGGGCCGAGGCTATGCCCACATTTAACAATACGGCCGCTACCGTCACCCTCTTTTTCTTTAACCACGTTATTGCTCGATTCAGAGTTTCGAAACAACTGGTCTCTGACCACGACCGAAATTTTGAAGATGAGATATGGTGTGAGCTATCCTCCCTGTTGGGTTTTGAGCACCAATATTCCTCCTCCTATTACCCCCAAGGTAATGGCCAAGTTGAAGCAGTCAACAAGATCCTCAAGACCATGCTTCAATGAATGGTGAATAAGCACAAAACCAACTGGCATCTCATGCTCTTCCCTGCTTTTTGGGCCTATTGAACTTCTGTTAAAACCGCCACCAGGTTTACTCCTTTCCACCTCGTTTTTGGAGAGGAGGCAGTTTTACCGATCGAGTGTGAAATCCCTTCCCTTCATCTGGCTGTTGAACTTCTCCCTGACACCCAACCTCTAGAACAACGACTTATCATGCTTGAGAGCACCTCCGAAGACCGTCATGTTGCATTGCAAACCATGGAAGCAGCCAAAAAACACACCAAAGCTCAATATGACCGAAAAGTCCAGCCTCGTACTTTTCACGAAGGCGACCTTGTTCTAGTATATGACCAGGCCCATGATGTCCTCGGTCACGGGAAGTTCGACTCATTATGGCTAGGCCCTTATTTCATCAGTAAGGATCTTGGTAAGGGGGCATACCTCTTAGAGGACTTTGAAGGCAATCCTCTTCCTAATCCTCGCAATGCACTCTATCTTAAGAAATATTACCCTTAGCATTTCCCTTCTGAAATGCACGTCTTATTTTCTGTTAGATAGACAACATATTTTTTTTTTCATACATTGATACCTCACCAGGACATACTTTTCCCAAGAAGGATCACTTCACCTCTCCTCCAAATCGAATCTCCTCACTTACAACACTTGTACTTGGGGCACTACTTTGCCTCCATACTTGTCTTTTGTTCGTGTTGATTTTTCGTCATGAGATACCATTTTGTACTCATGTTTTCATTGTCCCCCATGGGACCTTTACTGTGTGGCAGCACCATCGAGTCGCCCTTGTTTAGAGCATCCAAGTTGAGTCATCATCGCATTCATGGAGTCTATCCCGAGTCCCTTTGTACCCCGCTATAGACCTCCATCCTTCATCGCTTGGTCTCTCTCTTGTGTCGCATATTATGACCTTCAGTCCCACTGTCCCCTATCCCTTATGATATTGTGTCAGTTGCTGCCATGTCATTCATGTCCTTTATGCTCTAGCAAGGGAATTCGTCCATTCGCTACTCAGTCCCTTCCATTCCATCATCATCATTGGTATTAGTCTGTCCGTCGCACTACTATTTTCTCTCGTACCTTAGTTGAGGATCTCTCATTGCCTCACCTATGGCGGACCTCCTTCTATCGACATTAGTTCCTCCATTCCAAAAGACAGGTCTAGAGGGCAGTGTACCTTGGTTCTAGCTTCCACTCTTGTTCGGTGCCTCGGATCAGGCAAAGGGATCTCTCATTATCCTTTGACTTGATCGTTTCTCCACTTCAGATCCTTTCAGCATGATCGAGATCCGTATGCTTGATGGTCCAGTGATGCAGCAACAGCTCTTGGTGATGCCCGGGTGTGTGTGAGATGTCTCAGCCCTCATGAGGGGGTGGCCCTGCAGGTAGCCCCCCACATGCCCGGATGACCTCTTCATTGCAGCCCTCGATGCAGGTCCATATATTTGATGATGTCGGCCTTAGCCGCTTGCAGCGCCTCTTTGATTTGCATGTATCAGTCAGATTTTTTGAGCCCTTCCTCGCTTATAGGGGGCATTTGGGATGTATTTGTATCTCATGTACTAAGATATTATTGTATAAGTCCTGGCCGTTATCCCAGGCATAGCATGTATGTGGGATCCCTCATTGTATTTCTATCTGGCTCATGTTTATGCCGGTTGTACTTTATGGTTCGGTCCCTTTTTTACTGGACACACTATTCTTTTGTACTTTGTCTCGGCGGGCATAGGTATGTCTCCCCCGCCGCCTTTCGCATAGGTAACCTCTCATAAAAAGAGACTTGTTGCACTTGCAAGTCTTTTTTCGCACTGTAAGTCTCGCCTCCTCGTGGTCAGTTCTTCAAACAGCTATTAGTTTACCTCACATTTCTCCTCTGATTTGCCTTTGATGGCCCTGGTGATTGGAGTTCAATGTGCCTTTACTATAACATTCTTTAAAACTCGCATTAATCGTACCACTGTTATCATTTTTTGGTCATCTAACCTACTCTCATTAGATGGACCCAAGTACACCATGTAAGACCAATTCCCACCTCCTTGAAAATTGTTTACCTATGTAAAAAATAACTTAATAAAATGAGTATTAGGGGTTGTTTATGGTCTAAATAAGAACTCAAAGGAAGACATAAACAAACTATATTTGTTTGATTTTCTCGTCATGCGCGAATCCAAAACAAAAAATAAATTAATTAAATAAATCCTTATTTATTTGATTATTTCCTAGGAATAAGTTATTTAAATCCTTATTTAAATAATATTCCTAGTTAAATTTGACTAAATCATCTATAAATAATTAAATAAATCATTATTTATTTAATTATATTCCCACCATTTCCTTAAAATAATAAATAAATCATTTATTTATTTATTATTTATAAATAAAGGGATTGACCCAAGTCAAAAATCATTTTCCCTCCAACAAGTATAATAAAATATTCCTAAAGGGTGGTTCTAGAATTTGATTAATAATATTTTATTCATGCACCAAGTTCTAGATCGCCCTAATATTTTGTTATAAATAGAGGGTTTTTCCCACTGCTCTTCACCTTGCTGCCTGGTTAGATCACCATAATCTATTACACTGGTCACATTCTCACATTATTTGTTGTGTGAGCTCCCTTTTGATTTCATCTTTGCTCAGGTTTCTACACCAACAAGAGAGTAGAGACTCTAGATTCAAGGCCGAGGACTTCAAGAACCCATCCCATTGAGGAGAATTGGATACACCTTCTTGTTTTCCTCCCAGGTGCCCTTAATACAAAAATTCTTTCAAAAAACATTGTTCTTGTCTTGTCTATTGGATGTATGGAGCAAACTCTTGATTTTACTGCTTAATGTCTTTCTATGCATAGATCTGGTTTTTTTTAGCACTTGTCTTAATCAACTAACTGCAGATATGAAGATGTTAGCAGCCACATTTGATGTTAGGGCTATAAGTTATGCATAGCTAAAGTGGTCTTTTTTCGTACGCTTCGACAAAAGATTCATACTAACACTCATGCAGCTGAAGGTAGAGCTTGAAGAAGCCAAGAAGATATAAGACATGTTACTTCAACAAATCAAGGATAAAACCCGAGAACAAGAGAAGCTGGAAGAAGAAGTAGTATGTCTCACGAATAAACTAGAAAATTCTCAAAGGAAAGTGGTTATAAACTCTTCTCAAACAACAAGCTCTAGTAAGTTGAATGAAATTCTGGTTGCTCAAAGATCCCCTATGATAAAAACTGGAATAGGCTATGAAGGAGAATCAAGTAAAAGCAAAGAAAAGGTTGACAGAGAGATTATTTTTGTAAAAGAAAAGAAGAATGATGAAGCAGCTCAAACAATTCCTACAAAAGAAGAAACCTGTAATGAGGAAGACAGAGATCAGAAGAAACCACTAGTAGTTAAGAATGTAATAAATACTAAGACAACAGAGAAAGGGGCATATGCCTCTGAATATGTCAAATTTGGAAGCCATCAAAGGAGATTATTCCCTCCTATGAAGAATGCCACCTGTTATGTCTGCCACAAGCTAGGACACATTGCTGCATATTGACATGCAAGGAGGAGTAATTCAAACCAGCAAAAGATGCAAACATTGAAGAGACTGCCTCAATCAAACAAATGGAAAAGACAACCTTACACCAGGTATGCAAATAATTTCTATGGTTACTGTTTTTATTGTAAGGAATTTGGCCATAAAATCATTGAGTGTAGAAAGTATGGACAAAGATTGATGTTCAACACCTAAAGGAGGTTTATGAAACAAAGAAATTTTGTTCATACTCATAATTCTGCAAAAAATATGATCAAATGCTGTATATGCAATCAAGTTGGACACATGCCTTCCAAATTTCCTCTGAAGGGATGTGAATCATCATCTCACAAAAGATACCAAACAAAAGGTTGCCTCCAGTGGAAAAAGAAGGAGAATAAGTGTGACCTGGCTCTAACTGCTCAAGATCTGAAAGCCATTGGTATTTGGACAGTGGCTGCTCTAAACACATGACAGGAGACAAAAGCAAGTTTATAACTCTTGATGAAAAGAAATCTGGCAATGTTACTTTTGGCAATGATAAATCAGGTAAGATCAAGGGAAGAGGCTCAGTCAGCATAGACAATGGCAGAGGAAGGCCCAAGATATACTATTTGAATGGGCTGAAAGCAAATTTACTAAGTGTCAGTCAGATGTGTGACAAAGGTTGTGAAGTTCTTTTTAGATCACAAGATTGTGAAGTCAGATCAAGCACCACAGGTAAGACTCTACTCAAAGGAGTTAGAACAGAGAGTAATGTTTACATTGTGAAAGAGGAAGATGACGCATGTCATCTTAGCAAACTAGAAGAGTCATGGTTATGGCATAAAAGGTTGGGACATCTCAGCTTAGATCACATCATCAGACTAAGCAAGAAGAAAGCTATCAGAGACATGCCAGAAATAAAGAGGCTTTCTAATACCATATGCAAGTCATGTCAATTAGGAAAACTGACTCGCACATCCTTCAAGGCCAAAGATGAGTTATCAACAAGAAGACCTCTACAGCTTGTGCACATAGATCTGTGTGGACCCGCAAGAACCAAAACTCCAAGTGGAGAATCCTACTTCATGCTGATAATATATGATTTATCCAGAATGACATGTGTTGCATTTCTCAAGAATAAATCAGAAGCTCTAGAAAAATTTAAGATATTCAAAGCTTTAGCAAAAAATCAGACAGGATGCAAGCTGAAATGCATCAGATCAGACAGAGGAGGTGAATTCACAGATTATGAATTTGTTGACATATGCAATGAACATGGGATAAAGCAACAATTGACTATTGCCGGAACACCTCAGCAAAATGGAGTATCAGAGAGACAAAACATGTCTGTACAGCAAATAGCCATAGCCATGATGCATGAAAGTAATATTGCTCAGACCTTCTAGGCAGAAGCAGTACACACAGTGGTGCATATCCTTAATAAAACTCACTTAAGGCCAAGAAGTGACAAGACTCCCTATGAACTATGGCATGGAAAACCAGCTTCAATCAAACATTTTAGAATCTTTGGAAGCAAGTGTTACATAAAAAATAATGATGAAAATCTTGGGAAATTTGATGCAAGAGCAGATGAAGGGATATTTATAGGATATGCATCCAAAAGTAAAGGGTACAAGTGCTACAACAAGACTCTTCGAAAAATTGTAGAAAGCATTGATGTGAGATTTGATGAAGAACTTCCAAACAATACAAGAGATACAGACTGTTGCAGTCCATCAGACAACCATGAAGAAGAAAACCAAGATGATGAGGAAACAAGAAAGAAAACAGAAGATACAGAGCTGAGTTCTAAAGCTCCCTCAAGATATACTCAGAAGAACCATCCTGAAGATCAGATCATTGGAGACAAGAGAGTATGGGTCCAAACAAGAAGACAACTAACAAAACAAACTGAAGAGGTATACATAGCCATGTTGTCACAAATAGAACCAAAGAGATTTGAAGATGCTAGCAAGGACAAGTCTTGGGTGAATGCTATGAATGAAGAATTGGACCAAATTGAGAAAAACAATTCCTGGGAATTAGTTCCTAGACCCATTGAGAAAAATGTCATAGGCTCAAAATGGGTATTCAAAAACAAAATGAATGAGAAAGGACAAGTAATCAAGAATAAAGCCAGAATGGTCTGCAAAGGATATTCACAAATCGAAGGACTTGATTACGATGAAACATTTTCCCCTATAACCAGAATGGAAGCCATCAGAATTTTTCTGGCCTTTGCTTGCCACCAAAACTTCAAATTATATCAAATGGATGTAAAATCTGCATTTCTGAATGGAGACTTAGAAGAAGAAGTCTACATGGAACAACCAGAATGCTTTTCATTGACAGACAAAGAAGACTATATGTGCAAACTGAAGAAGGCTCTATATGGACTGAAACAGGCTCCTCATGCTTGGTACTCAAGACTGAATAAATATTTGCAAAAACAATGATTTAAGAGAGGAGGAGTAGACAACAATCTATACATAAAAGCCCATGAAAATGAACTCCTTATTGTTGTAGTATATGTTGATGACATTATGTTTGGAAGCAACAGGGATGAACTAGCAAAGGGATTTGCTGAGGAGATGAAATCAGAGTTTGAGATGTCCATGATTGGAGAACTCAGTTTCTACTTAGGACTTCAAATTCAGCAAAAGAACACAGGGACATTCATCTCACAAGAAAAATACTTGAAAGAAATGTTGGAAAAGTTCAAAATGGAGGACTGCAAACCTGTGTCAACTCCCATGATCACGGGATGCAAGCTGTGTGCTGATGATGGGTCTGCTGATATAGATCAAAAACTCTACAGATCCATGATAGGAAGTTCATAGATGATTCATCAAGCATCATATCATGCAGAACAAGAGGGACTAGTGCATGAGTTATCAAGCAGCACCTAAACAAAACCATCTTCTAGCAGTAAAAAGAATATTCAGATATCTACAAGGAACAGCACAATATGGACTTTGGTATCCTAAAGGCAAAAGCTTCACTTTGATAGCATACACAGATGCAGATTGGGCCAGCTGTGTGGATGACAGGAAAAGCACAAGTGGAGGTGATTTCTATCTAGGAGAAAGTCTAGTGGCATGGTTAAGCAAGAAGCAAACATCTATCTCTCTGTCTACAGCAGAAGCAGAATATATAGCAGCAGCAGCATGTTGTACACAAGTCATATGGATGAAGCAAACCCTCCAAGACATGAAGGTAAGCATCGAAGAACCTATCTCAATCAAATGTGATAATACAAGTGCTATAAGTATATCTAAAAATCCTATGCTTCACTCAAAAACTAAACATATCCCAATTAAGTATCATCTTCTCCGAAAATAAGTAGCTCAGAAGATAGTAAAACTGGAGTATGTACCAACAAAAGAACAGACAACAGATATATTTACTAAACTGCTTGCCAAAGAACCATTTCAATACTTGAGAGACAGATTAGGGGTAGTATCTATAGATGCTACTCTCTAATATGAAGAGAAAGCATAGTTTCAGGGGGAGAACAGAAATGAGAATATCATTCCCAGGGGGAGATCAACCAGCAAGGGAAGCAGGAAAACAGGTCCTCAGGATCAAAAGGATTATGGCAATAATACATCTTCACGATGCAAAAGAATCACAAAGGGTGAAAGGTTAGTGAAGTAAGGAGGTGAACCTGACGTGAAGCATATAAATAGCCAAGACAAAGTCAAAGAATTTCAAAGAGAGGAAATGCACAAAATATTGAAAAAGGATAAAATCACAGGATCAAAGAATAGAAGCTACACTAAGAATTCAAACCCCTTGCCATTAATGTCAAAGGGGGAGGAAGAGCAAGCAACAAGAGGAAGAGCAGACAAACAGAGAAAGTAAATAGAGAAGTGTATTCCCACAGAGAAAGTGTATTGCCATCAATGCCATAGGGGGAGACTATTGAAAATATTGTCATTGATGGCAAAGAAGGTAGCAGATGAAAAGATAGGCAAAGAACAATAGTAAGATGTAGAGAGGGTCGAGAAGCAGAGATAGGGTCATTTAAAGAAGCAGAGGCAGCAAAAGGAGAATTAAGGAGTAGCATCAGTCAAGGAGCAGATGAAACAAAGAGAGAGAGAGGCAAAGTAGAAGAGAGGTAGAGGCAGCAAACAAGTAGCAAAGGTAGCAAAGATAGAGACAGACAAAGAAGGCAGCAGATGCAAAGATAGGCAAAGAACAGTAACAGGTAATATGTACAGCGAAGGCAAAGGCAGAGGTCGAGAAGCAGAAGTAGATAAGGCAGAGGCAGAGGCAGAGGCAACGAATACAGAGGTAGAGGTGTTATCACAACAGAGGCAGAGCCGTTATCACAAGAAAAGGCAGAGCCATTTTTAATTCCGAGATTCGCTACCCCAGCTGGAGGATGCATAAACACAATTTCGGGAATCGTATAACCCAAAGCGGCAAGTATATATATATACACAAACAAATTCCGAGAATCACCTCCCCCGCTGGAAGATACACTAAAGATTGGAGCAACAAAGTATATATATATATATATATATAAATCTCATTCCATGAATCGTTACCCACGCTGGAGTATATATGTAGCGCATTACATATATTGCGCCTTATGCACAAAGAATCAAAGTACCATAAGGTGGGACCATTTCCCAATCGCATCGGAGATTATAAGGGCAGCGGAAAATATAAACAAAAAATTGTGATTGCGATGAAGCCCAGACCCGATGGGTTTATAAAACATAATGGATATGTGTCGGAACATGCAACCAAAGAATTGCGATTTCGATAAAGCCCGGATCATATAAACGAAGGTTCAAAGAATATATAGTAATAAGTGGAGCGCTTTATGATCAAAAGAAACGAAGTAATATAAGGTGGGACCCTTATGAATCGCATCGGAGAATATAAAGGCATTGGAACATCACAACAGAAAGTTGCGACTGCGATCAATCACATCGGAACAATCGCAAAGGTACCAATCGCATTGGAGTTAAAGAGGAACATGTTAAAAAATATTTGCGATTGCGATGAAAGCCGGACACGATAGTCATATAAAATCCGCCATATAAAACATGGTCGGGTCCGCATATCAATCGCAATCGGAAATTTGTGGAGCATATCAATCGCATCGGAGCAAGGCAGCTTGCGATTGCGATTGGAAAAGCCAGACGCGATAGTCATATAAACTCCACCATATAAAACATGGTCGGGTCCGCATATCAATCGCAATCGGTAATTTGTGAAGGCGTTGTTATATATATATATATATAAAGTTGTTGTGATTGTATTGAAAAGTGCCACATGGTCTGTGGACCCACAGGCCTTGGCTTAAGGTGGAGGGCGATTGTTAATGTAATACAATTGCGATGTGTGCAATCGTATCGGGCCATAAACAAAGGCCGTGGTGTATGTATGTTCCGCTTGCGGAAATCACCACATCAACAAGCTACTTGCTGTATGAAAAGCGTTGGAATTTGCCCAGATTTAAAGTCAGCAGTTACATATATATACAAAATGCACTGATATAAAAAGCACAATTACAGGTATGCAGCAGTTACACCACAGCAGAGGACAGAAGAGAAAATAGAGCTGAAAAGAGATAAAACACAATCACAGAAAAGACAGACACAGTCAAAGAAAAGACAAATGCGCAGCGAGCCAAAATACTAAATGAGTTGAGCTGGAGCTCTCATTGTAATTTGATTGTAAATGTTTTAATTGAGTTTTATTGTTTTTGATGCATTGGCAAGTCTCCGAAAGAGAAAAAATATCCCACTGTAATATTAAAATAAGCACCTATAGTTACATTTTTCTGAGTGAGGTGAAAATAAATGAGAAGGCTGAAGACCAAGAGGTATGACTATCCATTTTGAATTCCTAGAGGAATACAAACAGTCATCAGAAATTCTCTATAAGTAATATCATCTTGATATGCATAGAGAGGTTAGAGAGAGCAAATATATAGAATGCAGAGTATAGAAGAGTGAGGCAGAGAATATTAAGAAAAGAAAAGCAGAAAGAGAAGCTACAGAACAGAGCTGATATCTGAGGTAAATCAGCAAACATTCAGTTTGATAAATTGAGGAAGTTGTAGCTTCCTTATCAAGTTGCAGCTTGATAACTGTCAGTTGTAGCTCACTGAGGTCGGGGCCTCCTGTAGGTTGGTGCCTGCAGAAAATTGAAGGGAGTTGGTGCTTTCGTGCAAGTTGTAGCTTGAGAGGGAGTTAGAGCTTGCCTTTACATCACAACAATAATAAGATGTGGTTTTCTCCCTTTATGGGTTTCCACTTATATCTGGTGTCTCTATGCATGATGTTCATGTGTTGATCTGATTTATAATCTTACGCTTAATACCTACTCGCTCTCATATTAAGTCTATCGTTATATTATATTAATACCTGCTGCTCATATTCTAAAGATTACTCACATATTAAGTTGGACATGAAATGAAGGTGTAAATAAGTTTTAATGAAAAGTTTTTAAAAAGTCCATGAATGTGTTAAAATGATTCCACCCTTCCTCTCGGTTTAACTAAGGTTCTAACATTGAAGAGTTACATAGGATTGGTTGCTTGATCCATGGAATCCTGATGAAAGGAAAGGATCCTTTCACTAGAGATCTCTTCTCCGGGGGAATTTCCCAACCCTCCACAACTACTCTTTCTGAAAGGATGCGGTCTCTTCAAGGAAGCTGCACAAATGGTGATATGAGAATACTTGTTTTGGTGCCAAGATAAAAGCGAAACCCAAATAGCCAATGCACTCTTCCGGGAGGACAAAAGACTCACTCACGAGAGAAGGGCACTAGTATGATCTAGATACGACGGATCTGGTCTCCACTGATGCGACTCAACGGAAACGCTGAAATCCAAACACTGATTGGCAGACCTAGAGAAGTGGAGCTTGACGCATACCCGGATAGTAGAATGACGAAGAAAAAATCTCCTCCAAGAGCTACTCGATGAAGGGGAAGGGAATTCCTACACAGGAAACCCTCACAATTCTCTGCTAAACAACCAAGAGAATTTGGATTTGTCTAAGCAGACACAATCCTCTAAAATCAGCTAATATACAACAACCTCCTTAGGCTTCCCTCTCCTTCCTTTTATAAGATTAGGGTTTGCAAAACCCTAAACGACCTTCATTCATTTAACCCTTTTCACATGGAGGACCTCCTTCTAGAACTGTGTTGATCATCCAGGAGGTTCAATGCATCTGGACTGTATTATGATTTGGTCCTGTTGACCTAGTCAAATAGCTCAATCTTGTTTCACACACAAGTGGATTTTATTAAGACAACCCTGATTTGCCTCTGTTCACATTGGGCATTGATTTATTTTGATGTTTTCAGAAGTTTACATGTCCTCCTTTACATTTTATTCATCAATTAAGAAAATAAAAAAAAAATGAAATATTCCTATTAGCTTGGGCTAATAGGAATATTAGAAGGAACTACTGTATTAGAATCAGTCTCGGATTTGGTTCTAAACAGTGATAACAAAAATTTGGTATCAAAAACTAAATTTTTTATGGCTACCCAATCAGAAGGTAATGAGAAAGATCTTACCAAATTTTGAGGAGGATATTATGAAGAGCTTGAAACTGGATGGGATATTTTCCTCCTTAGGATTCTTTCAAGATATTTTATGGGAGAAAATGGATCTGGATTAGGATTAGACATGGTATACCTTCTTCGAGAAGCCAGATCTACTTTTGAGGAACTACAATTATGAAATCAGCCTTATGAAACTCGATCCTGTTGGAACACCTAATCCTACATGGGTAGGTGTGGAATGCGAAAAGTCACAATGGAGTCCAAGTGACCTTGGAATGTGAAACCAAGAGTCACACCATTGTATTATAAATGTACATCATGTATAATGGAAAAATAAGAAAGTCTCACGCTTATCTTTCATTGTGTGTTAAGTCTCTTGTGTGGTTGTTCATTCTCCTCATACACCATGTGTGTGCCTTAACATGGTGTTTAACATGGTATCAAAGCGGGCGATTGCTGGCCCTGCTCCAATTTGAGTGAGCCATTTGTGTTTATGGCACATTGCATGTCATCGTGCAGTAATTTTTATGCTGGAAGTTTCGCGGCGAGTGTTTTTGTCGCCATTTAGAAGTGTTTTTTTGAAGAGGAGCGGCATTCAAAAATTCCAGCGTTGAGAAATTGACAACATTCGGGCATTAGCTTTGAAGAAAGCTGACCTTGCCCTTGAGGTTGATTGCTTCCTGCAATTTAAGCCTATTAAATTTTTGTGTTTTAAAGAGCTGCTGGAAAATACTGTTTAAAGTGGATTCTGAAAGTAAAATTTATGAGTTTTTCATTGAAAAATCTCTGCAAGTTTCTGGGTTTTTTAATGGAAAATATTTCTACTGTTAAATTCTGCAGTGGAGTAGATTGCTATATATTTGAAAAAAATTCTACCCTATTTTTGTTTTAAAGTCTTGGTCTCGGTCTTACTCTCTGTGTGGAAAATCTACATTTTATCTTTTTTGCTATATCGCCATATGTAATATTCAAATTACGAGAGTTTTGGGTGAAAATTCCAGAGCTTAAAGACTGCATTTCTTCTATTCTTCCGGCCTATTGGAAAAAATTTAAAACTCTCCATTCCTACCTCTACATTTGGAAAAATTCTGCATTTCTCCTATTTTCCTCTCTGTTGTTTGAAAAAAAAAAAAAAAAAAAAAAAAAAAAAAAAAAAAAATAAAATAAAATTCCTGAACCATATCTCTCCCACCAGCGCTCACTCTGCAATTAACTCTCACTAAAACCCGTGGCTTCACCCTTCCCTCCCCAGCCGGCCCCTCACATGTAGCCACTCTCCACGGCCTCCACGCCATCGATTACCCTTCCCTTCAACTAACATTCGACTCTTCCTCCGTAACACCGAGCCCCCTCCCCTGCACAACTGCTCTCATTCTCAAACGTCGACCCCTCCCTACGCTACAGTCCCCATCCCCCCTTACACAGCTCTGTCACACTTCCCCGCGGCCTCCTTTCTCATGCCGCTCCCACCTTACAACGCTCACACTACCTACCCACTAAACTCCTCTCATTCGCTCCACCCCAACCCTGCTCCACGGCTCCCCTTCTCTCCTCGGCCGTCCCTCCACCTTGCCCTATCCTCCCCTTCCCTTGCGTTATCCCCTACTCTGTGTTAACCTCTTAAACTCTTAACCTTCCCTTTTGCCCTCCCATCACATTTCGATTTTCTTAATTTTTATTTTTAAAATCCCTTCCCCTTATTAAAATTCCCCTACCCTCCATTTACAATACCACCTCTCTTTCAAAATACTGCCCCTTATTTTAAATTCAACTTTTTTAAAAATTCCTATATTTCTAAATTCCCATATTTCTAAATAATTTCCCACCCCCATTTTAATATATTCCCAATTTTAATTAACCTATTTTTTTATTTAAATAATAATAATAATAATAAGAAAAGAAAAAAAAAAAATTCTCCCTACTCTCCCACTCCTTTTAAATTCCCCCTTCCTTTTCAATTAAATTACCTCCTTTCCCTTTTTTAATAACCCCTTTTTTATTAACATTTCCCTTAGTTTTCCCACCCCCCATCCCTTTTTTTTTAAATTCCCTTCCATTTCTATTATAATTCCATTCCCATTTTTGATTAATTTTTTTAATTAATTAAAAAAAAAAAAAAAAACAGCAGAGAGAGAGAGGAAAGAGAGGAAGAGCAAAGAGGAGGAAATGAACAGCAGAATTGAAGAAATGGCATGGAATATATTTAGAGAAAAGTGAATTTGACATTGTGTGATTTGTGGCATATATATAAGAGGGTGATTTTCTGAAGAAATTGACATTTGAAGACAAGTTTGCCATCATTGAAAACAACTCTTTGAAAATTCAGCTGCATAGTGTTTTCAGCTGCACATATTTTGCAGAAATATTGTATTAAACTGACATTGATTTGCATCTTCATTCAAGACTTGAAGTGTAATTGAGTTGAAAAATTGTTGATTGTCCTCCATCATTTGAGCAGATTTTGTACTTTGAGATTTCCATAGTTGGAAATTCTTTTGAGTCATTTGTATTTCTTGTTGCATCACATTGTAAACGGGTGCATTTTCGGTTGAATCCGACACCCTTTATTTTTTGAGCCTAAGTTGTTGAAATGGATAAAATCAATGAGGCATTAGAGTTGTTGAATGACCTCATTCATTCAAATGTTGATGATGTGATAAAAATGAGCAAGAATTATCTTTGTAATATTCAAAGTTGTTTACAAGATGCACAAGAAAAGATTGAGTTTTTGCAGTTGGAAACTCAGCTTCAGCAAGATGAACTTCAACAAAAGAGTCACCATTCTGAACCTATTTCTGTTCAGAAGATTGAGAAAGACTCCCATCAGCAGCATGTCAGTAAAGTTTCAATTGATCCACATTCAGTTCCTTGTACTAGAGCAGATGTACATACAGATGCAGCAGCTCAGCCTGCACTTCTCAAGCCCATCATCAGACCTTGGGAAGAGCTTGTCCACAACAAGCACCGAACTGGTCTTGGATATGACAAGAATGTGTCCTTTCATATTCCAGACTACACCAAGCCCATCATATTTCAGAGTCCCAGATTCTTGTATGACAGTTCACCTGCAGCTGTTCCAGATCCTGCTCCACTTCCACAACAGATTGAAAAATGTCAACACTGTGATCGAGTTGGCCATATGAAAGATCACTGTTTTGATCTTCATCCATGCAAGCACTTTGGTCGACACACTCATTCTTCAGACAGATGCTTCAGACACAAGCCTCCTACAAGAACCAAGATTCATCTTGGATGGATTGCTTCTTGGAAATGGGCATCAGCAGCCAAGAAAATGTTTAAGACACATGTCAAAACTTGTTCACGGATATTGAACAAACTTGCAGTTGAGTTTTCACCATCATCTCACCTTGTCCCTGATAGGGGGGAAAATGGTGGTCATGTACAAGCTTCGACAACAGATCAAGCGAGCCTGAGCCACAATCTCTCATTCCATGTTCAGAATTGTAGCCAGCAGTTCAAGCGAGCCTGAGCCACAATTCGCCATTCCAGATTCAGAGATGTAGCCAGAGACACGGATGCCCATGAGCATGCCTTCGGTTGGTGGAAAACCTTAAACCATCATCTTTGGTTGGTGGACAACCTAAAACCACCATAGGTAGTAGACCTCCCTTCTTTTAGGTCGAAGGTCTCCCTTTCATATATGAGGAACACTTCCTCTAGCAGAAGCCTTCAGCTTAGCAGCCTTCAGCTTCTTGCCAGCTTTGGTTGAGTTCCAGGAAATGCTTCAAGCATTCCAGAGTTGTTAGTAATCCTAAAACCATCACAGGTAGTAGACCTCCCTTCTTTTAGGTTGAAGGTCTCCCTTTTTTATGAGGGACAATTCCTCTAGCAGAAGCTTTCAGCTTCTTGCCAGTTTTGGAAGAGTTCCGGGAACTACAACAAGTTTTGCGTTCCAGTGTTTGTGGTCATCCTAAAACCACCTCTTTTTCCAACATTTTCAGAGAGTTGATTCAGCCCAAGTGCTGCCATGTATACTTTGCATATTTGTATTACAACTCTTTTCTTGGACTCACACATACCCCTTCGGATTAAGGGGGGATGTTGGAACACTTAATCCTACATGGGTAGGTGTGGAATGCGAAAAGTCACAATGGAGTCCAAGTGACCTTGGAATGTGAAACCAAGAGTCACACCATTGTACTATAAATGTACATCTTTGTATAATGGAAAATAAGAAAGCCTCACGCTTATCCTTCGTATTGTGTGTTGAGTCTCTTGTGTGTGTTATTCTCCTCATACACCATGTGTGTGCTTCAACATGGTGTTTAACAGATCCCATATCCAAGGGATTAGTTTCCAATGGATCTTTGTCGTACACCAGGGAAAAGTTTGTCTCTTCATTCCTCAAAAATGGCACCAAGATGTTAGCACTCCACCAGATTCCTAAGGCTGAAGAAGGAATCCCAATAGAGGTAACCACAGACCAAGATTTTGAATTGGTAGCTAGCCCTATGAAGTCGAAGAGAGCTCTATCCTATTAGTCATCCATAATTTTGAGTTTATCCAAAGATGACTAGATGTAACAAACCTATATTTCTAAGAACAAAGTTGCAAGAACATGATGAGTTCTAGAAATCTCATTGCCTTCATCATTTCAAGTCCATCAGTCCACTGAAATCTTCATCTATGTCTCCAAAAAAGGTTAGCATGTTGTTCCTTAGCAACTGTTGTTCTTTATTAGCTTCTACTGTTCCTTATCCAAGATCTTTAAGAAAAACTACTGAATTAAAAGAGACTGTATGTAGGCCATTTTTCCATCATTTGCTAAACCCATTTCATTCATTTCCTTCATTTTCCTTTAAAAAACCTCACTCTTCACTAAAAATCCTCATTTTTCCCTAAGAAACCCCTTAAACCATTAAACCCACTCTGTTTTGGTTTAAAACACCCCTTTTAACCTATCGGAATTCCTAATTTGGCCTAAAAACGCCATTTTTCCCCCAAAAGCATGTCTTTTCAGAAATAAGGCTTTAAGCCCCTGAGGGCTTAAAAACTTTGGCCCCTTCCCATCATAAGGCCCAGCGCTATAACCAAGCGCTTAATAAACTTTCCTTCTCTTTACAAAATTTCTCCCCCGACGCGATAAGCACTTTTCTCCTTAGCCCCTGGTCGCTTCTTCTCCACCGGACCATTGCCCGTGCTTTTCCTTAAGCCCCCCTCCCATTTTCTTTCTCCCCGCCTTAATACCTCACAGAGAAATATCCACTATCAAAACCTGACCATCTGATGGCTTTTCCACTCCTGACCTTTCCGCTCCACGACAAAGTGATTGATGTCACACTCCGGAGCCTACCACCCACTACCCAACCGCCCCTGCAATATTGTTTGCCACCTATCTCCCACTGACACTCTCGCCCATGCACCTTTCCATCGCGTTCCTCCCCGGACCGTCGGATCTGACCCTTCCCATCCGACGTCTCATAAACGATATCATGTAATTTTCGCTCCCGAGGTTTAACAACCAAAATTTACGCGAGACTGGTGGGTTTGATGCGGGCAGGTGTCACACAATGTATGGAATCACCTTCATTTGTGATAATACTGCTTACTGCCTTTTGGAAGCACAAAAACCACCGGCGGTTTTCCATCACCGCCCATCCTCATTTTTTCTCGCCAATGCACTTTTAAACCCTGTTTTCACAGGTTTTCTCCTCTCCGCCTGCATATCCAATTCCACCCAGCTCCTCCACCCCCACGCAGCCTCTGAAAGAAGTAGAACCTCCAATGTAAGATTTATTAACATTTTTTGTTTATTTTTTAGGGTTCAAAGGAATTTTCAAAGGCCAAAAGGCCCTCTCAGGGTTTAATTAAGGAGCAGGATAGAGGATCACTACCTCTAAAGCCCAAAGTAACTGCACAATCACCAAAAATTAGCGTTTGGGGGTTATTTCTGTGGTTTGAAAGGTGCTGGTTATGCAAATAAGACCCTCAACATGCCAAAGACACCTGCATACAACAAAAGCAAAGAAGGAACCTTGAAGATGAAGTTTAAAGGCTAAAAAATCAAAGGCTAAAGGCTGAAAGCACAATCAAAGCCTCAAAACAGATTTTTAAAGCTTAATCATGGTTTTAAAATTTAGAAGGCAGAACGCTTAAAGGATCCTTAAAATGCATAAAGGATGATGATAAAGGATTCAGGAAAAATTAAAGCCTATATAGGATTCTGAAGTTAAAAACAAATAAACAAAGGGTTCAAAGAAATCAGATAAAGTGTTAAATACAGTGAAAGGCAGTTTTAATGATAAAATAAAGGAAAGATAGGCTTAAAGACAGCCTCGAATGCATCAAAGGAATAGTTATTCACCTAATAACTCAAAAAGACACCTTTTACTTATTTTATGTCTCAAAGGGAAAATTGGCAGTTATTACACAAGAGAAGATATTATAAACTGTCAGACAGTTATTGTAAAGGGCAGAAAGGAGCCTCAAAGTCAATATTTTCAGTTGTTTTCATCCTTAGGAAATAAAGACAAATTTAATACACAATCCTACCTTATGCCTTGCATGGTTTCTAAGGATAGGAGTGCATTTATTGTGTCATTTATGACATTCTGAAACATAGATGTTTCCACCTCCTCATTTGCAACATAAATACTACATTCAAACTCATTGTATAGGGGCATTTGATAACTCTTTGAAGTAATATATAGTTCTGCTAAGATTGAAAGGAAATTGATGTACTGGAACCTGTGGATGTTTTAACCTGTTTGTGGATGAAGAAGGCTCTGCCATTAGATCCCTGAGCTTGGTTGTTGGTGAAGTATTCTAAATTGTCAATGTTTTTTCCTATTTTCCATTTTGTTTTCATCACTACTTACTTAGAGTAGAGTAAAAGTTTTAGGCTAAGAAATGTCTCCTGGAAGCACCTTAGACCTGTTTACTCTTCACTGTCTTTATGTTTTCATCTGCTAAATGTTTTATTGAGTAAGTTTAACTTCCTTTTGACCTTTAATATTGTTTATTTTAGAATTAATTCAATACAGTTGGCCTCAAGATGATTCATGGTTTTCCCTGCTTCTAGTTGACACTTTAAAAACTATTTATGAAGTCTCCTTTCAAAGTACCATTGTCCAAAGTTTTCCAAAGAGGTATGTTTTGATCATACCCTTTGTACTTGCTCAAATAATTGTTTTGAAAGTCTTTATAACTGTAGTCCTAGATGCTTAGGAGTTCCCTCTTCTATGAATACAATTATCTGTTTATCTTGAATGTTTTCTTATCCTTGAGAGTGAAATCTTTGATGAAATAGAGCGTTCCTTGAATCTTAGATTTCATTTTGAAAGTTTGTCTTGAAATTATTATTTGCTGAAGTATAGTTTCTAGAATTCATGGTTAGCCCTGTCTATAAATTACTTATTCATGTTCAAATGATGCTTTAAGTCCCTTTGTGGAAGAGTACATATAATTAAGGATTCTTAACTTCCCTTAGTTATAATTTTCATTCTAAAACCCTTAATGTTCATTCCATTTCACCTGAAAACTTTGTTGATCTAATAGCCAAGTTAGATTTGCCCTTTGATACCCCCAATTCATCTACAAAATTGTTACAAAATTCTACTTGACTCCATTTCCCAATTACTTAGAGATTTCCATTTTCTATCTATGCTCCCTAGATCATCATGTCCCATCAAAATATAAAACAAACTCAAGCTTAATAACTAGCCTAAAAATCAACCTTTTACAAGCCAACAAGTCATATCTTTGCAAATATATTGAGAGATCCCTCTTTGAGACTAGGAGGGCTAGATCCTACAGCTCTAAAGACTGGTTTTTGTGTTGCCTTGTCATTTAGTATGCCAATTTGCTAAATCACAGGACTCCAACATTATGGCGATCATGGTGGGACTTCTGAGTACATAGTCACATAACTACCTCTTAAAAACTCATTAGACCCTCAGTAAATCAAAGAATATCCAGTGAATCTTGCACCTCATCGCCACTCCAACATTCTGGCGATCACGGTGGGACTTCTAAGTACATAGTCACATAACTACCTCTTAAAAACTCATTAGACCCTCAGTAAATCAAAGAATATCCAGTGAATCTACCACCTCATTGCCACTCCAACATTCTGGCGATCACGGTGGGACCTCTGAGTTCATAGTTTCTTAGCAAGCTCTTATAGACTCATTAGTCCTTCAACAAACCATAGAAACTCAAAAAAACCCAAAAACATTTTAGAATGGTTTTTAAATAAATCACTGGTGGTGGAACATAAAGAATTTTTACCTTCAGAAAAGCTAAAAATTTCCACCTGGTGACTCCACTAGCCTCAGTAGGCCTATTACTTCACTAGATCTCCAGATTTCCTTAGGATTGTGTTAACCAACATTGAGGAAGTTTAGAAGCCTAGTTATCCTATTATAGAAATCACTGTGAGAGGAAAAGTTTTGAAAAACAGTCCTAAAAACCTCTTCCTCTCTAAATTTTGAAAAACTGAAATCTGGCTTCACATAGGATCAACACTAGATCCCATCCAGATCCTAATCCCCCTACCATAGTTGAAAATCTAGAGAGGATTTTGTGGCAAAATTCTAGACCTGGAAAACCAATTACTGATAGGACCGTTCCAAGAACAAGACCTGTCCCTGAAAACCTCATAGTCTTGAAAGATCTTCACTTTGACTTACCTCACACAAAGAACCTCTTTAGAAATAAGTCTCAAAGTGATTTGAACCAAGCTGATTTTGAAACCCCAGATTTGCAACAGAGCTTTAGCAGAGAGGCCTCACCTTCTACTCCACCTGATTTTCAGCTTCTCCATCATTTCAGCTCCTTCCATAACAAATTTTCTCATCATCAGCTTGCTGGCCCAAGTGTGTCTTCCACTCCTATCCACACATCCACTGTTCATAACACTCCATTTCAGCCCACTTTCCCTCTTGTAAATACACCTCTTGTAAACCCCCCATTATTTCCAATCATGGCAGCATGGTATGCTCCACTAGTGTTACCATAGCCTATGGCTCCCTTACCAAATGATTACCAGTCCAAAATTCCCCATTTCACTGCAAATGAACCTACTACTGCACAACAGCATGTAGACAAAATGAATGATGCTTTTGATTACATGGAAATAGAAGAAGAGACCATTAAGATGAGAATTTTTTCTCAAATTTTAGGAGGAGAAGTCAATAAATGGTTTAAAAACTTAGCTCCTCACAGCATAAATGATCTCCCTTCTCTATACCAAATGTTCATAAACAAATGGGAAATCAAAAAAAACCCTCTCCAAATCCTTTCAGACTATACTAACCTCAAAATAAATACTAGGGAAAGTGTCCATGATTACTGCACTAGATTTAATAGTGTGTATAATGCACTTCCTCCAGATATGAAACCTCCACTAGGCTTAGATTTGGATAAATTCCGAGAAGGCTTTGACCCTGAAATGGCCTATCATCTAAGAGAAAGAGACCCTTCAACTTTAGAAGATATGCAGAGGGGAGCCATGAGTGTAGAGGCAAATCTGATTGAGAAAAGAGCTAGGTTGAGAGCAGAAAAAAGAGTTACATACAAAGATGATACAAGAGCTAGGTCATTAGATACTAAAATTGATAACTTGGTAAAGGTAATGGAGAGAATGCTGGCAAAGATAAATCTGAATGATAGAGTGCCTCCTAGAGAAAACCAAAACATAAATAGAAACCAAAATCTTAGAAGAGACCCTAATCAATATAGGCAGAGAGACAATGACCAACAGATTAGGCCTCCCTTTCAACAAAACTATGTTGACCAAGAAGGAGAAAAGGAAGTTGAAAGGTTGGAAGAAAATCATGTAAACTTGATAGGATCTGACAGTGAGACAAATGTCTTTCTCACCGAGGAAGAACAAGGATTCTTCTCTTCAGAACAAAATGAATCTAATAATGAGGATTCTGAAGATTACAGATTGGGGTTTGAAAATGCTATCATGGAGGTACACAATCAATACAATCTCAGAAGCAAAGGTAGCCCAGATATTTCCAATGATAAAAACACTAGTACTGTTGTTATGAAAACCTCAGAAAATCAGCCTAAGAAAATAGTAAGTAACACCAACACTTTAGCCAAGAAAATTGACCAAAATAAAGACAAAAACATTCCAGAAAGTGTTGAACAAAGCTGCCCTAGTACTTCTGCTAGTGGCCTTAACAAATCTGTCCCAAATAACAGTTCAAATAAAGTTCAGCACGTCAAAATTACTGAAAGAGTTGTAAATGACAAAACAGATGTAAATATGTCAAAAACAATAGTTCCTTTCAGCCTTGAAGGGGAAATTGCCAAGATTAAAATCACCATACCCTTAGCTGAACTAGTAACTCAGGATGTATATAAAAAACAAGTTTTGAAAGCTTTAAATATGGGCAATGACACTGATACTTTAAACTTGGCAGATGATAAACCATAATTATTGTTTGGTCCTGAAGTTGAAGGAAAATACCAAGAAGGTGTTGTCCCTCCCTTCTATGTCAGCTTGAATATACATGAGAAAATATTTCACAATGCCATGCTAGACTCAGGCACTTCTCACAATCTTATGCCCAAAGCAGTAATGGAAAGCCTAGGCTTAGAAAATACTAAACCATATAAATACCTGTATTCTTTTGATTCCAGCAGGGTCAAATGCTTAGGCTTAATCAAATATTTGTGTGTTAACTTGTCACAAATTCCTGCTAAGAGTCTAGTAATGGACATAGTGGTAGCTGACATCCCCCCTAAGTATGGCATGCTTTTATCTAGATCATGGGGAGCCAAAATTCAGGGGAGCCTTCAAATGGACATGTCTTATGCCACCATCCCAGTATTTAACCAAACTAGAAGACTATACATGGAATCCCACATGAAATACATGGTGAGAAACATAGAAAAACCAAACAATTCTCCTATCTACTCCATCCATTCAGATTTGGATTCCTTTATCTTATATAATGAAGATGAAATCAGCCAACAAGAAAAGGAAAACAAAGCAGAATTTAGTCTGCCAAAACAATCAAATCTGCCATCAATTCAAGAAAAGAACAGTCCAGATTTTAGTAGCCTTGAACAACAGAAAGAAAATGAAAGAGAACTTGAAATACCCTGGAAAATAAACTGTGATGGCTCTTGTAGTAGACTAAGTGCAGGGGTTGGGGTATGGATACAAAACACAAACAAAGGATTCTCCTACAAACTGGACTTTCCATGCACAAAAAATATTGCTGAGTATGAAGCCCTCCTTGTTGGCCTACACTTACTCAAAGATTTAGGAGCCAAAAGAATATCAGTCCAAGGGGATTCTGAGCTAATTATCAGGCAGATTAAAGGGGAGTATTCAACCAAAAACCCAAAACTCAGAGAATATAGGAATGCTGCCCTTGACCTCTTGAAAACCTTTGAAAAATATGAACTCATTTTCATCCCAAGATGTCAAAATCATCTAGAAAATGAACTTGCCTTTGCTGCTAGTAATTACCAAATACTAGAGACCAATGAAAAATTTGATGTAAAGGTAAAAAAAAAACCTGCAATACCAGATAATGAAGATTACTGGAAAGTATTTGAAGGAGAAAAACACATAGATGACTCTCTGCAATCAAAGAATGACTTCGTCATTCCAATACCTTTTTTAAGCCATAAGGAATACTACTTTAATGAAGAACAAAACCCTGAAACAACAATGTCCTTTTCTGCTGATATAAACCATTTTGAACATCCATTTAGAGAAAAAATAGTTGACATTATGAACCAAAAAGACCTGGAGGTTTTACATTGTAAAAATGATAAAATTCCAAGAGGTCTTACACCATTAGAACATCTTTTCGATTTCAATGATGTAGCCAAAGAACCAAGGATGGCGCCTATAGAAACAGACATAGAAGAACATAACATGGCAGCCTAGCAGAACCCAAAATGATCAAGCTATCCAGCACTCTCCCAGCTCACATTAAACAACAATACATAGACATATTCAAATAATTTAAAGATGTATTTGCATGGGGATACAAGGATTTAAAATCATATGATACTAGCATCATTCAACACAAAATTCCTCTTAAAGAAAATCAGAAACCTTTCAAAAAAAAACTCAGAAGAACAAACCCTGTTTTATTGCCTCTAGTTAAGAAAGAGATTAAGAAGATGTATGATGCTGGCATCATATTTCCCATCAAGTATTCAGAATGGGTTTCCAACTTAGTATCTGTTAGGAAAAAGACAGGAGAAATTAGGCTCTACATTGATTTCAGGAGTCTAAATAGAGCCTCTCTTAAAGATAAATATACCTTGCCAAAAATGGATCATATACTTTAAAGGGTGGTTGGGGCTAAAAGAATTTCACTGTTGGATGGGTTCTCAGGATACAATCAGGTTCTAGTACTCCCAAGTGACCAACATAAAACTGCTTTTACTACACCTTGGGGTACATTCATGTATTTCAAATGCCATTTGGTTTGATGAATGCAGGGGCCACCTTCCAAAGGGCCATGGACATAGCCTTCTCAGAAGACATAATTTATTTCATAATCATTTATCTTGATGACATTACTGTTTTCTCTAAAACTGATGAAGAACACTTGATTCATTTGAGAAATGTTTTTGAGAAATGTAGAAGATATGGCTTATCTTTAAATCCCAAAAAGACACTCTTTGGTCTCCAGGAAGGAAAAAGTCTTGGCCACATTATTTCTGAAGAGGGAATCAAAGTAGACCCTAAAAGGATTGAAGGCATATTGAAAATCAACCACCCTAGAAACCTTAAAGAATTACAATCTTTCATTGGGAAGATAAATTTTTTAAGGATATTCATCCCCAACCTTGCTGAGCTATTGAGAAATATCACAAACATGCTTAAGAAAGAGGTAGGTGTTAAAAAAAAAATATAAGCTAAACAATCATTTGGACTGGTAAAGCAAGCTTTAACTCAAACACCAGTTCTTATTAGTCCTGATTTCACCAAAGATTTTTATATCTTTTCCTTTGCATCTGAACATACAATAGCTATAGTATTGCTGAAAAAGAATGATATGGGGCATGAACAACTAATATCTTTTTTTAGTAGGGATTTGAGAGATTCTCCACACAACTATAACATCATGAAGAAAAAAGCCTTAGCCTTGGTAAAAGCATTAAAGGACTTTAGAGTCTATATTCTGCATTCTCACTTCATTTCTTTTGTTCCACACACATTTGTCAAGGATATTCTAAGTCAAGACCCTGATGGTAAAAGGGAAAAATGGATTGCTATTATTCTAGAATATGACTTCGAAATCAGGCCTACCAAACTAATCAAAGGGCAGGGATTAGCTAAACTCATGGCTGAGTCAAACTTCCAAGAAATTGATATGAATATGGTTGATGTCTTAGAAGAGATAGAGGAATGCACAGCTCCATTCATTGAAGAAACATTTGTGAATTCACCTTGGTATGCTGATATCATATATGTGTTTCTTTACCTGAATGCCCCTCCTTTGTCCAAAACTAAAGCTATATTTTTGAAATAGAAGGCTTTAAATTAATGCATATTGGATGGGGTTTTATATTGGAAAAATACTGTTGGAATATTGCTTAAGTGTCTTCTTGAGGTTGATGCAGGAAAAATAATGCATGAGCTGCATGAGGGAGAATGTGGAGGACATCTATACTGGAAGACTACAACAAATAAAATCCTTATATATGGTTACTATTGGCCCACCCTTTTCCCAGATACTCAGAAACTTGTCATGTCTTTCCATAAGTGTCAAATTTTTGATGGAAAAAGAAAACTCTTATCCTTACCCTTACATCCCATCAGTGTTGAGGCTCCTTTTCAACAATGGGGCTTGGACTTCATTGGGGAGATTCACCCATCTTCATCAGCCTAATATAAGTGGATCCTCACTGCCACTGATTATTTTACCAAGTGGATAGAAGCTATACCCTCTAGGAATGCTACTGACTCTGTCATTATCAAGTTCCTAGAAACCAACATACTATCCAGATTTGATTGTCCAAGAAAAATTATCACAGAAAATGTTGTTGCCTTCAAATCTAAAAAAATGGTTGACTTCTGCTATAAATATCATATTACATTGGGTCATTCCACTGCCTACTATCCCCAAGGAAATGGATTAGTTGAATCCTCCAACAAGAGCCTTGTCAATATTATCAAAAAAATGTTGGAATAGAATCAGAAATCATGGCATAGTAAGATTGTTCATGCTTTATGGGCTGATAGATTAACCACCAAAAATTCTATAAATATGTCCCCCTATCAGCTGGTTTATGGAATGGATGCAGTTTTCCCAACCTCACTAGGAGTTCTAGTCATGAAGCTCCTCCAAGAAGTACAATATGAGGAAAATGATATGCAGAGAAGGATAAATCAGACCATTCATTTGCAACAAACTAGAGAAGAAGTGTACAACAGAACACAAACAGTACTAAAAAAATCAAGAAATTATTTGACAAGAGGACTAAAGAAAATTATTTCCAAATTGGAAATGTTGTCCTAAAATGGGATTCCAGAAGGGAAGAGAATGGAAAGCATGGAAAATTTGAAAATCTATGGAGAGGACCCTACATTATTCATTCTATTAGTGGTCATAATGCATTCTTTGTACAAGAGCTGAATGGAGAAGATTTTTTAGGAGGTCCTGTCAATGGCAGGATGCTCAAGCACTATTTCTGCCAAGAGTCCTAAATTTTAGAGCTTTATTTGTCACTGTATATAACATTTTTTGTTAAAATTAAAAAGGAAAAAGAGAAAAACACAAAGACAACAGAAAAAGAAAAAAGAAAAGAAGGCAGATTCAAAAAAGGGTACAACCCCATACCCAAAAAGAGAATTTTCTGAAAGTAAGCAAATCTAAATACCACTGCTGATTTGAAAACGACATATTGTTCAGTCATCTAGGCTAATCATGGCTGAACATACTTTAAAGTTTATGTTGATAAGTTAGTATAAGCACATATGTATAAAGATTTTTTCAAACTTGGCTTATCAGTAGAATAGATTAGGATAGAAAGGAAATGATTCTAACAAGCTCAAAATCTAAACCAAGAAAAGGAAAAAATACAGCTCTAAATAGATCAAAATCAGAGCCGGAAAAAGACTTGAAGGATATTCATAAATTTCAGATCTTAAAGCCTTCATAATTTTGTTTTATTTTTATGAAAATAAAGTCTATGTGTAGCTTGTACATACAACCATAGACACCCTAGCAAATCAGACAGTCTAATCCTGATTTGACTATGTTTAAATTTCCTGTTTTAGAAATAGAAATAAAACTTGTCAAACAGCTTAATCTTGACAGATAGTAGCTAGGTAGAAAATAAAGAGCTCAACAGTTTAATATGGACTCTTGGAAGAAATAAGGATAGGATTAGGTAGTTTATTTCTATTTTCAAAAATAAAATGTCAAAGAGTTTGCTAGTTCAAATGCACTGAAAGGAAGAAGAAAAAATGCTAGGACAAGTAGGTTGGGTAGGTAGAGATGTTGTTTTGAAGAAATTACATGTTGTATATTGATAAAAGTTGTCCCTCTCAGAGAAATATCAGCAAGAAAAGAATAAATCTGCCCAATGAATGAGGCACTAGTTTACTGAAACTAAACGATTCCTGAGGTTCTGGACAACTAAAAGGACAGCTGTCCTCCCCAAATGGAGCCACTGTTAGTCATCCATAATTTTGACTTTATCCAAAGATGACTAGATGTAACAAACCTAGATTTCTAAGAACAAAATTGCAAGAACATGATGAGTTCTAGAAATCTCTCTGCCTTCATCATTTCAAGTCCATCAGTCCACTGAAATCTTCATCTATGTCTCCAAAAAAGGTTAGCATGTTGTTCCTTACTAGTAGCTTCTGTTCCTTATCCAAGATCCTCAAGAAACACTACTGAATAAAAAGAGACTGTATGTAGGCCATTTTCCCATCATTTTGCTAAATCCATTTCATTCATTTCCTTCATTTTCCTTTAAAGAACCTCACTCTTTCCTTCACTAAAACTCCTCATTTTTCCCTAAGAAACCCCTTAAACCATTAAACCCTCTCTATTTTGGTTTAAAACACACCTTTTAACCTATCAGAATTCCTAATTTGGCCTAAAAACCCCATTTTTCCCCAAAAAGCATGTCATTTCAGAAATAAGGCTTTAAGCCCCTGAGGGCTTACAAACTTTGGACCCTTCCCATCATAAGGCTAGTGCTATAACCAAGCGCTTAATAAACCTTCCTTCTCTTTAAAAAATTCCCCCCGATGCGATAAGCACTTTTCTCCTTAGCCCTTGGTCACTTCTTCTCCACCAAGGCAATGCCCACGCTTTTCCTTAAGCCCCCCTCCCCTTTTCTTTCTCCCCGCCTTACTGCCTCACAGAGCAATCTCCAATGTCAAAACCCGACCATCCGATGGCTTTTCCACTCTCAACATTTCCGCTCCACGAAAAAGCGATTGACGTCACACTCCGGGGCCTACCACCCACTACCCAACCATCCCTGCAGTCATCGCTTGCCACCTGTCTCCCACTGACACTCCTGCTCGTGCACCTTTCCATCGCGTTCCTCCCAGCACCCTCGGATCTGACCCTTACCATCCGATGGATCATAAACGATATTGCGCAATTTTTGCTCCTGAGGTTTAACAACCAAAATTTATGCGAGACCGGTGGTTTTGCTGCAGACAGGTGTCACGCAACATACGAATCGCGTTCATTTGCGATAATACCGTTTACTTCCTTTTGGCAGTGCGAAAACCACCGGCGGTTTTCCATCACCGCCCATCCTCATTTGTTCGTTCCAATGCACTATTAAACCTTTTTTTCACAGGTTTTCGCTTCTCCACCTGCATATCCTCCTCTGCCCAGCTCCTCCGCCCCCACGCAGCCTCTAAAAGCAATAAAACCTCCACTGTAGGATTTATTAACATTTTTTGTTTGTTTTTCAGGGTTCAAAGGAAGTTTTCCAAAAGGCCCTCTCAGGGTTTAATTAAGGAGCGGGACAGAGGATCACTACCTATAAAGCCCAAAGTAACTTCACAATCACCAAAAATGAGCATTTGGGGGTTATTTCTGTGGTTTGAAAGGTGCTGGTTATGCAAATAAGACCCTCAACACGCCAAAGACACCTGCATACAACAAAAGCAAAGAAGGAACCTTGAAGATGAAGTTTAAAGGCTAAAAAATCAGAGGTTAGAGGCTTAAAGCACAATCAAAGCCTCAAAATAGATTTTTAAAGCTTAATCATGGTTTTAAAAGCTAGAAGGCAGAAGGCTTAAAGGATCCTTAAAACGCATAAAGTATGATGATAAAGGCTTTAGGAAAAATTAAAGCCTAAACAGGATTCTGAAGTTAAAAACTTATAAACAAAGAGTTTAAAGAAATCAAATAAAGTGTTAAAGACAGTGAATGGCAGTTTTAATGATAAAATAAAGGAAACATGGGCTTAAAGACAACCTTGAATGCATCAAAGGAACAATTATTCACCTAATAACTCAAAAAGACACCTTTTACTTATTTTATGTCTCAAAGGGAAAAATGGCAGTTATTACAGAAGAGAAGATATTATAAACTGTCAGACAGTTATTGTAAAGGGCAGAAAGGAGCCTCAAAGTCAATATTTTCAGTTGTTTTCATCCTTTGGAAATAAAGACAGATTTAATACACAGAGGAGTAGTTGTGAAACAATCCTACCTTATGCCATGCATGGTTTCCAAGGATAGGAGTGCATTTACTGTGTCATTTATGACATTCTGAAACCTAGATGTTTCCACCTCCTCATTTGCAGCATAAATACTGCATTCAAACTCACTGTATAGGGGCATTTGATAAATCTTTGAAGTAATATATAGCTCTGCTGAGAGTGAAAGGAAATTGATGTACTGGAACCTGTGGATGTTTTAACCTATTTTTGGATGAAGAAGGCTTTGCCATTGGATCCCTGAGCTTGGTTGTTGGTGAAGTATTCTAAATTGTCAATGTTTTTTCCTATTTTCCATTATGTTTTCATCACTACTTACTTACAGTAGAGTAAAAGTGTTAGGCTAAGAAATGTCTCCTAGAAGCACCTTAGACCTGTTTACTCTTCACTGTCTTTATGTTTTCATTTGCTGAATGTTTGATTGAGTAAGTTTAACTGTCTTTCAAACTTTAAGCTTGTTTATTTTAGAAGTTATTCAATATAGTTGGCCTCAAGATGATTCATGGTTTTCCCTGCTTCTTGTTGACACTTTAAAAACTATTTCTGAAGTCTCCTTTCAAAGTACCATTGTCCAAAGTTTGCAAAGTGGTATGTTTTGATCATACCCTTTGTAATTTCTCAAGTAATTGTTTTGAAAGTCTTTATAACTGCATTCCTAGATGTTTAGGAGTTCCCTCTTCTATGAATACAGTTATCTATTTATCTTGAATGTTTTATTATCCTTGAGAGTGAAATATTTGATGAAATAGAGCGTTCCTTGACTCTTAGATTTCATTTTGAAATTTGGTCTTGAAATTATTATTTGCTGAAGTATAGTTTCTAGAATTCATGGTTAGCCCTGTCTATAAATTACTTCTTCATGTTTAAATTATGCTTTAAGTCCCTTTGTTTAAGAGTACATATAATTAAGGATTCTTAACTACCCTTAGTTCTACTTCTCATTATAAAACCCTTAATGTTCATTCCATTTAACCTGAAAACTTTGTTGATCTAATAGCCAAGTTATATTTTTTCTTTGATACCCCTAATTCATCTACAAACTTCTACTTGAATCCATTGCCCAGTGACTTAGATATTTCCCTTTTCTATCTATGCTCCCTAGATCATCATGTCCCATCAAAATATCAAACAAACTCAAGCTTAATAACTAGCCTAAAAATCAACCTTTTACAAGCCAACAAGTCATATCTTTGCAAATATATTGAGAGATCCCTCTCTGAGACTAGGAGGGCTAGATCCTAAAGCTCTAAAGACTGGTTTTTGTGTTGCCTTGTCATTTATTATGCCAATCTGCTAAATCACAGGACTCCAACATCTCCAAAAGGTCATAGCTAGGAGGGCTGAAGCAATTAGGGTTTTTAGGCTAGATATTGAGTGTAGGGGTTGTTTGAATTTGATTTGGTTAGGGAATAAATGGATGAGGAAATTAAGTCAAGGAAAGCTAGGTTAAGGAAAATGAGTTAGGGTTGCAGGGATCAATGGGGCAAGGTAGGTACAATGCTTATCACTTGAAGAAGATTGTTATGGAATGATGTTGAAGCTGAATTAAAGCTAAGAAAAGCATAGGAGATGTATTTTTCTTAGACAGATGAAAGTGAACAAAATATGATCAATTACCCAAAATAGAGCATGTGCAAACATGTATTCTGATTATCTAACTTGAAAGAGATCATAATATAGAAATTAAGTGAACATTAGTACAATACATTCAAACGTATGATACTGAAGAAAAGACAATGATAGACATTCAATACCACATGTATCCCATAAAGTAGCCGCAACTCCTCTTTATTAGCTGGCCAAACTGAGTACAAAAGTTTCCTTGATCAACTAGGAAACATCAAACTGATTCCAACCCTTCACTAGTGTGAAGAGAGGGGCTAAATAAACATCAAAACAAGTTTCACTCATCCTCAGGGGTCGAATCCACGAGGTGAGGAAGAGATCCACAAAATACTGAACTGCAAACTGAAGTGTAGGATGGTCCAAGTGACTCACTCATTACATTCAACTGATTCATCATGACTCATAAATGACGTTAACCCAATTAATCTACCCTAGGTAATTAATCAAAGTCATAATTACATTTTACCATGATTAATTACATGAGTAGAATGATGATTTGTTGAAGAAAAGTCAAAACTTGAGAGAACTTTTGAAAAAATCAACAAATTTGACATTTGTGCCATCCACTGTGCATTTGCGCCATCCTAGTGTCATTTTCACCCTTTTTGTTTAGGGCCACTTTTAGAGGCCTTCCCGGTGTCCAAATCAGGCCCAAGATGGCTTGTTGGAAAGCCCTACCCGTTGTCTTTCCAAAAATTCCTCAAGTTTTGAAAATGGAGGTCATCCCCCCCCTAAAAAAGTCAATCTCCCAAGACTGGTATTTATGTAGCACCAAGGTCAACAAAAGGGGCAGAGAGGTGATTTTTTGATGGTTTTTGGAGCTTTTCACCTATCAAAAATGAAGAACAAGGCTGAAAACATGGTTTTCTGAGATGCATGGGTCATTAGGAATCCAATGGTGCCTTCCTTGTCCTCAAAAAGTGTGCCAATTATTTGCGTAGCGCCCAGGGCACTGCACAAATGCCCAATTTTCTGCTAATTAATTGACTAAAAAAACACAGAGATTTCCATATTTTGAACAAAAGTTGGAAAATGCCTCAAAATTGTTGGAAAGGCTAAGGATGATGTGTATAATCTTGTAGGGAATCCTCAGCAAGGATTTCCAACTTTTTCTCCTCCTCCTTGTTCAATTCTTCAATTTGGCATTGTCTCTTTTGAACTTGACCAATGAAAATTTCTCTTTTTGGGCATGGAACTTGACCTTATTCCTTAACAAGTCATTTCCGTTATTGGCCTTTTCTAGCAGCTTTTCCAAATTTCTATTGGCTCTATCAAGCCATGGTTCCCTGTTCTCATTGATTTCTATGGCAAGCTGCTCATCTAGGGTTATCTAGTCAACAAGCTCAACCTCCCTTTGTCTCTATAGAGCTAGAGCTCTTTTCAGCCCTCTAGTTCTAGGTCTCTGCCTTGGTACGTTTTCTTCTTCCCCACCAAGCAAGCCATAATTCTCCAATGCTTCATCTAGCATGGATTTTTCCCTTTGAGCAGTGAAGTACTTCACCTCATCAATGACATGTTTGGTCTTCAACTGCTCATTTTCTTGCTCAAGGAAATGTATAACATATCTAGCTCTATCAATATTAGTCTGAAGCTCACTAATATTGGCATCATTACCTTTGATTGTTGCATTTTTGATTTTTTCCTCTTCATCTTTGTCTAGGTCAACAATATGAAATTCTTGCTCATTTTCATGATTGTCCTCCTCATCATGAATGAGTGGCTCAATGACCTTCTCTTTACCTTTATCCACCTACTATGTTGATGTTGAAGGCATGGCCCATTTCACTCCAAGTGAAGCAAACTCATTCCTATTGTTATGCAGGTAAATCCTCTCTGCAGACAGAGATGATCCCTTTAGCCCTAGAGTGGGTCTAGAAACAAAGAGACATGCTAGAGTGTTGTGAAACCAGCTCCAAAAAGAGAAGAAAAGAGATATCAATGCCTTAGAAATAAGCCACTTCGATGGGGAAACCTCCAATACATTACATGAATGAAAAATTCTTGGATGATTCAAATTACGAAACCTCCTTTCTATATATAGGAGTCCATGGGGCCACAATGTAATCCTAGCTGACCTAACAATAATAATTTAATGGCACAATAATAACAATATGGGGGTTACAAGGGTACAATAATAACAATAAGGGGGTTACACTAACAACAATAAGGGACTATACTAGTAATATAATGGCCCTCTCTTTCAAAAAAGTGTTGTCCTCAACGCTTGAGTAGCTCTGGGTGCTTCTGTATAAAATTCTCATCCTCCCATATAGAATCTTCAGTGGATAAGTTCTTCCACTTGATGAGATACTCTGAAATTGATCGATTCCGTAGCTATCGAGTTCTTGTTTCCGTGACCGCTTCAGGTTCCAATATTATTTTTCCTTCCTCATCAAGTTCTGGCAATATCGTTTGAACTGGAAGATTTTCACCTATAACCTTATTTAAGCATGAAACATGGAAAATTGGATGCACTCGTGAAGAAGCAGGAAGCTTCAATTTGTATTCCATAGTACCAATCTTTTGCAACACCTTGTAAAGACCATAGTACTTTGGCGATAATTTATTATCCTTCTTAGCTTGCTTGAGGGAGATTTGTTTGTATGGTTGTAGCCGTAAAAATACCTAGTCTCTTACATAAAAACTTCTCTCACTGTGATGTTGATCTGCCTGTTGTTTCATTCGATTTTGTGCCAAATTCAGGTTGTCCTTTAAGAGTTGGAGAACTTCTTTTTGATGCTCGATGTGATCTTCCACTGCTTGAACCTTCGAATTTTCTCTTAAAGATGATGTGATGGATGGTGGATGATATCCATAAAGTGCCAGAAATGGGGTCATTTTTGCTGCAGTATGGAAGGAAGTGTTATACCACCATTCAGCTAGAGGTAACCACTCGACCCATTTTGTTTGTTTATCAGATACAAAACAACGAAGATGTCCTTCCAAACATTTATTTACTATCTCAGTTTGACCATCGGATTGAGGATGAAAAGATGAGCTATGAGCTAATTGAGTACCCAAACAAGAAAATAACTCCGTCCAAAAATTTCCAGTAAAAATGGGATCTCTGTCACTCACAATAACCCTTGGGTTTCCATGTAGCTTTTTAATTGTGTCCATAAATGTAGTAGCAACTGTACTTTCTTTAAATGGATGAGATAATGCACAAAAGTGTGCATACTTGGTAAGTCTATCAACTACCACCATGATGACACTCTTTTCTTTGGACTTAGGTAAAACTATGATAAAATCCATTGAAATATCCTCCCAAAGTTGACTTGGAATGGATAAAGGTTGTAGAAGACCCGGGGTCTTAATTGTCTCAACTTTATTTTGCTAGAAAACCAAACATTCTGACACAAACTTTTGAATATCAGATTTAAGGCCATCCCAAAAAAAATATTTCTTCACCCTCTGGTAAGTTTTTAAAAATATTGAGTGTCCTCCTAAAGGAGAAGTGTGCAATTCCAAAAGAATCTTTTGTTTTAGTTGGGAATTCTTACAAAGATATAAGTGATCTTTGTACCATAAGGAATCATTTTTCCAACTAAATGTATCAGATGTACTAGGATCTTGCTACAACTTTTGAATGAGTGTCCACACTTCTTCATCCTTCTTCCATTCATCTCTTACTTTGGTTATCCAATCTGGTTGGATAATAGAAATGGCACAAAGCAATGATTCCACCTCTTCATTCTTTCTTGAGAGTGCATCTGCAACAACATTTAGCTTCCCTTTTTTGTATATTATTTCAAAGTCATAACCCAACATCTTTGTGATCCATTTTTTCTACTCTTCTGAAGATAGTCTTTGTTCCAAAAAGTGTTTAAGACTATCATGATCAGTTTTTACCTTGAAGTGTCTTCCCATTAGGTAAGTTCTACATTTCTTTAGTGCATGCAGTATTTCTAACATTTCCTTCTCATAAATAGGTTTACGTAAATACTTTCCTTTGATTGGAAAACTTTCAAAAGAAATGGGTCTTCCTTCCTGCATTAAAACAACACCAATTCCATTTCCTGAGGCATCACATTCCACAATAAAGGTTTTTGTGAAGTATGGCATAGCTAAGACCGGTACTAGGCACATTGCCTCTTTAAGATGTTCAAAGGCCTTAGTTGCTTCAGGAGTCCATGAAAATGCATCTTTCTTCAATAATGTTGTTAGAGGTGTTGCTATTCTCCCATAATTCTTAACAAACTTGCGATAATACCCTGTTAACTTGAGAAATCCTCACAACTTCTTTATGGTTGTGGGGACTTTCCATTCCTTAATGGCTTTAATTTTGTTAGGGTCTACCTTAACACCCTTGTGAGATACAATATGACCCAGATATTCCACCTCTTGTACTCCAAAGAAACATTTGGATGTTTTTACATATAATTGTTTCTCCTGCAATAGTTTGAGCACCCTGTCAACATGTTGAACATGATCCTTCCAAGACCTACTGTAGATTAGTATATCACCAAAAAATACTAGCACAAATTTTCTAAGGAAGGGTTTGAAAATGGAATTCATCAACCTTTGAAATGTTGAAGGTGCATTGGTAAGGCGAAAATGCATGAACAAAAATTCATAATGATGCTCATGAGTTCGAAATGATGTTTTCGGAATATCTTTGGTCTTCATTCTAATTTGATGATACCCTGAACGAAGATCCAATTTGGTAAAATAAATTGCTCCATGTAATTCATCCAATAATTCATCAATCACAGGAATGGGAAATTTATCTTTAATGGTGAGCTTATTGAGCTCCCTATAATCTAGACACATTCGCCATGATCCATCCTTCTTGTGTACCAATACTACGGGAGCAGAGAAAGAACTTTGACTAGGTTGAATTATACCCGCCTCTAACATTTCTGCAATCATACGTTCAATTTCGCTCTTTTGGACATAAGGATATCTATAAGGCCCGATGTTTGGAGGAACACTTCCTGGAATCAAATGAATAGCATGATCATGATCATGAATAGGTGGGAGTCCTTTGGGAGTTTCAAACACCTTGGAATGATTGTCCAAGACATTTTGGAGATCTACAGAAATAGATGATTTTGATGTTGGAACTTCTAGTGAGCATAATTGTGCAATTACGCCTCGTTGTTCTTTCTTTAGAAGCTTTGTCATGACATTAGAGCTTATTATCCTTCCCGGCTTCCCTTCAATACCCCGTAATTCGACTTCCTTTCCTTATGAAAAAAATTTCAAGAAAAGTTCTTGAAAATTAAAAGCTACCATCCCCAAAGATTGTAACCATTGTACTCCTAGTACAACATCAGCACCTCCCATAGGAATGGAAAGCATTGGACTATTCAATACATATTCCCCCATGGTTAGCTTGATATTATGGAATTTTCCAGAGCAATTTATGGTTCCTCCATTTGCAACCATCACTTGACATTCTGGTGCTGGGTATAGGAAACAATTCAATTCCTTGGCTACCTTACAATGAATAAAATTATGGGTACTACCTGAATCAATCAACACTATTACCTTTTTCTTCTTGATATTTCCTATCTTGAGAGTTTGAGGAGTGGTAATTCTTGCCAATGCATTACACGATATGGTCGGACTCATTTCTTCCTCTTCTTGGGTTGGTTCCTAGTGTATATCCTCTTCTTGTTCATTTTCTTCTTCCTCTTCACAATCTATGTAGAATAATTTCTTCTCAGCACACTTATGACCTTTAGTGTATTTTCTATCACAACTATAGCAAAGCCCTTTTTCTCTTTTTTCTTCCAATTTTTGTGGTGTCAACCTTGTAGGTTGTGGAAATCTAGGAGTAGCAACACTTCCCTCTTTATAGAAGTGAGTGGTAGGCTTCCTTGTCACCATAATTTTACATTCAATTTTTCTTGCCTACCTGAATGCCTTCTCCAATGAATCAGGTTCCAAAACTCGAACTTCATGTTGGATGTTATCCTTTAAAGTACCTAGGGAGAGATCAATCATGTGTTCCTTTGGAATATCAGTTACCCTTATATTCAATTTTTTGAAGTCCTCAATGTGCTCCCACATTAAACCCTTTTGTTTGAGATTTATCAATTGGCTAAAGAAGGTGTTTCTCTTTGTATCCTCATAATGTGCTATCATTTCCTCCGTAAAAATTGACCAAGTGACAATTTTTTTACGGGGGCAAAGCCATCGATACCATACAAATGTATTTTTTTCTAAATGTAAAGTTGCAATGCGTACCTTTTGTGTGTTTTGCACATTATGGAGATCAAAATATTGCTCCATCTGTAGTATCCATGTTACAGGATCCTTTCCATCAAACTTCCTCATATCCATTTTTGGAATATGGTGGTTCTTCCCGCCAACATTAGAATTTATGAAATCACGATTAACATTTATTTTGTTCTCATCATGAGTTTCCTCTACTATCTTTTCACCATTAGGAAACATTTCTTGTATCAACTTTGTCAAACCTTCCATGTCTAATTTTAGATCATTCTTCATGTTTTCCATTTTCTCATTGATCTTAGCTTCCATGTCGTCCATCTTAGATTCCATAACATCCATCTTAGATTCCATGCCAGCTTCCATGCCATCTATCTTAGATTCCATGCCATTCTTCAAACCATCCATCTTAAATTCTACGCCTTTCTTCAAACCATTCATCTTAGTTTCCACGCATTTCTTCAAAACTTCCATGTCATTTTTTGTTTCTCTTTGTGAGAGCGAAATTTGTTGCACTTTCTCTTGTAATTTTGATATGTCATGTTGCCATTCTTCGTCTTCATGAGTCATAGTAGAGCTTTATAAAGGCTTAATGGGTGTTGAATTCTTTTTAGGGGCCATTTTAGAATCCAATACTGATATCTATTCTACAATATGCCCTTGGAATCAATTCAAATTGATTATTCAAACAAGACTTATGAAATTCAGAATGAAAAATACACACCTTTTACTTGCTTTTGAGGAGCTTGATATTGAAATTGAATTATCTCTATAATTTTGGATCCTCAATATCTAAAATTCAGCCCTATAGTATCCCTCTGAAGCTTCTTTCAAATTCCATAGGTCTGATTTGATTTGGATTCTTCAAGGAAAAGTTATATCCAATTTCCCATAATGACCCAATTTTGGACTAGTTTAGTAGAGAAAAATTGTACGACTTGCCACATGTCATTGTTTCCTCCTTTGGCTCTAAAATTGATAGACTGAAAACTAAAGTCCATGTACTTGTGGCCAATTTTTACAGCATTCCAATCCGATGCTCAGAGAGAGAGCTATGAATATTCTCCCACGATCACCTCTTGGAGATGAAATTCAGAAGCCTCAAAAAGCCCTAACTTCCATAGATCATATCTCTGAAAATATTGCGAACCAATATCTGAAATTTTGCGATGATGTTCCTCAGGATTGCAGCTTCACACTCTAAAAATTTCATCTCTTGAAACTTCGTAGAAAAAAAATTATTATGAAAATACCACAATGACCTGTTTAGGTTAAATTCAAGAGCCTGCAAAATGACCTAACTTGCACAGGTCATATCTCCGAAAATATTGCGAACCAAGCTCTGAAATTTTGCGACAATGTTCCTCAGGATTTTGGATTCGCACTCTAAAAATTTCAGATTCTGACCCTTCGCAGAAAAAACGTTATAGTGAAAATTCCACAATGACCTATTTGGAGTAGCAAAACTGTAGAATCTCAAAGCTCTGATACCAAATGTTGTGAAACCAGCTCCAAAAAGAGAAGAAAAGAGATATCAATGCCTTAGAAATAAGCCACTTCGAGGGGGAAACCTCCAATACATTACATGAATGAAAAATTCTTGGATTATTCAAATTACAAAACCTCCTTTCTATATATAGGAGTCCATGGGGCCACAATGTAATCCTAGTGGGGCCACAATGTAATCCTAGCCGACCTAACAATAATAATTTAAGGGCACAATAATAACAATATGGGGGTTACAAGGGTACAATAACAACAATAAGGGGGTTACAATAAGGGACTATACTAGTATTATAGGGACCTAACATAGTGTCGATTCCTAATTATTGAATGAAAGAGGATACGGTAGATCAACCTACCTGGAGTCCAACGTTTTCATCGTTGTTGTAGTGGTGGTGGCCTCTTGCTCCTGTCTTGGCAAGTCACGATCCTTTCGCAGTCACGCTCGGATACCTGCACAAAGAAAAAAAACAAGAACATCATACAACATAATAATTTCACTCATAACTACTAGCCAGTCAAAGAGGGCTAAGAATATTTCATTAAGAATATAACATAATACAAAATGGGAACCAAACAATAGTCACGTGTATGTATTAATAGAAGGAAGAGTTACAACCAATGCTTTGACGTCGCAATCTCCTCCGGTGGGGTTCAGTTGGAGTGCGTCTCACATGCTTGTCAGGGAATTTGAATAGGATTAAGGTATGGACTCAAGCTCTCTCAAAAGACATGGACTCAATCTCTCTCAACGTAATTCCTTATTATTCTATCTCTCCAGTATTTATCCAAGTTTAGCTCTTCAGTTGTTCAAATAGTTTGTGCAAAGAGAGATGGCTTCTTTTTATAGAGTAAAAGGAGGAGGTTAGGATCCCTAAAAAGGTGGGAGGGAGGCCTATCCTTTAGGGAGTTCCCATAAGTGGTGGAAACCATAAACTAAAGGATCGAGTCCATGGTTTTTCAATTCAACCACTCCCAATGACTCATCCTCGAGGTGGTTGGAGTGGAATCGCTGCCTCTATTTTTAAAAAACATTCCTTAAACAACTTTGCGTGGGTGGAAAATTGGGACAGAGCACTAGCTGGCACGGGGCCCAGTGTTAATCTTCCTATTTGGCGCAAGGGCATAACTGACTACCCGCGCCAAGGAAAAAACAAGGGTTTTTTAGTCTCTTCTCAAGGAAATGTCAATAGAAGGAATATTACTCTCATGTAAAGGGATACAATGATGGTCTTTGCAAGGCATGACACTATTTATTGATCACGGAAATGAAACTCCAATGGGCGAGATGGGGATTGCAGGGACAATGAAAAAATGTTGTGTAACAGATGCCCCCTAAAGCACGAGGTCCGAGGGAGAGGGAGGGGCGAAATTATTTATGAGAACGCGTTCGAACCAAGCACCGCTGTCAAAAAACCTGCAATTACGAATACAACTAATATCTTTGATACATGAACATGTGGTATGGGCGCAGCCATCCATAAGAGAGTATATAAAAACTGAGATCCGAGGTATGGACGCAGCCATACAGTAGTAAGGATCAACAAATAGACTCAGGTATGGTCGCAGCCATCCAATCAAAAGAGTCATGCAATAATTCATGATAATCCACCAAAATCCACAACCTGGATTTTATCAGAAAAAACCGAGGGTCTTGTGCTCCATCTCGACCCGAACAAGTACAAATTCAAGCATGCAAATATATGAGCTGAAGTCGAACATGCAAGAAAATCACCTGGTTACCAGCCAATGATGAAAGCTATTAATAGGGATGAGAGAAACCACCAATAATGACAATGGCTCTCAAGGTACAACCAGTACAATCCACGGAATGTGAACCGTGATCTGGCGTCGAACATCCGCAAAATCACTCGATCGAAGGTCAATGATGTGAACCTTGCATCGAATGCGAAGAACCTGCCATTGAGGCATGCAGGCTCCAAGGTACCAGAAGGGAGTCTCTAGATCAAATTCCTGGATAATGAGCTGAAGTCGATAGGAAGTGACCTGATCAAAGGTGGGCCATAGTGTTTCCCACATCATCGATACGAGACAGAGGAACATGATGATAGTGAAACAGGACCAATAGAGAATTAGAGGGAGGTTGAAAACTATAGAGGAAAGCTTCTCTTGAACATATCAGCAACACGACACTAGATTTGGTAATATTTGACATCAAAGGATCTAAGGTCATGATGACATGGCAAAGAGTAGAAGAGAGGTTAAAAGAGAATACCGAAACCCATGGAGGAAAAAATGACGAAACGAGATGTCCCCAACCCGACACGAATGCAGACAAGTGCCATGTTCAAGAGTGACATACTACCAACATAACTAAAACTTGGTTCCATTTTCCCCCACCATTTTTGGCGAGTACCCAAATTATTTGTTAAAACAAGATTGAAGGGGATAGAATATGCTTGTGTTGTAAGTTTTTCCTTTGGAAAAATCCAACCTAGTACATTTTATGAGCCCTAGGAAGGAGGAACTCGAGTAACATCATGGAGACGAAATCCGATGTCATCAGGGTTTAACGAGTCTGAAAAAGGGAGAACTCAACATATTTTCATATTTAGAGAGTTTGAAAATAAGGAAGAAAATAAAAATCCATCTTGGCCCTTTTCGTAAATAGTCTCTCATATCTGAAAAGGTAGAAAGAACCTCTTAGTCGCGATAGGCTATAATATCCCAAAATCGGGACAGCTCAGCAAGCATGCACTAAAAACGCATTTCCAGCAACTTATGCCATAAAATAAAAAAATTAACTCTTGTATCACGTATATCAGCCAATATAAAACCTAAATCCAAGAATAGAGATGAAACAAATCAAACTAGGTGGGTTAAACAGATCTCCCACACCTAGGATTGCCAAAATGAGCTAAAACCCCAAACATAGCAAAACAAGCAATTCTACATAAAAGTGACTGCGATGTCTAAGAGAGGGTTTACACATATAAATGGTAGAGACAAATGGATCTGGAATTATACTAGGCAATATGCTCATAAGAATGAGATCTAGTCTCCTTTATACAAAATACAAGAGAACCCGACAAGGGTTTCTTGTCAAACACTCTGAATACAAATGGTGATTTTCAAAAAATTACTGAATAATCACTAAAAATGAAGCACATGAGTGTAAAAGGCTATAATAATTAATATATAATGTATATATGAACAAGGTTCCTCCCCCATGGAAGAATCCATCCTCCAATCACAGGAAAACTCCCCGAAAGAGCCACAAGAGTCACTGCTAAAACTGCCTTGCAGAAATAACACAATTCCTGAGTGGAATAATGCTGGAAGTCATGGTAATTGGTTGGCATGCTGCCAAAGATATTATATCAACCTAGGAATGCTCCAAACTGATCTTCCAATGGAAAAAAACCTCCCTCCTGTGAAAAACCAATTCAGAAAATTGGTTTCTCAACCCTCCCCAGCAACACCCTGCAACTCAACTCAACCTCCTGCAGAAACTGTGCTGAACCTATAGAATGAAGCTTGGCACCAATGCTGGATATGAGGAATAATGGATCAGATCTCTCCCAAGAGTTACTCAGAGGGAAAAGAAGGAATTATTGAACAAGAATCCCTTAGTGCTGAGTAGCACCGGTAATCTCAGCTAAAATGCTAAGAGAGCAAAAGTCTAAGCAGACATGAAAATGTAATGCATAAGCTAACCTCCAAATGGATGCCATCCTCTTCCTTATAAACTAAGTGAGCCTTCTCACCTTGGGTCCCACTCAATAGTTTTTCCACCATCACTCAAACAATCTCCCTCCAAAACTACATTGTGCCTTCATTAGAGCCACTCCTCTAAACTGCACTGTTTGATTTGGTCAAGTTTGACCACTTCAATTTTCTTCAGCCCTTTTCACACCTATGTGTCTTCAATCCAGTTCACATATAGCTATCTAGGCTGAAACACATTCACATTGAGCTCTCTTATTTTCTGATCCACTCCTACATTTATGTTGTTGACTTGGTCAAACTTGGCCTTGTCCACATGCAAAATATCCCTGTTCACACATGAGAGTGTAAAATCCAGCTAGCATTATGATCCCCTTACACAACATGAGGGATTTTATCCTTATTTCTGTAATGCATGGGTCTCCTCACCCTTTTATTCATCTCCTAAGTGACAATGGAAAAATTCAATATTCCAATTTGCTGCTTGCAAATTTTGGAATATTACATAGGCTAAGGTATTCCTTTTTCGTAAATAATCTATCCCAGCTCGAAAAAGGGGTAAACGTATACTGGGTAGATATCGCTTCGCAACCATTTAATGAGTTAGAAATGATAAGAGTCTCAGAAATATTTTCAATTTTATAGAGTCAGAAGAGAGCTGAAAGATGACTCCAGTAGTGACTTTTTTGTGTTTTTACCGAGTTCGAAAAAGTATAAAATTTAACTCGTTACTCCATCACTATGTCTTGAAAACTTGTTGTTGCACAAGAGACACGTGTAAAACCCATTTCTCGAAAATAATATAATAAAATAATCGAAAAAAATGTCTTAAAACCTAATTAGGGTTTTAAAAAGCTATAAAATGCAAAAATTGGTAAAAATAATTAATTTCCACTTTTTACCTCTTGTGGAGCAATAGTTACCCATTTTACAGTGTAATTTTGTGGCGACGATAGCAGACAATCCAACAGACCAATCTCAAATCCGTCAGTTCTAGGTAAGAGCCGAGATCTCTCCCTTCATTTTAAGTCATTTCTTACCACCTGGAACTTCCAATTTTGAATTCTGGGGGAGGAAATATGAAAATTAGGGCATGGCAGTTGCCGCGGGTTTCGGGCACAGAGTCATGCCAATTGCCCAATTTTCTACACTAGAGTGTGCCAATGGCGCAAACCATTTTTTGTGAAAAACGAAAGTCAAATACCCCAATCATTCATGAATTCAAGCTTCTAAAATGGCTAATACTATTCATATGGATGTGTTTACAGGTAGAAAGCGGAAAAATGGTGATCGAATGGAAAGAATGGGAACACAGAGAAGAGGACGAGCTTGCCATGGGGAATGTGAGATGCATGGAAGCTCTCAGAGACTGTGGACTGAAGAAGTTATTCTTGACACCGTGTCTCCATGCTCAACCGGAGCTACTACAATATTTGATCAGCATATGGGATGAGGACCAGGAAAATTTCATCCTTCGAGATTAGGAACTTGAGATTGATGTTTATGACATCTGATTTATCACAAGATTGTCGCAGAGGGGAGCAACACCGATCATAACCGGTACCTGGCCTTGCATGGAGAGTATTTCCATGGTAATGGAAAAATTATGTTGAGGGGTATGGAAGGGAACATGAAGTGGGAAAGTTGATATCCAAACTATCCCAGACTTAGCACTAAAAGTAGTTCTACATACCATCACACGAGATGCGGGATCGCAAGCACCAAACAAAGCAACAAAAACACAGTTTCTTCTTGCTGTAGACTTCTTGAAACTAACCATCTAAAACTGGGCAGAGGCCATGACAATAAACATGAAACGCCAGCTAACAAAATGCAAGAAGGGAAAATTGAAGCAATTTGGTTATGGGTCTATCCTAGTATCATTCTTCCTGGAACGAATACCAATTTTTTAGTGTCAGGAGGTCATAGTCCCAACACCACCAGCGAGAGAACCATGGATGGACCTATGGGCGGCTCTGATGCAAAGAGCAGGGGGTAGTCAACAGATGTCCTAAAGACCAGAGTTATTTGATTGGTTCCGCTGATAGTTGATCATCATGGAGGAATGGCCCTACTCTGGTACAGATTTTACTGGTGATCTGGACCTCCCACTCCCAGAGGGAGAGGATTGGGATGAAGATTCGGTAAGACTCATTTTTAATTTTCATGAGTGTTATGATTTTTTTTAAATATGTATGTTCTGACATTAAATCCATGTATTTGTAGATGTCGGCCCAGAGAGATCAGCGGGCATGTCTCCGATAGCGAGGTGAATTCCTCGTGATTTCGACCCTCATGATGAGGGAAGCGAGGAAGAGGAGCTCATGTGCAATCTAGAGGGGATCACATGTGGAGTCCCAAATTATGCAAAATTCGACGATGTTCCTCATGCCTACCAGAGACATACCGTCGGGGTGCCAAGCCATATTCACCGCTTGTTGAAGCAGCTTTTATAGGTAGTGACATGCTACCATGAGCATCATGCCGATTAGACACTTAGGCTTTATATCTGTATATTTTGAGAGACACGGTGTCTCAGGATGTGACAGAAACACACATATTTTTTGAATGTATGATGCACACTGATGCAAACACTCAATATATATATATATATACATCTATTTTCCTATATGGATATTTTTCACATGATGATGATTTTACAAATTACGCAAATGTCTATCTAATACAATGTTAGACACTGTATCAGTTAATGTATTCATTTGTCTAGGAATATGTTGATATGTGATAAAATCAAAATGTCTTTCTGTTGGGCCAGAATTGTGAATTACAGATTAATCACGCTTCCCTAGATAAGTGCTGTAGAAATTAGCTGAATAAATCACTTATTCAATGAAGATTAACCCGATCATACATCAATTTCGAATTGCATGCATAACACATAACCCTCTTCTACAATTAATTGTCACATGCGGAAATAATATAGAAGCAATCGCACATCAAATCAATCACACATTAACTCAGTATGTATGGGGAAAGCCTATAGCTGAAAACCCCCAGCTATTGTGTATATTATAATGGAGTAATCATGTAACAATCATAGTACAAAAACTCTTCACAAGCTCTCATGCACTACCTCCCATGCTACACACTATCAAGCTAGATCTAGCAAATCACTTGCTCCAATCCTTAGCCACTTGATAGCCAACCTTGATTGCGTGTTTCAAAGCTATGGGATGGCCTCTTTATATAGATAAACCACCAGCTTAAACTTTGCAATACTCATAGCTTACTCCACCTATCTATGTGTTGCAAATAGCAACAGTATAGTTACAACTGATAGCTAACTCTACCCTTTCATCTATCTCTTTCACTGGTCTTCACTGAACTGATCATGCACTGTAGTGAACTGAAGTGTTCTTGAGTTGACTAATGAGTTAATATTTAGTAAATTAAATATTATTTAATTTACTCCACTCATATCTAATTTATTAGCTAGTTAACTAATCTCAACTAGTTCAACTGAAATAAATAGAACACAACTCCACTATTTGTCCCGTTAACTCCTCCAAAACTTCTGCCACTGAAGTCTAACTGAAGTAAACCATGCAAGATGCCATCAAACCCTAGGAACCACGTGATTAGTCTTGTTTGATTTGTCTTGTTTCTTGTCTTAGGGCATGTAGCAACTGAAATGATAGGGAATGATAGACCCTTGATCTTTTGTCTTGGATATGATGCCCATTGAACCAGGTCATTGGGAATGGTGCCCAAATTAACCTATAACAATTCCCCCCTAAAGCATGAGATCCAAATAATAAGAACATTTGATTGAGATGCTTTACACTGTGATGAGTTTGGAAACGAAGCGGAGTGGTCACCTGCATCAATATTACAATACATTAAATCATGATATATCCTCTTTTGATCATAATTGCTGAGGGTAGGCATTCCCATGTTCAGAACATAAAACAATCTAATAACATGTACATAATTCAGAAAGTCGTCTACATGGGAATGTTGCCCAGATGCAGACATGCCTACAGATATAGGCCCATGTTTTGATGATATTATGTATGTAAGGTCACCGTACATATGATGTGTACAAAAATCCTGAAATCGCAGCCCGGATGTATGAAACTAGATACGGGGTCTTCTTATCTCGTTCACTCGATTATTCAGGTACAAGTCTAGCCATGCGAATATATGATTTGTAGTCAAACATGGAAAGAAATCATTTGATTACCAGCTAATGATGTGAGTTGTTAAAAAATGCAAGAGAACCACCATTAATGTCAATGTACCTCAAGGTACTGCAGTACATTTCGTAAGGCGTGAATAGATGATTTGATGTCGAACGCCAAAAAAAATATTTCGGTCAAAGGTCCGGAAGCGATGATCTTGTGGATGCTGTAACAAGCCTACTGAAATCTAATTTTTCTAAGTGAACTTCCTGGATATTGATTTGTTTTCGATAGGAAGTCACCTTATTGCAAAACAGGAGCTATTGATTTCGGAGACAAGGGTATGACTTGATATAGCAATTTTCAAGGATGACAGTCATGAAAATGAATGTTTACGAGTATTGCAGATGGATTATTTTTTTAATCACTGGATGACTTCTCTTGAAAATATCGGTGAAACTATGATGATTTGGCAGCATTGACCCAAAACTGAAGTGAAGGTATGATGAACCATAGGTATGAATGAACCGTCAAGATGATTACCCAACCCAAACAGTCATAGACATGGAGTGAAAGAAGTATCATGTTCAAGAGCGACTTGCTACCAAAAAGAAACTTTGCTTACTTTTCCCAAATTTTCCTCGGTCATTTGTCGACCAGTACCTCTTTATTTTTTAACAAGATTGAGGAGGATAACATTTTTTTGATCTATAATTCAACCCTTCGAGCGAATAAAGTATCACTATTTAATCATTTAACAAGTCTAGTGATGAATGAAACTTGATTCTTGCCATGATTGACAAGCCTGTCATGATTTTCTGTTTTAACGAGCTTAACGATAGTGATAGCCCGGTCCTTTTTCATATTTAGAGAGTCTAAAAAAGAGGACGAAAGAGAACTCCAAAATTACTTTTCCGTAAAATTTTCACTCATATCCGAAAAAATTGTAAAATAATATATGAGAGAACCTCTTTGGTCATGTTTAACCAAGGTATTCCTTTTTCTTAAATAATCTATCTCAATTCGGAAAAGGGTTAAACTTATACTGAGTAGATATCAATTCATTTACTTTAACGAGCTCGAAAAGACAACTGCTCGGCAATATTTTCACATTATCGGAGTCTAAAAAGAGCTAAAAGAAGACTCCATGGTTTCCTTTTTCACTGTAATCGAAGCTCGAAAAAGAGATAAAAGTGTGCTTCAAATCCTTTTTCATTTTTAACAAAGATCGAAAAATAAGGAGAAAAAGTATGCTTTGTGGTCAAGTCATTCTTTGAATAGATCTGCATGACTAATTTTTTCATCAGTTGTATTTCCTATTCAGAACAACATCAAATGGATTAAAAATACCTGTTTCATGATAAAAACATAATAAAACTATAGTCATAGCAATAAATTTAACTTTCAAACAACTAAATGACTATAAAAAGTAGTTTCACTATTCATTTTTACCATTCCATAGTTACCATTTGCATTTTGGAGCTCTAAACCTAATTTTCCCCCGAACTTCAGTCATTGATTACAGTCATTTATGTGGACGGATTTCATCGCCATTTGATCCAGGTTAGTTCCATGAACTTCCTCTTTCCTTCAGTATTCATTTCATTTCCATTCTTTGCAAATTTTTAGGGTTTTGAGGCCCCTAGGGTAAATTCTTTCCAAAATGAGGGCAACGCACCCCTGAATGCTGAAACCTGTGTTGCATAGTAGGTACAATGAAGGGTACCTGCATGTGAAATGCGCTGTCTCAACCCAGGGAGTGCGTTGGGTGCAATTCAAGTTTTTAGTTTTCATGTTGTGTCCAAAATTTGCCTAGTTTTTTGGAATGATTGGAATCTAATGGATCTTATGGTTGATTTTTAGGTTTCCATCAGATTATAATGACGATTACATGGAGGGAAAGAGAACATGAAGAAGAAGATATGATTTCCTTGAATGATCCGGGTACTGTAAGAGCCCTAAGATATTGTGGACTACTTAAGTACTTCAAATTGTCGGGAATGAGGCAACAAATAGAACTCTTGGAGTTCTTAGTTCAAGCATGGGATCCGACGATAGAGGCATTTCACATTAAGAATAAAGTAGTTCCCATAGAAGTTGAGGACATGTATTTTCTCACAGGTTTGTCGAGGAGAGGTTTGCCCATTTCTCTCACAAGGTTTACCGTTGGAGGAGATACAGTGAGGGATTATGTTATGAAGTATTGCTATCGAGGGGCATAACCTAGAAAAGATGGAAAAATAAACATATGGGATGTCAGGGATTTTCCTTTGAGAACCATCCTTTTCACGATCGCTAAACTTGCTGGCACTGTTACACTACATGTAGAAAACCGATCGTATATGTAGTATGCGCTAGAGTGCTTAGAGCCAACAGTCTTCAACTAGTCTGAAGTTGTTCTATCTCAGATAAAGGAAAAACTAAATAAAGCAAAGGGAGGAAGGAAGAAAAATTTCAGTTATGGTTCAATCCTTATCTCATTCGCTTTGGAATAGATTTCACTGATGGAGCCACAACATGTAACATTAGATATATCTAGTCCTAGATATCCTCGAATGCAGAGATGGGTAGAACTCATGGATCGGCATACAGGCCAATCGACCGTTGTGTTCTCGACTGCATTCCGGTGACAGAATCGTCACCATCGATGACTATGCATACGCAGATGTCGACTTCCCAAGAGATCCATATCTAGTATTACCAGAAGGTGCACAGTGGGGTGCAATAGGTAAGAATGATTCCACCATGTTTATTTTTATTTTTAAAAGGTGTATCCAATGTTTTTGTGTTTTTATTTCTTTCCAAGACTAAACCAAATGTTTAATGTAATGCAGATATTGGTCGCATTCAACCAGTAGAGGAACCAGAGCGTGAAGCAAATGCACCAGAAGAGAGGGCTGGTGGGAGAGCAGTCCTTCAGGACCTTGATATGGCTGAGAATCTGGCTGAGCTTTAGCAGCACATAGAGGGGTTGACCTTTGGGATTCCGGATTGCTGAATTGAAGAGCTTTCCATACGACTGCAGTGACACACTATTGGGGTTCCTAACTGTTGGATGCGATTACTCTGAAGGATTGCTAGGTCTATAACATGTTATCATGAGCATCACTAGTTTACTTGTGATATTTTGCATACATTTTGAGGTTAGATGACCAATGTTTCTTGGGCACAAATTTTGTAAAAAACCTATAACTATCTATCTGTGTGTTTTCAGATTTTTTTCCTATGTTTAATGCACAATCCTATTCAATGATGTGAATGTTTTCTTTATTTGTCACAAATTTCTGTCTAAAAATTGATTAGCTAATGAATCAGTTAAAGTGTTTAGATTTCTGGAAATGTTTTGATATTGAAAAAAATTATAATGTCTCTCCAAAAGTCGAACTCTGAGGAACAATCTAAGAAGTGTTGGATTTCTAACAATATAAATACTAGTAAGTTGTAGTACCACAAGTTGCAAGTATAACCTAATGATTATGCGGTTAATACAAAATGAAATGGCATCAGAGGGAATTTTGATCAACGCGCTATACTCAGCGATATTATTCATCGATCTATCGATACAAATCCCTTTAAAACTCACTAACTCGCTGTTCCGAGCAAAAATGGCCCATGCCGTAGAGGGTAGATTCTGCATTCTACGACTAGCACCATCAACATATCCAACAAATGGCTCCTAAGATTCAGTCATCTGCGATGAAATTTAAAGCGGATTAATAATGTCAAGAAAACTCTAAAAACAAATTAAGATAGTGAATGCAAATCAACAGAATATAAACAATATAATACAAAAAATTACTACGCTCATGATCAAACATAGTAACGTTTCAAATACAACTCATTTCTAGGCTATGAAAATGGAATCCCATCGTAATCAACTAACTCATAGGCATCCTTAGTAAGAACTCTTTTGACAATATAGGGGCCATGCCATAATGGTTCGAATTTCCCTGTACCTATAAAATCAGCTTCTTGATCATAAATAAGGACCAAGTTTCCCTCTGAGCAGATGAGAGGATGGACATTTTTGTCGTATTGTGATTTATAGGTCTCTTATGCACTTAGTTGGCCAATTGGGCTTCACGACACGTTTCATCTAGATGGATGAGGTTAAGGAGACATGCTTCCTCTTCTGAGGTGTCAAGTAACAAGTCTATCGCGAGTTTTAACGATAATATTTCACATTGGATTGGTAAGATAGCTTCCAGACCATACACCAACTGAAAAGGAGTGAATCCGATTGTGTTTCTTACCGAGTTTTGATACGCCCACAAGGCAGAGTACAAGATCAAGTGCTAGTTCCTTTTATAGACTCCTATCATTCGTTGAAGCATTCGTTTAAGAATTTTGTTAATAGCCTCAACTTTTTCATTTGATTGTGGATAATAAGGAGTAGAATTATCATTTGATAATCCTAACTTGGAAGTCAATTCAGACATCATATGGCTGTGAAAATTCTTCCCATGTTCCATAACTATAGCCTATGGGACCCAAAACCGTGCAATAACATGGTTGAAGAAAAATAATGCAGTTGTTTGTCCTGTGTTGTTGAATGTAGGCATCACTTCAGCCCATTTGGTAAAATAGTCAACTGCAACAATAATATAACCATGCCCCCTAGATGAAGTAGGGTTACAGGTCATGAAGTCAATACCCCATTTTGTAAATGGTCTAGCATGCATGACAACTTCTGACTATGAGGATGCAATCTCGAAAAATAGTAGGCCAAAATTAACTGGCGCGAAGTATCCTATACGCGGTAGAATATCCAGATAAGTGTCCACCACAAGCCCCAGCATGACAATAATTTAACACTTTTTCGGCCTCCTCATGAGTAAGGTGCCTCCTTAAAATGGTATTGACACCACGACGATAAAATGTGTCATCGACGATTAGATAATATTTGGCTTGGTATCGAATACGTTGCTGATCAGAGTGAGAGGTATTAGGTCAAAAATTTTGGTTTTGGAGATAAATGATGAAATCTCCATACCAGAGATCAGATGATCCGATCAGAAACAAAGACTCGTCTGGAATAGATGGTTTTGACGTAGTAGAAGTACTATCAGAGGGAAGGTCATAGAGAAGCTCAGCCAAAACTAAAGACTTCTTTGACTTGGATTTGATGAATTCCAAATCAAATTCCTGCAAAATGAAAATCCATTTCGAATATTTTCACCCCAACAATTGACGTGATAATATGTAAGTCATGGGGTTGCAATCCGAAAATATTGTTGTTTTTTGGAGGTGGATATAATGGCAAAATCTTTGGACAACTTAAATAGCTGCCAAGGCAAGCTTTTCCCCGTACGAGTACTTAACTTCCATATCATTTAGATTACAAATCAAATAACAGATCGGATGTTCAATTCCATCTTCTACTTAGACCAAAACCATAGCGATGGTCATTTACGATATATAGGAAATAATCATTTTGATAATTAGAAGGATACATTAATGATGCTTAGACAAGATGGTCCTTGAAAACATCAAAAGAAGCTTGCACAACTTGGTCCCAATGGAAGGGAACTCCTTTTTTCAATAATCGAGTAAATCCTTTAGCCATTTCAGCATAGTTTGGAATGAACCTTCTCAGGAAGTTAGCCTTTCCTTGAAGTTTCTATATCTGAAGTAAGTTTGATGGTGCAGGCAGATCAAGAGTGGTTTGTACCTTCAGTGGGTCTATTCGAATTCCTTCTTTTGAGACTACGAATCCAAGAAATTGACTAGAACCAACACAAAACACACATTTGTGTGGATTGAGGCATATCTTGTAGTGTCGACAGCGTAAGAAAATGGCTCTTCAATAATCAGTCTGATTTCGTGAATGTGCTGGTAAATCGTCTAGATATGGTTGAAAAATGTGCTTGATGTCATTGAAAGCATAATCCATTGCTCTCTAAAAAGTTGCCCAGCGTTCTTTAAACCAAACAGAAGTTTCCTATATGCGACTCTGGCCCAGGGACATATGAATGTTGTCTTATCTTGGTCATCTAGGCTGATATTGATTTGATTGTAGTCAGAAAATACATCCATGAACGAAAAAATTTCGCATCCAGCATAATCGTCAATAATATAGTCCAATAAGGGAGTAGGATAGTTGTCTTTTGGATAAGCCTGATTGACATCCCGAAAATCGATGCACACTCTAATGGTTCCTTGTTTTTTCATAACAGGAACAATATTGGAAACCCACTCAGTAAGCAGATTAGGGTAAATGAAACCAACATGAAAAAAAAATTCAACTTCTACTTTGATGGCAACGGATTTCTTCAAATGAACAGGATGAAACTGTTGACACACCTGTTTGACATCAGGATACATATTAATAGTGTGTTAAACTATACTAGTATCTATGCCTGGAATTTCCTCATAAGACCAAGAGAATATGTCACGAAATTCACGAAAAAGAGAGCGATATGAATCAAGTTCTGATGGAGAAAAAGATACACCAACATGAATATTTTCTACAACTCCAGGTTTGGTCGAAATATTGATAGAAATCGTTTCTTTGATATTAGATGAATTTCACTCAGAGTCAATTGCATTAATCGGCAAAGAATTTGAAAAGAAAGTTTTGATGGATGGGTGATATAGTTCACTGATATTATTTTCTTCATAATTAGGAAGATGGGAATGACGATGATAATATTCCCATGGTTCTGATTTTGACATCATAGCTTCCAAAATATTTTCATCTGTCAAAAATTCTGAGGAAAATGGATCAGATGGAGTACCAAAATCTAATGAATGATCAACCCAAACACTCGGCAACACTGATTTCGGATTTTCTTCCCAAGTCAAATAGATTGATTTCTATGCCAGCTTAATAGGGTTGGGTGGTAAAACATCATCCAACAGAGAAATATCAGAATTACCCGTACTCTCCCTTAAGCCAGATAGAATGGAAGAGATCATGTAGCAGGTCTCTATGCTTGCAATTTTTGTCAACGTCACAGGCGGCAGTAATGAAAAGGTTCCCATAAGATTCCTACACCAATGTTCTGAATTTCTAGTTGGGGTAAGTGAAAAAATGAAATGCTTCCAGTTACCTGCGAAGCGGAGGAAAAAAAGGATAATTGATTAATGACCGTGATTGTACCTTTATGTGGAAAGGAAATCATTCTAAAGTATGTATAAACAATAGCAGTCATTGCATATACCCATGGTCTTTCGAGTAAAATATTATAGTCAAGGGGTCCATCAACAACCTCGACATCAATACTTACTGTTTTTCCCCCTAATTCAACTTGCAGTTTATTCATAATACCACAAGGTTTATACATTCTTGGATCAAAAGCCTTCAACGCCATTGATGATTGTGATAATCACGGCGAGCCAAGTGACTTCCAACATTTTAGAGACATAATGCACGTAGATTCTCCCTCATCAATAATAGTGTGATGAACAAGGTGATTGAGAATGTTTACTTGTATGGAGAATGAAAATTCTTCTGGTAACTGCGACACATAGCCCATATGATTAAAGACGACAAGATTAGAATCAGTTGGATCAATTCCACCAATGGACGACAATAAAGCCTGATTTTGGGAGGGAAAATTTTGTAATTCCTCAAGAGCGGACATAGCTAAAGGGGATTGAGCCAAATATTCAACTATATTATAATTTTTTGCAGCTCTTTCTCGAGGATTATATGTTGATTTATGAATTACTCCCTTCGGTGGTTTAATTGTCAATTCAGGAATAACAGTAGGTGGTATTGATTCATTAGATGGATTTGTTGTCGAGGTAGTAGGTTGATCAGTGGTCGGACTACCATAGTATTTATTCCGCATCGTCACCAAGATATCTTGTGAAGGTTTTGTGGTGGATAACATTACCACTTAGGAACTAGAAGCTGGATCCGTAGCAACCAAATTTGTGTCTGGATTTGGAAATGGGTCTATCAACACAGCTGATGCATGAGAAGTCTTGATTATTTTTTAGACTTCTACACGGTGAGGAAAATCCTTAAAAACTTGTTCCTCGTTACAGATTATGCATGGATAACGATTTTTATATGGTCCAAACAATTGATCAGATGATCTTTCCTGCGGGTTAGAAGTTTTCTTTTTCTTTGATTTCCCCTTTTTCTTACCTCCTGGTTTATTTTCACTTTTTCCTTTGTCAAATGACACGAAATTAATTTCAGAAGTAGGAGAAGGATCTATTGCAGTAGCATGGTGTATGTTTGTAATTCCTATCAAGACGTCTCTAGCATGAGAGTCCTTTATTTGAGGAGGAACATTGAAATTAGATCAACGCATTAGGAATTTTTTCATAGAGCGTGCCAGACTAAGTATAAATCAAGTCTAAATATTGAGCACGAGCGATAACTTGATCTTCTGTAATGACACCACCTTTAGCCACATCCTCAGTTATAGATAGTAATAGAGACTTAATGAAACATTTAGCAAGCAGCTGATCGGGAACAAATGTCTTAACCATTTGTCGACAATGATGCCACTCATGAATATGATTAGAAATGTGAGTTTCATTAGTCTGTTTGAAGTTGGTCAAGAGTTGAATTCCAGTTTCGTATCTAATCGGTAACTAGAAATGGGTCAAAAAGATAGTAGCTAAAGCAGTGAAATTGTCAAAAGAAGCTCTAGGTAACTCAATGTACCATTTAGGAGCCAGACCTATGAGCATACGTTGGAAAAGACGTAGTCAAACAAAATCATCATTCCGGGAATTTGATGAACACCATAAATGATAAGTCATGACATGAGTCGACGGATCTTCTCCAGGGTTTCCATTGAATTTAGGAATGTCGAAGGGTAATTTATGAGGTATCACCAGCCACCAAGGAGCATAATTGATAGGATCATTGGTTAACCGATTTAAATCTGGTATTCCAAGGTTGCAACAAAAGGAAACTCTCTATTAAGGTCAGGTTGATCATAGCCAGGGTAAGATGGAATTCCTTGGGAAACAGGTCTTTGAGCACCAGCATATGGAATTTGCTACTGGTAACCCAAATAAGGGTTTTTTTGCATAGCAAACGCTTGAGAACTATGTTGACCAAAACCTGGATATGTTACTTGTTGAAATGAAGTTTGAGGCATTTGCGCTTGTGGCTGCCAAGGAGTCTATCCACCAATGTTGTAACCCAAATTAGTGTAATTTGGATTTAGTTGATATGTATAACCAGGTTGTGTTTGCGACATCCCATAAAATGGTACACCAGCTTGTGAATAAATGATCCCTGATACAGGTTGTTGTAAATTAACCAAAGGATTTTGAGTATGTGGACCCAAAATGTGATGATATTGAGTCAAAGAACCTGCCTGATAAGGTTGATGTACAATATTTTGATTCTGTAACAGGGGTATAGATGTATTAACAAGTGGTAATGAAGTGGGTGTAACAGGTTGAACCGGTTGATACGAGTGTACAACCATTTGTGGTTGGATAGGTAGAGTGGGTTGCGATTGGCAAACATTCATTTCAACATTAGTTTGACAAAAAATTGACTGAGTATTGTCATATTGGGTGACCAAAGGTTGCCCCCCAACATAAGGAGGGTAATAAGACGGAAAATGATTTTCTACAAATGTCGGGAGTCCATTTGATATGGTACTTAAAGGAATTGACCCAAAAGGACCGACTTGATATTGCCCTGATGATGTATGCAATGAATCAAGTTGTTCAGTACTAATGATAGGACTACACGTTAAAACACAAAATGATGACATTGGTAAAGACCATGGTCTTGAATATGTACAAGAGAAAGTGGCAGATAATGATTTATAACCTGTTGGGACTGAAGGGCCACCGTGCAAATATGACTCTACTGAGGTTGTGAACATCGACAGAGTAGCGAGGGTAGGAGCTGACGTAATTGGAACAACAGGCCCAACCGAAGATGTTGGTTCAGACATGGTTATATGACCAAATGTATACTCTCTAAAATCGATGGGAGATTGAATTGAAATAGGAACAACAAAAACAGATGGAAATGATTGAGGAAAATATTGGTACAGGTAAAGGTCTCCCCCAAAATGGGTTGGACTTAAAGGTGTATCATCTTGTGGTATTTCTTTAATCGCAATTAAACCAGGAGGAACAACTTCACCGTCAGGCCCAAAATATATTTTAGATGGTTGACTGTGTGATATAGGAGTTTCAGTGGCTATAGAAATTTGTGGAGTGACCAAGGTAGGAACAACTTCCGATTGTTCGACTTCAGGATTTAGATTTTCTGGCAAAGAAGAGATAGGATCTGGATCAATTTGTGATTGAACAACGTCGTGTCCAGGAGGTATGGTCTCAAAGATTGAATGGATTGTGACTATGGGTAGTTTTTAAGACTCCGTTTTGACAATAGTAAATGAACTGGGATGTGTGGAAACAATTTGAGCTAGCTCTGGTTTAAAATATGATGTTCCGCCAGAGGTACGAATTGTACTTGATTCAGTAGATCGTGATTGCCTTCGCCTACCAGAAGTAACTTCCAGTGGTAAAGGTGGTTTTAAAGCTAATCTACGTGAATGACGGGGGATAGGATTTTGTTCTTCCATGATTACTGATTTGTTTTAACCGAAACACAAATAAACAAAAAAAAGGGTAATGCTAGGAAAAAGGGTTTACCAAGAAATTGTGAACTGCAAAATACCTCCTAGAGAACCAAGATGTACGGGAAGATAATCTCCCTGAATGTTATGTTCGGTGTATCACAATTTCAAGGTGGCTGACTTGGTTCACTATGGATGGATAACACCTAAAATTTTTCCTCCCAAATATACTCGAAGGTACGTGGAGGCCCAAGTTCGCTTGTTGTCTGACGTGAAACCGCACAGTGAGAGCACCCCTTTATACTTATCATATTGTAACACCGCCCGATATACCTAAGAGTACATGGATGAGCTATGATATACTTACATACGTGGAGTGAGGTATCACACTCAGAATGTATCATAGACAAGTTAATGACAGCTGCTATGTTTTACGATGCCGAAACACGTCTCTAGCCTAGACCTTCTAAATGTTATCGTTATGGTTCCAATGCATTGTTAAGTAAATAGAGATTTATTTTATGTTAATCTTGCTTAAAAATTTGCCTTTCAGGTTCACCACGATGATGTATATGAAATTCCTAAAATTCAAGATAATAATGATAAAAAAAATTTCACTTTCAGCTTTTTCAATGAAGAACCTAACTACTAAGGGAAGAGAGCAAAAATTTTGTGAGAAAAAAAATCAATGAACAAAAACAAAATCAATGAATCACAAACTAAATGCAGATTTCCTAATGTTCCTTTTGCAAAACACACACAATCCTACATGTAAATGCAAGTTTTTCTTTTCAGTTTCCTTAATGTTATGAATGCAGAAAAGAAAATAGGTGCAGTAGATCAATAATTCAAATTCTTTTTACTTTTGAGAAAGGAAGAATACAAACAAAAATTTCTCTTTTGAAGGAAAAACGAGGATTTCAACAACAATTTCTCCTATCAAGGAAATGAAGATTTTACGACAATTTCCTATTTCGAAAGCAAATGATTCTTAATGTGACCATAAAAAATACTTTGAATCAACTTGTCAATGATAAAGAAAAACATTTTTAAAACAATATTGAAAAAATTTTAATCCAAAGGAGGAAGAAGTATATAGATTCACTGGTCAATTGAGCATCAAACTTTACATAACACAACAGAAAACAAAACTGAAGCAAGTTGCAAAGTCAAATTCAAGGAAATTTGGTCACTTTTAGGAGTCAATGCAGTCTCCAAGGGGAGACCATGCTCTGTAACGCAGGCTAGGAAGGGAGACAGTGCTCTGCAAAGCACTGTGTCCAGTCTAAGGGTGCGTTGGGTGCAGTAAACAAGGAAAAATGCTACTATTTAACTCACTTTCTTTGCAAATTAAGCTTTGAAAATTTTTAATCTTTGTGTGTAATAGCTACTGGGTGGATAAACAAAGAAAATCAGAGGCTAAAACACCTAGAACTAAGAGAAATTATCCCCAGTGGATTCGCTAATTTGTTGGGCTAGAATTGTAATCTATGGATAAATTACACTTCCCTAGAAAGGTGCTAGTCTAGAAAAATAGGTGAAAGACTATACTACTATTTCTCCTAACTCAGAACATATATTCAAGGAGTATTGGAGGCTTACTTATTCAGTTGCTTCCAAATGGATCCTTTTGTCGCTTTTGTTGCAGCTTCAAATTCAAGCGGTTTATGAGTTATATGCTTCCTACAAGAAAGAACACTGAAACAATAGAATATGCAATAATATAGATATCTGTTCAAGCTAGTTAGCTAAATCAGTAAAGCATAAACTACATTCATCAACCAAGATCTTACAAGAAAATCAAAGCCAATATAGATGCATGTAGGGAAAAATAAGAAGTACTCTTTATTGATGACAGAAGGAGAGGTTACAACCTAGTGACTGATTTGAAGTGACCTTCTAGCATCATTCCCAAGCCTCATCATAGTATAAATCTCTCCAATAGTAGCTTCACAAATCTAGCTCTCAATTGAAAATCCTTTAGCATTTCTCTACTCAAATTCTTCCTTCTCAAACACTTAGATCTTTGTTCAATTTATAGATGAACTTTAGGTTTTTTTGCAATCAATAAATTTCCAAAAATAGGCAATACATGTTACCATTCATGTAGATGTCAAATGGACACTTGGATCTGAAGCATGACACATGTGAACTCCTCTAGAAGGCACTGGTGAAGTGGAGATTTTGAGACAATGATAATCTTTCTCCCAATGCGACCAACGCACCTGTGAATGTCAAGAAGTGCTTTGTAGAGCAACCTTGCATGGGGCTACCTGCATATGCAACACACTTAGGCCCCTTAGTGACGCAAGCTTAGAGCTTGCAATACCCAGGATCTTTCAAATTCTGTGCATATGAGAATGCATCTCAACAATCCTGCTCTAGTATTTTCCCATTTCACATATCTATACATGCGGAAGCTTTTCCAATATAGGTTCATTCCCTTGACTCAACCATTCTTCTTCTATTGCATTTAAACCCAAACTGCATTCTAGGTTTAAAATCCCAACATTGTCAATAACTCAACCTTCAAGCAATGCATAACTTTTGAAACCTTCAAATAATATTCAAATGATTTAAAGAAAAAAAAAACCATATCAATGCCAATAATCACATGGAGTTATACCCATCATTCCATAACCTGAATCTGTATTTCCAATTTCAGCTTACACGTTTTCAACCAAATCTTGTACATGCGCCTTTTCCAATTTCAAATCAGAACCAAATTTCAAACAAACAAATGTGCTCATGATACTTCTGAATCAAATTCAACATATTCAGATTTACCTCCGCAATACCTCGTATTCTGGGTTCTGCATTCAATTGATTCCATTTTCAGCGCTATTCAAATCGATTCACATCATTCAACGCTGCTTTCTGCTCTGCGTTTCTGCAACAAATTGCCAGTGCTTCAACTTTTACTGCGCACTCTTATTCAACGTTCTATCACAACATTTTTTTGCTACTATACATCGACCTGTACCATCACATCATGTTCAGTATTGTTCACACGCTTCTGCAAATAAGTTTTTGCTCCGGCAACCCACTGAAAATTCACTTCAACGCCAAAGGTTAACAAATAAATCAATATTAGTCAAGCGTTACTTAACAATTGAAAGTACTCTCTCAGATTTCAACGCTGTACATGGTTTTCAATTACAACCTTCAATCCACAATTACCAGATTCAATTCTGGTTCCACATCTTACCAGATCGATTAGCCATAAATCGATTTACCAACACAGTAAATTGCCACTGTTTCTTTGAACGCATGCCATGCACCTCCGAATTTATACAACGTGCAGTCCTTGCATTCGAGTCACCATCGATTTATAGAAACAACGCTCAATTTAACAATTCAACAAATACATTCATTCCAAATTTAATGACAGCGTTCAGTAAATACAAACTTATGGATCCAATTTGGAATAATCATTACAGCAAGCACCAATTAATACTACGGAAAACCCTTAATCGATCTTGAGATACATCGATCTTTCACAGCAATGACTTCAACTGCATTCAACGTACTCAATTTCTAGCAACATAACTCTGCATCCATTTTTCTGCGTCCATATTTGGAATTGTTTTCTTATTGAAATTAATTCACTGCATTAACTAACAGCGTTAACCTTTGTACAATTGCATATAAAAATCGAACCAATTGAAACTTGTCTCCTCCGTCTGCAAGTTGTGTATCGATTGTACAATATCGACTATTCAAATCTTTTAATCGATTTCACAAAATGCCATATCGTTTTCTGAAGCGCTTTCCAATATACATCTATTCAATGCTGCAAATATTCATATATATATATAACCTGCCAATGTGCTGTACAAACAGTGAATTCGACTTTTCCAAACTCAAATGCCGGAGTCACACATTTGCTGTACTGTTCAAACTATGTTAACATATCAATTTCAATGGAATTCCAACAGAAATCTTTCCTTAGAGTGGTGCTCTTTGCAAACAGAGATTTTAATGCCATTTACCCTTAGTGATTTGCATGGTAATTTCACACAACTAAATGTGATTTCAACCCCATTGATCATTAATTTAACAATGCTATGAACTTCAAGAAACAAATATACAATTTCTCACCTAATGTGTATAAACTGAAACAAACAATGACTTACAACTTTTTTTTCTGGCTAGATGTTCAATGCCGTGGCCCTTACAATTGCTGAAGGCTTACAGCCTTGCTGCTCAAGCCTACTCTCAATCTCACACTTCTCTCACAATCTTAATGTTGTTTTTCTCACAAATCCCCTTCCTATTTATACAATTTTTAAAAATCATTTAATTAAATGCTCAATCCCTTCAATTCCTCAACAAACCCCTAAATCTCTCAACATCCCTAAAGGATATATCTTTATCCCTAAAATCCTTCAACTAATTAAAGTCCCTCATATCCTTTTATTAAATAAAAAGATATTTACAAAAATCCTCACCTTCTCCTATTTTATTCAAATTAATTAATAAAATATTAAAAATTATCACACCCCCTTTTAACATATTTACAAAATAAAAACGCCCTTGATGCTCCTGCATCAGACTCTCCATGTAAGAAAATTCATGACCACCTGGTCATAAGTCTGGATATTTCCTCCTGGATCCCAAATTTTATTTTGTAATCTTTCCGTGCTTGTCGATTGCTTTACTACTGTTGTTATCTGCTGTTGTCTTCCAGGTTTCCATATTTTGTGTTGTAGTGCTCCACTTGCTCTGCTCTTGCAATCTTTCACTGTCATTCTCTTGTTGTCGCTCCTTTTCTTTCTTTCGGTTGTCTTTCTCTGGGATGTTTTTATCATTAACCTCCTTATCAACTCAATTTCTCTGTCCAGTATGTCCTCTGTCTGCTGATTGTTTCCATCCCTTGATTGCTGAACTCTCATTCTTGCTTGCTCTTCACTTGTTTTGATCACCTTTTCTGCTGCTGCTACTATAAATGTTGCCTCACATGTTGCTCTAGCTGTCACTATGAATGTTGCGGCCTCCCAAACTTCCTGTCCCTCTGCAACATTCCTTTGCTCATCATCTGTAATTTCATCTGCAATTTCTTTCTCTGGTTCCAGCAAACATTTCAGTGTTTCATCAACATGCTGCAAATTATCTTCAGCATAATCTCCATCTTCCCCTTCGAAAATCTTCAGAAATTGTCCATCATCATCAAGTTTTGCAAACACTGTAGCTTCACCATCTGTCACTGTAGCAGCTCCAAAATTTCGTACACCAGTCTTCTCTTGGCTATACAGACAAGCCAACTCTTTCTTGTCACCCATGGTAACAAGCTTCTACATATGAGACATCACTGTCTCATCTTCTTTCTGCAACTCTTCTCCTTCTTCCAAGACAATTCCAAGTGATGGACTGTCTTCTTTCTCACCTGTAAACACAATCAAATGGTCAGCATCAAAATCATAATAGTCACTTGTCGATTCAGTCATCTGCAGCTCCAAGTCTTCTTCAGGACTCAGAAAATCTTCACTGGCTTTTTCCTCAGCTTTCTCTGGCAACACTCTAGTATGCTGCTCTGAGTTACTTCCCGACTCCTCTCTCAGCACATCAGTATGCTGATTTGCATTCATCATGAGACTGTCAGCTAGTCTCGCCTTCTTACCATCATCTGCTTCATGACTGTCCTTCATGAAAACTTTCCTGCCTTGCTTCCTCAGCAAATTATCCTGTACATAAGTCCTCTGTCTCTCCAATTCTCTTCTCTGGAGATCTAGTTTCCTGTACAACTCAACAACTTCATTAGGAGTAGAACTTGGAAACTTCACACGATTTTCCATACCTTCACCAGCTTTTAGCCAATCATCAGTTGGTCCTTCTCTTTCTGCACCAACATCCTGATTAGACTCCTTCGTCTTCATCTCCTTCTGAGATCTTGCCATCTCATCATCGATCTGAACAGCCTTCAGATTCACCTCTTCTTGAACAAACTCTAAAGCTTGTTCATTTCCCTGTACTGTACCTGCAAACATACACAACTTGTCAGTTTTAAAATCACAAGACTTTTCAGTCTCGACTGCTTCCTCCAACACATCCTTCTGAACAAATATGCGTGTGGAATCTTCAAATTCCATCTCTGGTTCAAGAACTCTAAGTTCCTTTTTCAACAAGGCAATCACAATTTGCCTCAACCTCCTCTGCAATTGTCGCCAAATCATTCTCTTTCCCTTCAGTGGAAAGATCCAACCTCTATTCTGATTTTCCTGCTCTTGCAGCCATTCCTCTAGTACCTGCAATTGTACCTTCATTACTGCAATCTCTCTTTCTCGAACTTCTGCAGTCATCTCATCTCTGTGGCATTCCTCTAAACCTCTTCTCTGATCCTCCATGATCATCTTCTCCATGAGTTTCTCACTCATCATGAGTTGCACTAGCCACTACGACAGCAATCTCTTCTGCTGCCACTTACCTCACCAAGCCCTCCTCACTCAGTCTTTTGGTAAGTAATTGGTTCACTGCCTCTGGAACCTTTTGAGCACTTTCCTCTGCTCTCTCTCTGGCTATCTCTTCAACTCACCTTCTTCTTCAGGACACTGCAATTGTCCTCTTTATTCAGCCTTTAGCTGAATGCCAGGTTCAATGCCATCGTCTTCTCTGCAACCATAAACTTCAATTCATAAATTTCAAATCAGAAAATCATCTCACCTGCCTGATCTCGTCCTTCATTCGCTTCTGCAATTTTCTTCACTGCAATCCTGTTCACTTGCAATTGTGTATGCTGAATATCTGATCTTCATCATTCATCACACATTCAAAAATACATTTCAGTTCAACAAACCTTCTTGCATTCATTCAGAAACAAACATTCTTCATTTCAACAGAGGCAAGCTCTGATACCAAAATGACGCAAGCTTATAGCTTGCAATACCCAGGATCTTTCAAATTCTGTGCATATGAGAATGCATCTCAACAATCCTGCTCTAGTATTTTCCCATTTCACATATCTATACATGCGGAAGCTTTTCCAATATAGGTTCATTCCCTTGACTCAACCATTCTTCTTCTATTGCATTTAAACCCAAACTGCATTCTAGGTTTAAAATCCCAACATTGTCAATAACTCAACCTTCAAGCAATGCATAACTTTTGAAACCTTAAAATAATATTCAAATGATTTAAAGAAAAAAAAAACCATATCAATGCCAATAATCACATGGAGTTATACCCATCATTCCATAACCTGAATCTGCATTTCCAATTTCAGCTTACACGTTTTCAACCAAATCTTGTACATGCGCCTTTTCCAATTTCAAATCAGAACCAAATTTCAAACAAACAAATGTGCTCATGATACTTCTGAATCAAATTCAACATATTCAGATTTACCTTCGGAAATACCTCGTATTCTGGGTTCTACATTCAATTGATTCCATTTTCAGCGCTATCCAAATCGATTCACATCATTCAACGCTGCTTTCTGCTCTGCGTTTCTGCAACAAATTGCCAGTGCTTCAACTTTTACTGCGCACTCTTATTCAACGTTCTATCACAACATTTTTTTGCTACTATACATCGACCTGTACCATCACATCATGTTCAGTATTGTTCACACGCTTCTGCAAATAAGTTTTTGCTCCGGCAACCCACTGAAAATTCACTTCAAAGCCAAAGGTTAACAAATAAATCAATATCAGTCAAGCGTTACTTAACAATTGAAAGTACTCTCTCAGATTTCAATGCTGTACATGGTTTTCAATTACAACCTTCAATCCACAATTACCAGATTCAATTCTGGTTCCACATCTTACGAGATCGATTAGCCATAAATCGATTTACCAACACAGTAAATTGCCACTGTTTCTTTGAACGCATGCCATGCACCTCCGAATTTATACAACGTGCAGTCCTTGCATTCGAGTCGCCATCGATTTATAGAAACAACGTTCAATTTAAAAATACATTCATTCTAAATTTAATGACAACGTTCAGTAAATACAAACTTATGGATCCAATTTGGAATAATCATTACAGCAAGCACCAATTAACACTACGGCAAACCCTTAATCGATCTTGAGATACATCGATCTTTCACAGCAATGACTTCAACTGCATTCAACATACTCAATTTCTAGCAACATAACTCTGCATCCATTTTTCTGCGTCCAGATTTGGAATTGTTTTCTTATTGAAATTAATTCACTGCATTAACTAACAGCGTTAACCTTTGTACAATTGCATATAGAAATCGAACCAATTGAAACTTGTCTCCTCCGTCTGCAAGTTGTGTATCGATTGTACAATATCGACTATTCAAATCTTTTAATCGATTTCACAAAATGCCATATCGTTTTCTGAAGCGCTTTCCAATATACATCTATTCAATGCTGCAAATATTCATATATATATATAACCTGCCAATGTGCTGTACAAACAGTGAAATCGACTTTTCCAAACTCAAATGTCGGAGTCACACATTTGCTGTACTGTTCAAACTATGTTAACATATCAATTTCAATGGAATTCCAACAGAAATCTTTCCTTAGAGTGGCGCTCTTTGAAAACAGATATTTTAATGCCATTTACCCTTAGTGATTTGCATGGTAATTTCACACAACTAAATGTGATTTCAACCCCATTGATCATTAATTTAACAATGCTATGAACTTCAAGAAACAAATATACAATTTCTCACCCAATGTGTATAAACTGAAGCAAACAATGACTTACAACTTTTTTTTCTGGCTAGATGTTCAATGCCGTGGCCCTTACAATTGCTGAAGGCTTACAGCCTTGCTGCTCAAGCCTACTCTCAATCTCACACTTCTCTCACAATCTTAATGTTGTTTTTCTCACAAATCCCCTTCCTATTTATACAATTTTTAAAAATCATTTAATTAAATGCTTAATCCCTTCAATTCCTCAACAAACCCCTAAATCTCTCAACATCCCTAAAGGATAGATCTTTATCCCTAAAATCCTTCAACTAATTAAATTCCCTCATATCCATTTATTAATAAAAAGATATTTACAAAAATCCTCACCTTCTCCTATTTTTTTCAAATTAATTAATAAAATATTACAAATTATCACACCCCCTTTTAACATATTTACAAAATTAAAAAATGCCCTTGATGCTCCTGCATCACTTAGAGCCTGTGTTGGTGAGCTCTCATGGAAAGCTTTGCTTTATGAAAGTATTTTTTGATTTGTCTTGTTTCTTCTCATAAATCATGTAGCAACTGAAATGATAGGAAATGATAGACCCTTGATCATTGGTCCTGGAGATGATGCCCAGTTAACAAGGTCATTGGGAATGGTGCCAAAATTGACCTATAAAACACTAGTAAGAAGTACGAGGGGAATATTGCTGATTATGTGCACGAAACCTACCATGTGGAGTGGAACACTCGAGGCTTCATGATCAAATCCATCAGCGACCCTGGTACGCAGTTGGGTACCCTGTTATTGGCATGCAAGATGATGCGAAAATACTTGGTGGCCTTTGTCCCTGCATATGTAATTCAGTTGCTAGGCTGGTGCGAGAAAGGGGTCTCCTTCAATTGGTCCTAGTACTTGTGCAATGAGTTTTTGGCCAATGTCCTTGAATCCCAAGAGTAGGGACGAGAATTTTTTTATTCCTGGTTGCTGCTTCTCATTGCATTGGTCACCGGGGAAGCACCTAAGGAATCAATCCTCCCTAAGCTCACCCCAGACATGTGCGAGGGGGATTGGTATAGGAACTTGTGGGACTCTAAGGATGCGCAGCGCATCGAAGACAACCAAGTCTTTTGGGTGTTGTTTCAGAGTGGGCTCACAGCAGCTATCAACTCCCAGCCGTGTCTACGCCAACCATCTACGATAAGTATAAAAGCATCGTTTCCTTCTAGGTGACTATGCATAATGTCCAAATCTGAGGACACAAGGATCCTACATGTGTTTCGCTCCCCTATATGGCTGTCGATGAAGAGATTGACTGATTAATTGCACAATGGCCTCCTCATTGGAAGCTAGGCTTCAAAACAGGTGTGAAGCGCATTGAAGGAACAAGCACCACAAAGGTTACCCTGCCTATCATCACCAAAGAAACCGGAGGACCGATTAAAAGCATAGGGAAGGGTGCCGAAGCTACATCACAAAAATTTTCGTAGCCTGGTAAGAGTACAGGGAAAGGCACAAAAGCAGAAGTAAAGAAGGATGCGCAACAAGATCTTTGTAACGAAGGAAGGGAGGTAGAAGGTGTTGACTCCCCTCGAGGAACAAATTGAATGGGTGACCCTGCTAAGGGGCCACAAAATAAGTAGTGCTTCCAACAACTAGAATGTGATGAATTGGTTACATTGACTGAAGGGGACCTCGGGAAAATTATAGATGCGGTTACTTTGGCTGCAGAAGAAAAATGGTTGGCTCTGGAAGAGCATCAGAATGCCGCGATCGACACACTTTAGGCCGAGTTCGGAGCTCTGTAGCTGAAGACAGACATGCTGCAAACCAGTATGATTCAGGTACGAATGGCCTTAGCAACTAGCAGCACAACACTTGTTACAGCAAAAAGCTACCTTTATTCCTTGCCAGGCGTAGCCCTCGAAATAAGTCCACCTGACTTGGGAGCGCAAGTCCATGCCTATGCAAGGTTACAACTGGATCTAGCCAGGTTTCCACATTAATCATTTAAGGTTCTCCACACCTCCTTGTTTGAAGACATTAAACACTAGGACCATCGAGTGCACCAGTAGCTGATTGTAGCTGAGTAGACAATTAAGGAAAAGAATGCTGAACTTTCCCAGGTAAGGATGTGTGTACCCTCGCCACTTCACAGTAGACGAAGTTGGAACACCTCATTATTAGGCTCTATGCAGACATTTCTGAATATATTCCAACTTCTGCCACCCCACAGGCCAATATTGAGGGGTTGGTCGCAGCTTTAAAGGCCTCAAAAATGGAGATCCAGGTGGTCAAAACACAGATGGAGCAACATATTGTGGATTTACAAGCCAAGTTGCAGCCGAAAACACCACTAGAGGTAAAGGCCCAGCGGGCCACACTGGTTACGAAGGCTACAAATGTTATCATTGGACAAATCGCTCAAGGTGCCTAACTATTGGAAACGACAATGTAGATATGGGCCAAAATCTATGCACAGGAGGTTGGCTGGGAGAGGAGGTGCGAAAAATGGTCGTTGGAACAGTAAAATTGGGTAAAAAGCAAAAGTTATCGTTGAAAGGAGTGGGTGGCCAATATTTAATGGGGCGATTTCTGAAGATTTTTTACCGTTTACTTGATGGTAATTTCCAAGTGAGGCTTACCCAACTGTTGGTCGACCGTAAAGGCTATAAAAGGAGAAGGATAGATCAGACAAGGGTTCTCTATTGCTCGAATAGTTTCTACTTGGCGCGTATTTCCTTGACAAGTTTGTGCTGTAAGAGTTTCTGTGCATATTACATCCATTTCATGTCTGAGAATTCTACACCATCTAATAGTAGCAACCCAGAGTTCATCTTCCGCACTAGAATGACAGCCACTAATCCCATTGAAGCATCAGAACTAGTGACCTCGACGGAACAAGAATCTGAGGAAGTAGTGGAAGTCGAACTTGAAGCGAAGGAAGTTATTTCTACGCCGAGCCAAGCTAAGAAGAAGGGGAAAGAAGAAGTGCAGGGGTCAAGGAAACCCACGAAATGGGTTTGGGTGAAGCCTCGTACTTCCCCACGAAATGTAAAGTCCCTGCGAATGACGCCCCAGGCACGTTTTCCCAAACCATCAAAGCAACCTCTACCTACTCAAGAAGAAGCCCAGGTGGCCTAACCTATCAATTGGCTACTGCCCTTTATTCAGCCCCGCAATCCTTCCACATGCATGCTGAAGAGTCTCGATGGCTTGCACACCTACCTACGGGTGCCCCTGACCCCGAGTGAGGTCCCTGTCATTGGGGAATCCTTTGGAAAGCTCCATGAGATGAAATTTGATGATCATGACTTGGCCAATTTGGAGGCCTTCCCTGAGTTGGCACCCAAATTATATCTTGACAGAATATAGGAAGACGATGGGATAAAGATTGTCCCCATGCCCTAGGTACGCAGATTGGCAGGGTTTGGGCTCTTAAATCTGCTAAGGATGCCGCACTTCAGCCACTACAATATCATGGACCATCTGGTACGTCAGTTGCTTGCCTTGGTCCATGATGGCTGCTTATGGATCCAGGATCGAATCGCCAACGATGCTGTGCTCATTCATCGAATTACTGGTCTCCCCATCGAAGGGTTGGACCCTCTATTGCACACTGTGTTGGGCCAGAATTATAATCTACAGATAAATTACGCTTCCCTAGATAGGTGCTAGTCTATAACAACAAGTGAAAGACTATACTACTATTTCTCCTAACTCAGAACAAATATATAGAGAGTATTGGAGGCTTACTTGTTCATTCGCTTCCAAATGGATTCTTCTGTCCCTTCTATTACGGCTTCAAATTCAAGCGGTTTGTGAGCTATATGCTTCTTGCAAGAAAGAACATTGAAACAAAAAAAGATGCAATAATATAGATATCTATTCAAGCTAGTTAGCTAAATCAGTAAAGCATAAACTACATTCTACAACCAAGATCTTACAATATAGAAAATCAAAGCCAATACAGATGCATGTAGGGAAAAATAAGAAGTACACTTTATTGATGATAGAAGGAGAGGTTACAACCTAGTGACTGATTTGGAGTGACGTTCCAACATCTTTCCCAAGCCTCATCATAGTATAAATCTCTCCAGCAATAGCTTCACAAATCTAGCTCTCAATTGAAAATCCTTTAGCATTTCTCTACTCAAATTCTTCCTTCTCAAACATTTAGATCTGTGTTCAATTCATAGATGAACTGTAGGTATTTTTTCAATCAATAAATTTCCAAAAATAGGCAAGACATGTTTTCATTCATGTATATGTCAAATGGACACTTGGATCCAAAGCTTGACACATGTGAACTCTTCTAGAAGGAACTCGCCAAGTGGAGATTCTAGAACAATGAGAATTTCGCTCCCAATGTGACCAACGCACCTGTGAATGTCGGGAAGTGCTTTGCATAGTAGCCTTACATGGGGCTACCTGCATATGCAACACACTTAGGCCCCTTATATCTTGCGTTGGTGAGCTCTCATATGCTATATAATAAGCTTCAAACCATGGAAACCTTTGCTTGATGAAAGTCTTGTTTGATTTGTCTTGTTTCTTGTCTTAGGGCATGTAGCAACTAAAATGATAGGGAGTGATAGAACCTTGATCATTGGTCTTGGAGATGATGCCCAGTTAACCAGGTCATTGGGAATGGTGCCCAAATTGACCTATAACAATTTCCCCCTAAAGCATGAGATCCAAATAAGAAGAACATTTGATTGAGATGGTTTACACTGTGATGAGTCTGGAAACGAAGTTGAGTGGTCACTTGCATCAATATTACAATACATTACATCATGATATATCCTCTTTTGATCATAATTTCTAAGGTTAGGCATTCCCATGTTCAACACATAAAACAATCTAATAACATGTACATAATTCAGAAAGTCGTCTACATTGGAATGTTGCCCAGATTCAGACATGCCTACAGATATAGGCCCATGTTTGGATGAAAATATGTATGTAAGGTCACCGTATAGATGATGTGTACAAAAATCTTGAAATCACAGCTCGGATGGATTAAACTAGATCTGGGGTCTTCTTATCTCGTTCACTCGATCATTCTCGTACAAGTCTAGCCATGTGAATATATGATTTGTAGTCGAACATGGAAAGAAATCATTTGATTACTAGCCAATGATGTGAGTTGTTAACAAATGCGATAGAACCACCATTAATGTCAATCTCCCTCAAGTTACTGCAGTACATTTCGTAAGGCATGAATAGATGATTTGATGTTGAACGCTAAACAAAATATTTCAGTCAAACATCCAGAAGCGAGGATCTTGTCGATGCTGTAACAAGCCTCATGGTACTGGAATCTGATGTTTCTAAGTGAACTTCCTGGATATTGATTTGTTGTCGATAGGAATTCACCTTATTGCAAAACAAGAGTTACTGATTTCAGAGACAAGGGTATGACTTGATATAGCAATTTTTAGGGATGACGGTCATGAAAATGAAGGTTTACGAGTATTGCAGATGGATGAGTTTTTTAATCACTAGATGACTTCTCTTGAACATATCAGTGACACTATGATGAGTTGGTAGCATTGACCCAAAACCGAGGTGAAGGTATGATGAACCATAGGTATGAATGAACCGTCAAGATGATTACCCAATCCAAATAGTCACAGACATGGAGTGAAAGAAGTGTCATGTTCAAGAGCGACTTGCTACCAAAAAGAAACTTTGCTTACTTTTCCTAAATTTTCCTCGGTCATTTGTCAACCAGTACCTCTTTATTTTTTAACAATCTTGAATAACATTTTCTTGATCTATAATTCAACCCTTCGAGAAAATAAAGTATCGTTATTTAATAATTTAATGAGTCTAGCGATGAATGAAAGTCGATTCTTACCATGATTGACAAGCCCGTCGCTATTTTATGTTTTAACGAGCTTAACGACAGTGATAGCCCGATCCTTTTTCATATTTAGAGAGTTTAAAAAAGAGGACGAAAGAGAACTCCAAAAGTAATTTTTCGTAAATTTGTCACTCAAATCTGAAACACTGTAAAATAATATATTGGAGAACCTCTTTGGTCATGTTTAACCAAGGTATTCCTTTTTCGTAAATAATCTATCTCAGTCCGGAAAAGGGTTAAACTTACACTAAGTAGATATCAATTCATTTACTTTAATGAACTCAAAAAGACAACTGCTCGGCAATCTTTTCACATTATCGGAGTTTGAAAAGAGCTGAAAGAAGACTCCATGGTTTCCTTTTTCACTGTTATCGAAGCTCGAAAAAGAGATAAAAGTGTGCTTCAAGTCCTTTTTCGTTTTTAACAAAGCTCAAAAAATAAGGAGAAAAAGTATGCTTTGTGGTCAAGTCATTCTTTGAATAGATCTGCACGACTAATCTATTCATCAATTATATTTCCTATTCAGAACAACATCAAATGGATTAAAAATACTTGTTTCATGATAAAAACATAATAAAACTATAGTCATATCAATAAATTTAACTTACAAACAATTAAATGACTATAAAAAGTAGTTTCACTATTCATTTTCACCATTCCATAGTTACCATTTGCATTTTGGAGCTTTGAACTTGATTTTACCCCCGAACTTTAGTCGTTGATTACGGTCATTTCTATGGATGGATTTCATCTCCGCTTGATCCAAGTTAGTGCCATGAACCTCCTCTTTCCTTCAGTATTCATTTCATTTCCATTCTTTACAAATTTTTAGGGTTTTGAGGCCCCTAGTGTAAATTCTACCCAAAATGAGGGCAACGCACCCCTCAATGTCGAAACTTGCATTGCATAGCAGGTACAGTGAAGGGTACCTGCATGTGCAATGCACTGTCTCAGCCCAGGGAGTGCGTTGGGTGCAGTTCAATTTTTTGGTTTTCATGCTATGTCCAAAATTTTCCTAGTTTTTATCAATGATTGGAATCTAATGGATCTTATGGTTGATTTTCATATTTCCATCAGATTATAATGACAATTACATGGAGGGAAAGAGAACATGAAGAAAAATATATGATTGCCTTGAATGATCCGGGTACTGTAAGAGCCTTAATAGATTGTTGAATACTTAGGTAATTCAAATTGTCGGGAATAAGGCAACAAATAGAACTCTTGGAGTTCTTAGTTCGAGCATGGGATTCAGTGATAGAGGCATTTCACATTAACAAAAAAGTGGTTCCCATAACATTTGAGGATGTGTATTTTCTCACAAGTTTTTCGAGGAGAGGTTTGACCATTTCTCTGGCAGGGTCTACCATTGGAGGAGAGACAGAGATGTATTATGTTATGTAGTATTGCTATCCAAGGTAAGAACCTAACAAAGTTGGAAAAACAAACATCTGGGATTTCAGGGATTTTCCTTTGAGAACCATCCTTTTCACGATCACTAAACTTGTTGGCACCGTTACACTACATGTAGCAAACCGATCGTATATGCAGTATGCACTAGAGTGCTTAGAGCCAACAGTCTTCAACTGGTCTGAAGCTGTTCTATCTCAAACAAAGAAACAACTGAATAAAGAAAAGAGAGGAAGGAATAAAAATTTCAATTATGGTTCAATCCTTATCTCCTTCGCTTTGGAACAGATTCTACTGATGCAGCCACAACATGTAACATTGGATATATCTAGTCCTAGAGATCCTTGAATGCAGAGATGGGTAGAACTCATGGGTTGGCATGTAGGCCAATCGACTGCATTATTTTCTTGGTTTTGGCGACATATCGTCGCCATCGATTAGTATGCATACACAGACGTCGAATTCCGAGGAGATCCAGATCTAGTATTACCAGAAGGTGCCCACTGGGGTGCAATAGGTAAGAATGATCCACCATGTTTTTTTTATTTTTATAAGGTTTATACAATGTTTTTGTGTTTTGATTTCTTTTCAATACTAAACTAAATGTTTAATGTAATGCAGATATTGGTCGCATTCAACCAGTAGAGGAACCAAAGCACGAATCAGATGCACCAACAGAGAGGGTTGTCAGGAGAGAAGTCCTTCAGAACCTTGATATGGCTGAGACTTTGGCTGAGCTTCAGCAGCACATATAGGGGTTGACCTTTGGGATTCTGGATTGGCGGATCGAATAGCTTCCCATGTGACTGCAGTGACACACTATTAGGGTTCCTAACCGTTGGATGCAGTTACTCTGAAGGATTGCTAGAGCGATAGCATGTTATCATGATCACCACTAGATTACTTGTGATATTTTTAATACATTTTGAGGCCATATGGCCAATGTTTCTTGGGCACAAATTTTGTAAAAAACCTATAACTATCTATCTATGTGTTTCCAAAGTTTTTCCAATGTTTAATGCGCAATCCTATTCAACGATGTGAATGTTTTCTTTATATATGTCGCAAATATCTTTCTAAAACTTGATTAGATAATGAAACAATTAAAGTGTTCAAATTTCTGTAAATGTGTTGATATTGAATAAAATCAAAATGTCTCTCCAAAAGTCTAACTCTTAGGAACAATCTAAGAAGTGTTGGATCTCTAACAGTAATAATGCTAGTAAGTTGTAGTACCACAAGTTGTGAGTCTAACCTTATGATTATGTAGTTAATACCAAATTAAATGGCATCAGAGGGAAGTTTGATCAATGTGCTATACTTAGCGGTATTATTCGTCGATCTACCGATACAAATCCCTTCAAAACTCACTAACTCGCCGTTCGGAGCAAAAATGGCCCACAATGTAGAGGATAGATTCTGCATACTACGACTAGCACCATCAGCATATCCAACAAATGGTTCTGAAGATTCAGTCATCTGCGATGAAATTTAAAGCGTATTACTAACATCAAGAAAACTCTAAAAACAAATTAAGATAGTGAATGCAAATCAACAACATATAAACAATATAATACAAAAAATTACTACGCTCATGATTAAGCATAGTAACGTTTCAAATACAACCCATTTCTAGGTTGTGCCAATGGAATCCCATCGTAATCAACTAACTCATAGGCGCCCCTAGCAAGAACGCTTTTGAAAATATAGGGGCCATGCCATAATGGTACGAATTTCCCTGTACCTATAACATCAGCTTCTGGATCATAAAGAAGGACCAAGTCGCCCTCTGAGTAGATGCGAGGCTGGAAATTTTTGTCGTATTGCACCTTTATACGTCTCTTATGCGCTTAGTTAGCCAATTGGGCTTCGCGACATGTTTCATCTAGATGGATGAGGTTAAGGAGACGTGCTTCTTATTCTGAGGTGTCAGGTAACAAGTCTATCGCGAGTTTTAATGATGATATTTCACATTGGATTGATAAGATAACTTCCAGACCATACACCAACTGAAAAGGAGTGAATCTGGTTGCGTTTCTTACCAAGGTTCGATACGCCCACAAGGCAGAGTACAGGATCAAGTGCCAGTTCCTTTTACAGACTCCTATCATTCGTTGAAGCATTCGTTTAAGAATTTTGTTAATAGCCTCAACTTGTCCATTTGATTGTGGATAATGAGTAGAATTATCATGTGACAATATTAACTTGGTAGTCAATTCAAACATCATATGGTTCTGAAAATGCTTCCCATGATCCATAAATATAGCCTCTGGGACCCCAAACTGTGCAATAACATGGTTGAAGAAAAAAAATGCAGTTGTTTGTCCTGTGTTGTTGAATGTAGGCATCGCTTCAGCCCATTTGGTAAAATAGTCAACTACGGCAATAATGTAACCATGCCCCCCAGATGAAGGAGGGTTACAGGTCATGAAGTCAATACCCCATTTTGTAAATGGTCTAGCAGATACAACAAGATGCGTTGGCACTGGTGGTTTACAGATTTTATGGTAAAAAATCTGGCATGCATGACAAATTCTGACTGCGAGGATGCAATCTCAAAAAATAGTAGGCCAAAAGTAACTAGCGTGAAGTATCTTCTGTGCAGTAGCATATCCAGATAAGTGTCCACCACAATCCCTAGCATGACAATAATTTAGCACTTTTGGCCTCCTCATGAGTGAGGCACCTCCTTAAAATGGTATTGACACCACGGCAATAAAATGTATTGTCGACGATCAGATCATCTTTGGCTAGGTATCGAATACGTCGCTGATCAGAGCGAGAGGTATTAGGTCAAAAATTTTGGGTTTGGAGATAAATGATGAAATATCCATACCAGGGATCAGATGATCCGATCAGAAAAAAATACTCGTCTAGAATAGATGGTTTCGACGTAGTAGTAGTAGTATCAGAGGGAAGGTCACAGAGAAGCTCAGCCAAAACTAAAGACTTCTTTGACTTGGATTTGATGAATTCCAAATCAAATTATTGCAAAATGACAATCCATTTTGAATATTTCCCCCCCAGCAATTGATGTGATAATATGTAAGTCATGGGGTTGCAATCCTAAACAATTTTTGTTTTTCAGAGCATGATATAATGGCAAAATATTTGGACAGCTTGAACAGCTGCCAAGGAAAGCTTTTCAACGTACGAGTTATTAACTTCCATATCATTTAGATTACGACTCAAATAATAGATCGTATGTTCAATTCCATCTTCTACTTAGACCAAAACCATAGTGATGGTCGTTTCAGCCACGACGATATATAGGAAATAATAATTTTGATAATTAGGAGGATAAATTAATGACACTCAGACAATATGGTCCTTGACAACATCAAAAGTATCTTGCGCAACTTGGTCCCAATGGAAGGGAACTCCTTTTTTCAATAATCGAGTAAATCCTTTAGCCATTTCGGCATAGTTTGGAATGAACCTTCTCAGGAAGTTAGCCTTTCCTTGAAGTTTCTGTATCTGAATTAAGTTTGATGGTGTAGGAAAATCAAGAATGGCATGTACCTTCAGTGGGTCTATTTGAATTCCTTCTTTTGAGACTACAAATCTGAGCAATTGACTAGAACCAACACAAAACACACATTTGTGTGGATTGAGGAGTATATTGTAGTGTCGAAAGCATAAGAAAATGGCTCTTAAATGATCAGTCCAATTTCTTGAATGTGCTGGTGAATCGTCTAGATATGGTTAAACAATGTGCTTGATGTCATCGAAAGCATAATCCATTGCTCTCTGAAAAGTTTCCCTAGTGTTCTTTAAACCAAACGAAAGTTTCCTATATGCGACTATGCCCTAGGGATAGATGAATGATGTATTAAGTTGGTCATCTGGGTGGATATTGATTTGATTGTAGCCAAAAAATCCATCCATGAATGAAAAAATTTCGCATCCAGCATAATCTTCAATAATCTAGTCGATAAAGGGAGTAGGATAGTTGTCTTTTGGACAACCCTGATTGACATCCAAATAATCGACACACACTCTAACGGTTCATTGTTTTTTCATGACAGGAATGATATTGGAAACCCACTCAGTTAGTGGAATAGGGTAAATGAAACCAGCACGCAAAAGTTTTTCAACTTCTTCTTTGATGGCAGCAGCTTTCTTCAGATGAATAGGACGAAGCTGTTGATGCACTATTTTGACATCAAGATGCATATTAATAGTGTGTTCAACTATACTAGTATCTATGTCTGGCATTTCCTCGTAATACCAGGAGAATACGTCACGAAATTCATGAAAAAGAGAGTGATATGAATCAAGTTCTGATGGAGAACAAGATACACCGACATGAATAATTTCTATAATGCCAGGTTTAGTCGAAATATCGATAGAAATCGTTTCTTCGATATTAGATAAATTTCACTCAGAGTCAATTGCATTAATCGGTAAAGAATTCGAAAATAAAGTTTTGATGGATGGGTGATATAGTTCACTAATATTATTTTCTTCATAATCAGGAATATGGGAACAATGACGATAATCTTCCCATGGTTCTCGTTCTGACATCATAGCTTCCAAAATATTTTCATCTATCAAAAATTTTGAGGAAAATGGATTAGATAGAGTACCAAAATCTAATGAACGATCAACCCAAACACTCGGAGACGTTGGTTTCAGATTTGTCACCCAAGCCAAATAGATTTATTTCTATGCCAGCTCAATAGGGTTGGGCGGTAAAACATCATCCAATGTAGAAATATCATAATTACCCATACTCTCCCTTAAGCCAGATAGAGTGGAAGAGATCATGTAGCAGGCCTCTATGCTTGCAATTTCTGTTGACGTCACAGGTGGCAGTAATGAAAAGGTTCCCAGAAGAGTGCAATATCCTTTAAGAGTCCTACACCAATGTTCTGAATTTCTAGTTGGGGTAAGTGAACAAACGGAATGCTTCCAGTTACCTGTGAAGCAGAGGAAAAAAAGGATAATTGATTAATGACTGTGATTGTACCTTTGTGTGGAAAGTCAATCATTCTAAAGTATGTAGAAACAATAGCAGTCATTGCATATACCCATGGTCTTCCGAGTAAAATATTATAGTCAAGGGGTCCGTCAAAAACCTTGACATCGATACTTACTATTTTTTCCCCTAATTCAACTTGCAGGTTATTGATAATACCACAAGGTTTATATGTTATTCCATCAAAATCCTTCAACTTCATTGATGATTGTGATAATCGCGGCGAGCCAAGTGACTTCCAACAGTTTAGAGACATAATGCACGTAGATGCTCCCTCATCAATAATAATGCGATGAACAAGGTGATTTAGAACATTTACTTGTATGGAGAATGCCAATTCTGCTGGTAATTGTGGCACATAGCCTATATGATTAAAGACAAGAAGATTAGAATGAGTTGGATCAATTCCACCAATGACGAAAAATAAGCCTGCTTTTGGGAGGGAGAGTTTTGTAATACCTCAAAAGAAAACATAACTGAAGGGGATTGAGCCAAATATTCAACTATATTATAATTTTGTGCAGCTCTTGCTTGAGGATTATATGTGGATTTATGAATTACTCCCTTCGGTGGTTTAATTGTCAATTCAGGAATAACAGTAGGTGGTACTGATTCATTAGATGGATTTTTTGTCGAGGTAGTAGGTTGATTAGTGGTTGGAATACCATAGTATTTATTCCATGTCAACACCAAAATATATTGTGAAGGTTTTGTGGTGGATAACATTAACACTTGGGAACTAGGAGCTGGATCCATAGCAACCAAATTTGTGTCTGGATTTGGAAATGGGTCTGTCAACACAGCTGATGCATCAGAAGTCTTGATGATTTTTGAGACTTCAGCATGGTGAGGAAAATCCATAAAATTTTTTTCCTTGTTACAGATTATGCATGGATAACGAGGTTTCCGTGGTCCAAACGGTTGATCAGATGATATTTCCTGTAGGTTAGAAGTTCTCTTTTTCTTTGATTTCCCTTTTTTCTTACCTCTTCATTGATTTTCACTTTTTCCTTTGTCAAATGACATGGCATTAATTCCAGAAGTAGGATCAGGATCTATTGCAATAGCATGGTGTGTGTTTGCAGTGCCTATCAAGCCGTCTCCGACATGAGAGTCCTTTATTTGAGGAGGAACATTGAAATTAGATCAGCGCATTAGGAATTTTTTCATAGAGCATGCCAGACTGAGTATAAATCAAGTCTAAATATTGAGCACGAGCGATAAATTTCTCTTCTGCGATAACGCCACTTTTAGCCACATCCTTAGTTATAGATGGTAACAGGGACTTAATGAACCATTCAGCAAGTAGCTGATCGGGAACAAATGTCTTAACCATTCGACGACGATGATGCCACTCATGAATATGATCAGAAATGTGAGTTGAATTAGTCTATTTGAAGTTGGTCAAAAGTTCCGTTCCAGTTTTGTATCTGATTGGTAACTGGAAATGGGTCAAAAAGACAATAGCTAAAGCAGTGAAATTGTCAAAAGAAGCTATAGGTAACTCAAATTACCATTTAACAGCCGGAATTTTGAGCATACGGTGGAAAATATGTTGTCGAAGAGAATCATCACTCAGGGAATTTGATGAACACCATAAATGATAAGTCATGACATGAGTCGACGGATCTTCTCCAGGGTTTCCATTGAATTTAGGAATGTCAGAGGGTAATTTATGATGTATCACTGGCCACCAAGGAGCATAATTGATAGGGTAATTGGTTAACCGGTGTAAATCTGGTAATTCCAAGGTTACAACAAAAGGCAACTGTCTATTAAGGTCAGGTTGAGCATAGCCAGGGTAAGATGGAATTTCTTGGGCAATAGGTCTTTGAGCACCAACATATGAAATTTGCTGCTGGTAACCTAGATAGGGGTTGTTTTGCATAGAAAACGCTTGATAATTTTGTTGACCAAAACCTGGATATGTTACTTGTTGAGATGAAGTTTGAGGCATTTGCACTTGTGGTTGCCAAGGAGTTTGTCCACCAATGTTGTAACCCAAATTATTTTAAGTTGGATTCGGTTGATATGTATAACCAGGTTACGTTTGCGACATCCCATAAAATGGTACACCAACTTGTGAATAAATGATCCCTGATACAGGTTGTTGCAAATTAACCAAAGGATTTTGAGTCTGTGGACCCAACATGTGATGATATTGAGTCGAAGAACCATCCTGATAATTTTTATGTATAATATTTTGATTCTGTAACATGGGTATATATGTATTAACAAGTGGTAATGAAATGGGTGTAACAGGTTGAACCGGTTGATACGAGTGTACAACCGTTTGTGGTTGGATAGGCAGAGTGGGATGCCATTAACAAACATTCATGTCAACATTAGTTTGACCAAAAATTGACTAAGTACTGTCATATTGGGTGACCAAAGGTTGTCGCCCAGCATAAGGAGGATAATAAGACGGAAAATAATTTTCTCCAAATGTTAGGAGTCCAGTTGATATGGTACTTAAAGGAATTGACCCAAAATGATTGTCTTGATATTTCCCTAATTATGTATGTAATGAATCAAGTCATTCAGTACTAATGATAGGACTACCAGTTAAAACACCAAATGATGACATTGGTAAAGACCATGGTTTTGAAGATGTACCAGATAAAGTGCCAAATAATGATTTGTAACCTATTAGGACAGAAGGGCCACCATGAAAATATGACTCTGGTGAGGTTGTGAACATCAATAGAGTAGCGAGGGTAGGATCTGACGTAATTGGAACAAAAAACCCAACCAAATATGTTGGTTCAGACATGGTTATATGACCAAATGTATACTCTCCAAAATCGACAGGATATTGAATGGCAATAGGATCAACAAAAGTAGATGGAAACGATTGAGGAAAATACTGGTACAGGTAAAGGTCTCCCCCAAAATGGGTTGGACTTAAAGGTGTATCCTCTTGTGGTATTTCTTCAATCGCAATTAAACCAGGAGGAAGAACTTCACCGTCAGGCCCAAAATATATTTTAGATGGTTGACTGTGTGATATAGGAGTTTCAGTGGCTACAAAAATTTGTGGAGTGACCAAGGTAGGAACAACTTTTGGTTGTTCGACTTCAGTATTCAGATTTTCTGGCAAAGAAGAGATAGGATCTGGATCAATTTGTGATTGAAAAACATCAGGTCCAAGAGGTATGGTCTCAATGATTGAATGGATCGTGACCACCGGTAGTTTTGAAGACTCCATTTTGACAATAGTAAATGAACTGGGATGTGTGGAAAATTTTTTAGCTAGCTCTGGTTTAAAAGATGATGTTTCGCCAAAGGTACGAATTGTACTTGATTCAGCAGATCGTGATCGCCTTCGCCTAATATAAGTAACTTTCGGTGGTAAAGGTGGTTTTAAAGCTAATATATGTGAATGACAGGGGATAGGATTTTGTTCTTCCACGATTACTGATTTATTTTAACCAAAACACAAATAAACAAAAAAAAGGGTAATGCTAGGCAAAAGGGTTTACCAAGAAACTGTGAACTACAAAATACCTCTTGGCGAACCAAGAAGTACGGGCAGGTAATCTCCCCAAATGCTGTGTTTGGTGTATCACAATTTGAATGTGTACGACTCGGTTCACTATGGATGGATAACACCTAAAATTTGTCCTCCCAAATATACCTGAAGGTACATGGAGGCCCAAGTCTATATTAGTGTTGTCTGATGCGAAACCACATAGTGAGATCACGCCTTTATACTTATCATATTGTAACACCGCCCGATATACCCGAGAGTACGTGGATGAGCTATGATATACTTACATACGTGGAGTGAGGTATCACACTCGGAATGTATCACAGACAAGTTAACGATAGCTGCTATGTTTAATGACGCTGGAACACGTATCTAGCCTAAACCTTATAAATGTTATCATTATGGTTCCAATGCGTTTTTAAGTAAACAGAGATTTATTTTATGTTGATCTTGCTTAACAATTTTCCTTTCAGGTTCACCACGATGATGTATATGAAATTCCTAAAATTCAAGCTAAGAATGATAAATAAACTTTCACTTTTATCTTTTTCAATGAAGAACCTAACTACTAAGGGAAGAGAGAAAAATTTTTGTGAGCAAACAAATCAATGAACAAAAACAAAATCAATGAATCACAAACTAAATGCAGATTTCCTAATGTTCCTTTTGCAAAACACACACAATCCTACATGCAAATGTAAGTTTTTCTTTCCAGTTTCCTTAATGTTATGAATGCAAAAAAGAAACTAGGTGCACTAGATCAATAATTCAAATGCTTTTTACTTTCTAGAAATGAAGAATACAAACAACAATTTCTCTTTTGAAGGAAAAACAATGATTTCAACAAAAAATTATCCTATCAAGGAAATGAAGATTTTACGACAATTTCCTATTTCAAAAGAAAATTATTCTTAAAGCGATCATAAAAAATACTTTGAAATAAACTTGTCAATGATAAAGAATTTTTTTTTTAAAAACAACATTGAACAAATTTTCAGCCAAAGGAGGAAGAAGTATATAGATTCACTGGTCAATTGAGAATCAAAATTTTCAGAACACAACAACAAACAAAACTGAAGCAAGTTGCAAAGTCAAATTCAAGGGAATTTGGTAACTTTCAGGAGTCAACGCAGTCTCCAAGGGGAGACAGTGCTTTTCAACGCCGGCTAGGAAGGGAGACAGTGCTCTGCAAAGCACTGTGTCCAGTCTAAGGGTGCGTTGGGCGCAGTAAATAAGGAAAAATGCTACTATTTAACTCACTATATTTGCAAATTAAGCTCTAAAAAACTTTAATATTTTTGTGTAACAGCTACTGGGTGGATAAAAAAAGAAAATCAGAGGCTAAAACACCTATAACTAAGAGAAATTCTCCCTAGTAGATTTGCCAATTTCTTGGGCCAAAATTGTAATCTACGAATAAATTACACTTCGCTAGAAAAGTGCTAGTCTAGAACAACAGGTGAAAGACTATTCTACTATTTCTCCTAACTCAGAATAGATATATAGAGAGTATTGGAGGCTTACTTGTTCAGTCACTTCCAAATGGCTCCTTCTGTCGCTTCTATTGCAGCTTCAAATTCAAGCAGTTTGTGAGCTATATGCTTCCCGCAAGAAATAAAACTGAAGCAACAAAAGATACAATAATATAGATATCTATTGGAGCTAGTTAGCTAAATTAGTAAAGCATAAACTACATTCATCAACCAAGATCTTACAATATGTTGAACCCTTAGTTAAACTGAGAGGGGGGGGGGTTAATCAGTTTAACACATTCATGGACTTTTTAAAACTTTTTCATTAACACTTGTTTACACCTTCATTTCATGTTCAACTTAACATGTGAGTAATCTTAGAATGTGAGCAGCAAGCATTAATATAATGTAACAATAGAATTAATATGAGAGAAGCAAGTATTAAGTAGATAATATAAACCTAATCAACACATAAACATCATGCACAGAGACACCAGATATAAGTGGAAACCCATAAAGGGAGAAAACCACATCTTATTATTGTTGTGATGCAAAGGCAAGCTCCAACTCCCTCTCACCACTGATTTTCCGTAGGCACCAACCTACAGGAGGCTCCTACCTCAATTCTGCAAGCTACAACTTGCAAGGAAGCTCCAACTCCCATCAATTTTCTGCAGGCACCAACCTACAGGAGGCTCCAACCTCAGTCAGCTACAACTAACATTTTATCAAGCTACAACTTGATGTGGAAGCACCAAATCCCATCTATTTTCTGCAGGCACCAACCTACAGGAGGCTCCTACCTCAGTCAGCTACAACTGACATCTATCAAGCTACAACTTGATAGGGAAGCTCCAACTTCCTTACTCTTTCAAAAGAAAAACACTTGCTGATTTACCTTGGATATCAGCTCTGTTCTGTACCTTCTCTTCTGCTGTTCAACAGTCCTCATATCTGTCCTCATATCATTTATGCATCTTCTCAGATTCACTATCAGCTTCTCCTTCTTCTTTGCTCAGCTCCTCCTTCTACTCTGCCTCATGGCTTCATTTATGCATTCTCTGACTTTTCACAGCATCTTGTTCTGCTCCTCCTTCTTATCTTCTCTGCCTCAATTCCATACTCTGCATTGTCTATATTCACTCTCTCTAACCTCTTGCAGCTTTCTTATTTTCTTCAACTCTCTTCAATTCTGCTGCACACTCTCTTCTTCTCTCACTCTTTTTTTGTCAAACTTCTCCCCTTGGATATTATCCTATTTTATACAAAAAAGCTTCATGGCTGTTTGTATTCTACTGGGAATTTGAAATGGACAGCCATGTCTCTTTGCCTTCTGCCTTCTCATCTCTTTTATCTGATCATTCAGAAAATATAACTATAGGTGCTTATTTTAATATTACAGTGGAATATTTTCTCTCTTTCGGAGACTTGCCAATGCATCACAAACAATAAAAAATTCGATTAAAACATTTACATTCGAATTACAGTGAGAATTCCAGCTCAACTCATTTAGTCTTTTGGCTCGCTGTGCGTTTGTCTTTTCTTTGACTGTGTCTGTCTTTTCTGTGACTGTGTTTTATCTCTTTTCATCTCTGTTTACTCTTTTGTCCTCTACTGTGATGTAACTGCTACATACACGTAACTGATATTTCTATGCCAACTGACTGTAAATCTGGAAAAATTCCAACGCTCTGTACATAGTATGTGTCTTGTTGATGTGGTGAGTTCCGCAAGCTGAACATAGGTTCATCACAATTGTTTTATATTAATAATCACCCTCCCATTAAGCTAAGGCATATCTATATAACCCACGGACCACGCGGCACATTGCAAAAACGTTATATATATATATATATATATAATCCAACTTCAGCTCTTGGCATAAGTTTAACATACAAACTGTCCTTTTAGGTATGACTTAAATCAATTCTTGGCGTATATAATAAAACCTGTTTAAACATATACAAACTCATTTAGGGCCCACCTGACACGTTTTCCAATGTGATATGCTTCTCCTCCAGCGATTTCCGATTCTTATTGATCGCAATCACAAAATTCTATTTGCATGTTCCGCTTCTTTGTTTAACTCCGATGCGATTGACTTGATGCGATGCATTTAGTCGCAATCGAAATTCTATTTTTATATATGTTTTCGACACATATCAATTACGGTTCATAAACCTGTCGGGTCTAGACTTCCAATCACTATCGCAAACTTTTTTTTGCATGTTTTGATGCCCTTCTTAAATCCGATGTGATTGGTCACTGTTCAATAAGATTTGCCGATGCGATTAGAACTAGAACTCAAGCTATATATGAGTTGTGGTTTATATACCCATCGGGTCTGGACTTCCAATCGCAATCACAACTCTTATATTCTCCAATGCGATCATCACTATTCACCGGAACTCACGGTATGTATGAGTTGCAATTTATATACCCATCAGATCCGGACTTCCAATCGCAACGTTAAATCCCTTATATTCTCCGATGCGATCATCATCGTTCACCTAACTCATGGTATGTATGAGTCGTAGTTTATATACCCATCAGATCCGGACTTCCAATCGCAATCACAACTCTTATTTAACCTATTCCACTGCCTCCTTATAATTCTTGCGCTAGGGAAGGGTCCCACCTTATATTACCACATTTCTTCGATCTCGCATTGCATATGTACATACATATATATATATATATATATATATATATATATATATATATATATATATATATATATATATATATATATATATATATATATGTTTTGGTCCTTTGAATATAAAGAACAATATTTTTCCGCTGGAGTATACGATTCCCAGAATGAAATTTATATTAACTATGCATTACATTGCCACTTGGGTTGTGATTCTCGGAATTATATTTATGTTATGTGTAATGCTCGGCTGGGTAAAGATTCTCAGAATTGTATACATATATCCTCCGGCTGAGGTAGCGATTCTCAAAATTTAGTTTTATATATATATATATTCACCAGGTGGGAACAAAGATTCTCAGAATAATAGATGTTTCACTGCAATAATAGCTGTGTCTCTGCCTCTGCTGCTTCTGTCGCTCTTCCTCTGCCTCTACTTCTGATAACTTGCTGTGATAACGGCTCTGCATCTATATTCAATACCTCGGCCTCTGTTCTTCACTGTGCCTTTTCTCATTATTAGTTTCTTCGACCACTTCATCTCTTCCCTGTAGGACCCATGTCCTTATGTCATCAGACTGCATCGCATATTCATTACTCTACCTCTCTGTTTCTTTCACTGATTGCGATATGCGATCACATGCATCACACCGCAAGCCTATCACATCGCATCACATCTTCATTACATTGCCTCTGCTTTTATTCACTATCTCTGCTTTGTCTGTTGTCTCAGTTTCTTATCTGCCTTGCTACCTCTGTCCTTCTTTGCTCTTTCTGTTGGTCTCTTTGCTGCCTCAGTTCCTTATCTGCCTTGCTTCCTTTGTTCACTTCTTTGCTGCCTCTGCTACTTCTTTCTCTCTCCCTTTCTTCTATATCTATTGCCTTAGTTTCTTTGTGCTCCTCTTTTTCCATCTCCTTTTCCATCTTCTTTGCTTCCTCTGCTACTTCTTTGTCTCTTCAATCAAAGTCTATTCCATACAAACTAAATTAATGAATAATTTCTCAATAATTCATCGGAAAACTGTATTAAACTCCTAATTCATAAATAAACCTCAGTATTACACTCCTTCAGGCCCTTTCAACTTCACTTCTCTGTCTCTAATTCCTCTGTTGCTTTTGCTTCAGTTCCTTTTTTTCATCTACTGACTCTACTACCTCTCTGTCTCTTTTGCCTTATGGATAGTTTAGGTGCTGCTCCTATATTTACCTTTGCCATCAATGACAACATTTCCAACAGTCTCCCCCTTTGGCATTGATGGCAACACATCCACCGATAATCCAATGCTTCCTCCAAGTCTTTCTCTGGCTGGCTTCTTTTAGAAGATCCTTTCTTCTATTACCTGCTTTTCCTCCCCCTTTGACATCAATTGAAAAGGGTTTCATATTTCTCAGTGTTGATTTTTTCTTTGCATTTCCTCTCTCTGATTTGTGTTTAGACCACCTTCTTCTGACTTTGTACCCTTCTGCTCCAGAGTGGTGTACAAGACTTGTTGAGAGAACACTTTGAGGATTATTGGACTTGACTGTACACTGTAAATTAATACAATCCCAAAGCACAAATTCCTTGCACTTGTGTAGAGTGTAGGTGATGATAGAATAACCATATATGATCAAACTCATATAATTAGAGATGCTTCATTTGACCAAAGCTAACATGATGAGAATGCTTCAAATACACTTCTGTCTCTAGTATGATCTTCATCAGAAATACAAATTTGTTGAGGAAGATCGTAGATGGAATATGTCTTCTCCTGTAATACTCATCTATAGTACCACACCTGTTCAATTATGATAATGATGCCAATATACCTTTGGTTACTGTGGTACACCTTTCCTGCCTGTTGGTGATGATATGAGCTAGGATGCTGATATTATTCTTAATAGCTAAAGGTTCTTGTTACAGATGTGATCAATGAATTAACCAGAATTTGATCTAAGAGATCAAATGCCTTTACTGCTTGCATAATGTACTTTCACAACAAAACCTTGAGGCTAGATACATTCAATTTATTGTTTAGTCTTACTTATCAACAAAGCACTTTTCTTTATGACATAAGGGGGTATGTATGTCAGTGATCAATCTATTTTCAATGGTGAGATGTCAGCAAATCCTTTTTGCTGAAGTATGTTCTTGATGATTCAAAGACAGAGTTTTGAGCTTCAACTGACCCAATTAGTCCTTCATACTTTTGATACTTTAACTTTTCTATCAGAATGAACTTCCACGAAATCATATTCAAGATGTTTAATTGAAAACTCAGCAAATAAACTTCACACAGTTTTGTAACTGATCTTAAGAAAGAGGCCTTGAAGATATACATGTACCAAATTCAGGAAGGCATGCAATTATATATATAGAAGAAGATGTTGCTTCAGTGCTCAATATACTACTTCAAGTGTAAGCAAGATAATGTTATTTTTTCTCTGCTACTGACCTTTTTATGCTGAATGCAGATAATAATGGGAATATTACCTTGAGGTTCTTTTGCCATAGTTCTTTGATCCTGTGGACCTGTATCATACTTCTACTCCACTGATAATGCTTGGTAATCTATTGATAAGCATGTTGCTTGTTCCTAAACACCAATTGATATTACTTTGAAAAACCATGCAGAGGTTTCACTTTAGCTAGCACATGAACCCATAGCTTCTACTATTGGTCTTTTCACTGTTCACACCAAAAATCATCAATATACTGAATTTAATCTTGGCATCATTAACCTTTTGCTTATTCTGTCATTCTGGTTTAAAAGAATGTCACTGCATTTCCTTTTCTTGGACTGCTCCAAAATCATTGCTGCTTTATATACACTTTCAATTGTTCTAGCATTCAAATCTTTAGGAAGACATCTTCAATTTATTTTCTATGTATCTTCATGGGCTGATTACTCAAAGATTTATTGCTCACTTAACTGCATTTCTCCAAGTGGACCTTTTGAAAGATGTAATGAACTGATGATAGGCACTTTTCTTACTCATCCTTCTTAATGTGATACATTGTTAATTCTAGCAATAGGAAGTATAGTGTGATCATCACTTTAATGTGCTAAAGTCTTCTTAGCTTATATGTTCATTGCTAAGGTTTCCTCTATCATCATGGCTTCTTGCTCTCTTCTCTTCTTCCATCAATCTGTCAGCTACTTAATACTTAAGATGATCTTCTTTCTCTATAGTTCTCTTTTAGAGGAAAATCCTTTCACTTCTTGATCTCATAGTTGTTCTTATTTCACGAAGCTCTTCTTATACTACTTTCATGGGGATTATTTATGAAATTCTCTCCCCCTGGGATGTTGCTTCAAATTTATCACTGGTTGGATATTCGCTATGTTTTCTAGAGTAGCTCCCCCTGAGACTATGCTAGATTCATTATGTTATTGAGATGATAGGCTCCCCCTTTCTCTTATCATTCCATGCTTTATTGGGGTTCTTCATAATGTCTGCACTTCTTTTAGATTCATAGTTTTGTTTGATTTTCTTTATTTCTATCATCTGTCTAGAGTTCTTTAATATATAAGGCAATTTACAATCCTTTTCTTTGTGGCCAAGCTTGAGGCATACATAACATTTTATTTTATCAAAGCACATTTGAGCTGATGTATAATACTTTGTTCCTCTTCTTGAATACATTTTACAATCAACAATTTTGTGTCCAAAATTATTGCATGCATAACAATAGCCATGGAAATGATTTGTGTACTTGGTGAAAAATTGTCTTTTCCATTTTCTTGCTTGAGGTGTTCTTCTTGTTTGCTGCATCTTTTTCTGGTTGGACTAGGTTTTATTTGTCTTACAACATGTTGCAGTATTTCCTTGTTTGTGGCAAGTAAAACATGTGATATTTTTCATAGGAGGAAAGAACCTCCTTTGACATCTTCCAAATTTATTCAATTCATATTCAGGAGCATATGAGCCTTTAGAAGCTAATTGTTTCATCTTCTCATTCTCTGTCCTAACATGTTGCTACTTGATTCTATTTGTTTCTTCGCAAATCCTATTCTTGCTACCTTCTATTTTTGTAGTAGTCTGCTGAGCTACTTCACTGTCTTTTACAACTTTTACAAAGATGATTTTCTTGTTATATTCAACCTTCGACTTACTGGTTTCACCTTCATATCCTATCCCAATATTTATGAGAGGTGACCTTTGAGAATTTAGAATTTTGTCCAATTTTTCAGTGCTTTTCCTTAGAGGTGTAATCATTAATAGTTCTCTTTGGGATTTTTCTAAATTCTTTCTCAGGCTCACTACTTCTTCTTCCAATCTTTCACATTCCAGATTTTTCTCTCTCATTTGTTGCAGCAGAGTGTCTTCTACTTTCTTTGCCTCCTCAAGCTTTGTCTTTAGATCAATAATTTCTTTCCTCTCTTCATATTCTCTCTAATCACATATTTGCATTACTGTCTTAAGTTCTTTGTTTTCTTTCTTCAATATTTCTATTTCAGTAAAAGCAGTGTCAAGTTTGGCTTTTTCTTCAGTTGTAATTTATTCATGGTTCTTATCTCCATTCACACTAGTAGGTACTTCATTTGATTGAATATTTTCTTTTTGACATGAAGTTTTCTTCTTCTTGATTCTCTTATCATTCTTGTTAGTGCAGTCCTTAGTGTTTACTCCATGCATGAAGTGAAATCTATCCCAGATTTCTTTTGCAGAGGTTAAATCCATTATCAACTCAAGGTCCTTGTTATGAAGATTGTTATATATCACACATTTTGCCTTGGCATTCCTCTATTGTTCTTTCACTGTGGGGGAGTCTGTGCAGTAACCATCACATACAAGCTTCCATACTTCAGGTTCATAAACCAATAATCCTATTTTAACCTTATCTCTCCATTCAGGAAAATTTGTCATACTTAACACAGGTACATTTTGATAGTCCATGACTTAACTAGATATCCTTCAAGCTATTAGGCTTGCACCAAAGGAACTTGCTCGGATACCAATTGTTGAACCCTTAGTTAAATTGAGAGGGGGGGGGGTGAATCAGTTTAACACATTCATGGACTTTTTAAAACTTTTTCATTAACACTTGTTTACAACTTCATTTCATGTTCAACTTAACATGTGAGTAATCTTAGAATGTGAGCAGCAAGCATTAATATAATGTAACAATAGACTTAATATGAGAGCATCAAGTATTAAGTTGATAATATAAACCTGATCAACACATAAACATCATGCACAGAGACACTAGATATAAGTGGAAACCCATAAAGGGAGAAAACCACATCTTATTATTGTTGTGATGCAAAGGCAAGCTCCAACTCCCTCTCACCACTGATTTTCTGTAGGCACCAACCTACAGGAGGCTCCAACCTCAATTCTGCAAGCTACAACTTGTAAGGAAGCTCCAACTCCCATCAATTTTTTGTAGGCACCAACCTACAGGAGGCTCCAACCTCAGTCAGCTACAACTGACATTTTATCAAGCTACAACTTGATGTGGAAGCACCAAATCCCATCTATTTTCTGCAGGCACCAACCTACAGGAGGCTCCTACCTTAGTTAGCTACAACTGACATCTATCAAGCTACAACTTGATAGGGAAGCTCCAACTTCCTTACTCTTTCAAAAGAAAAACACTTGCTGATTTACCTTGGATATCAGCTATGTTCTGTACCTTCTCTTTTGCTGTTCAACAGTCCTCATATCTATCCTCATATCATTTATGCATCTTATCATATTCACTATCAGCTTCTCCTTCTTCTTTTCTCAGCTCCTCCTTCTACTTTGCCTCATGGCTTCATTTCTGCATTCTCTGACTTTTCACAGCATCTTGTTCTACTCCTCCTTCTTCTTATCTTCTCTGCCTCAATTCCATACTCTGCATTGTCTATATTCACTCTCTCTAACCTCTTGCAGCTTTCTTATTTTCTTAAACTCTCTTCAATTCTGCTACACACTCTCTTATTCTCTCACTCTGCTTTCGTCAACCTTCTCCCCTTGGATATTATCCTATTTTATACAAAAAAAAGCTTCATGGTTGTTTGTATTCTACTGGGAATTCGAAATGGACAGCCATGTCTCTTTGCCTTCTGCCTTCTCATCTCTTTTATTCGCTCAGAAAATATAACTGTAGGTTCTTATTTTAATATTATAGTGGGATATTTTCTCTCTTTTCGAGACTTGCCAATGCATCAAAAACAATAAAAAATCGATTAAAACAATTACATTCAAATTAAAATGAGAATTCCAGCTCAACTCATTTAATCTTTTGGCTCGCTGTGCGTTTGTCTTTTCTTTGACTATGTCTGTCTTTTCTGTGACTGTGTTTTATCTCTTTTCATCTCTGTTTTCTCTTCTGTCCTCTGCTGTGATGTAACTGTTGCATACACGTAACTGAGCTTTTTATGCCAACTGACTGTAAATCTGGACAAATTCCAACGCTTTGTACATAGTACGTGTCTTGTTGATGTGGCGAGTTTCGCAAGCGGAACATACGTTCATCACAATTGTTTTATATTAATAATCGCCCTCCCATTAAGCTGAGGCAGATATATATAACCCATGGACCACGCGGCACATTGCAACAGCGTTATATATATATAATCCAACTTCAGCTCTTGGCATAAGTTTAACATACAAACTGCCCTTTTAGGTATGACTTAAATCAATTCTTGGTGTATATAATAAAACCTGTTTAAACATATAAAAACTCATTTCGGGCCCACATGACACGTTTTCCAATGCAATATGCTTCTCCTCCAGCGATTTCCGATCCCAATTGATTGCAATTGCGAACTTCTATTTGCATGTTTCGCTGCTTTGTTTAACTCCGATGCGATTGACCTGATGCGATGCGATTAATCGCAATCGCAAATTCTATGTTTATATATGTTTCCGACACATATCAATTACGGTTCATAAACCTGTCGGGTCCGGAATTCCAATCGCAATCGCAAACTTTTTGTTGCATGTTCCGATGCCCAGCTTAAATCCGTCGATGCGATTGGTCACTTTTCAATAAGATTTGCCGATGCGATTAGAACTGGAACTCAAGCTATTTATGAGTTGTGGTTTATATACCCATCGGGTCCGGACTTCCAATTGCAATCGCAACTCTTATATTCTCCGATGCGATCATCACTGTTCACCGGAACTCATGGTACATATGAGTTGTAGTTTATATACCCATCGGTCCGGACTTCCAATCGCAATCGCAACTCTTATTTTAACCTGTTCCGCTGCCCTTATAATCTCTGATGCGATTGGGAAGGGTCCCACCTTATATTACTACATTTCTATGGATCTCGCGCTGCATATGGCTATATATATATGTTTTGGTCCTTTGAATATAAAGCGCAATACTTTTCCGCTGGAGTATACGATTCCCAGAATGAAATTTATATTAACTATGCATTACATTGCCGCTTGGGTTATGATTCCCGGAATTATATTTATGTTATGTGTAACCCCCGGCTGGGTAAAGATTCTCGGAATTGTATACATATATCCTCCAACTGAGGTAGCGATTCTCAGAATTTAGTTATATATATATATATATATATATATCACTGTGGAAAAACAATTCTCAAAATACATGTTTTTGTAATACACATGTGTCTATGCCTCGCTTTCTGCTGTCACGTCGTGATAACACCTCTGCCTCTGCCTCTGCTTCTGATAACTTGCTGTGATAACGGCTCTGCATATATATTCGCTACCTCGGCCTCTGTTCTTCTTTGTGCCTTTTCTCATTATTAGTTTCTTCGACCACTTCATCTCTACCCTGTAGGACCCATGTCCTTATGTCATCAGACCGCATCACATATTCATTACTCTGCCTCTATGTTTCTTTCGTCGATTGCAATATGCGATCGCATGCATCGCACCGCAAGCCTATCGCATCGCATCACATCTTCATTACATTGCCTCTGCTTCTATTCACTGTCTCTGCTTCGTCTGTTGCCTCAGTTCCTTATCTGCCTTGCTACCTCTCTCCTTCTTTGCTCTTTCTGTTGGTCTCTTTGTTGCCTCAGTTCCTTATCTGCCTTGCTTCCTTTGTTCGCTTCTTTGCTGCCTCTGCTACTTATTTGTCTCTCCCTTTCTGCTATATCTCCTGCCTTAGTTTCTTTGTGCTCCTCTTTTTCCATCTCCTTTGCCATCTTCTTTGTTGCCTCTGCTACTTCTTTGTCTCTTCAATCAAAGTCTATGCCATACAAACTCAATTAATGAATAATTGCTCAATAATTCATCTGCAAACTATATTAAACTCCTAATTCATAAATAAACCTCTGTATTACACTCCTTCAGGCCCTTTCAACTCCACTTCTCTGTCTCTAATTCCTCTGTTGCTTCTGCTTCAATTCCTTTGTTTCATCTACTACCTCTACTACCTCTCTGTCTCTTTTTCCTTATGGATAGTTTAGGTGCTGCTCCTATCTTTACCTTTGCCATCAATGACAACATTTCCAACACAATATAGAAAATCAAAGCCAATACAGATGCATGTAGGGAAAAATAAGAAGTACTCTTTATTGATGATAGAAGGAGAGGTTACAACCTAGTGACTGATTTTAAGTGACCTTCCAGCATCGTTCCCAAGCCTCATCATAGTATAAATCTCTCCAGCAACAGCTTCAAAAATCTAGCTCTCAATTGAAAATCCTCCAACATTTCTCTACTCAAATTCTTCCTTCTCAAACACTTAGATCTGTGTTCAATTTATATATGAATTGTAGGTTGTTTTGCAATCAATAAATTTCCAAAAAATAGGCAAGACATGTCTCCATTCATGTAGATGTCAAATGGACACTTGGATCCGAAGCTTGACACATGTGAACTCTTCTACAAGGCACTGGCCAAGTGGAGATTCCAGAACAATGAGAATTTCTCTCCCAATGTGACCAACACACCTATGAATGTCGGTAAGTGCTTTGTAGAACAGCCTTGCATGGGGATACCTGCATATGCAACGAACTTAGGCCCCTTACAGCCTGCGTTGGTGAGCTCTCATATGCTATATAATAAGCTTCAAACCATGTAAAGCTTTGATTCATGAAAGTATTGTTTGATTTGTATTGTTTCTTGTCTTAGGGCATGTAGCAACTGAAATGATAGGGAATGATAGACCCTTGATCATTGGTCCTAAAGATGATGCCCAGTGAACTAGGTCATTTGGAATGCTGCCCAAATTGACCTATAACACACTGGTAAGAAGTACAAGGGGAATTTCGCTGACTACGTGCACGAAACCTACCATGTGGAGTGGAACACTCAAGGCTTCATGATCAAATCCATCAGTGAACCTGGTATGCAGTTGGGTACCCTGTTATTGGCATGCAAGATGATACAAAAATTCTAGGTGGCCTTCTTCCCCGCATATGTAATTCAGTTGGCAGGCCGGTGCGAGAAAGGGGTCTACTTCAATTGGTCCTAGTACTTGTGCAATGAGCTGTTGGCCAATGTCCGTGAATCCCAGGAGAAGGGACGAGCATTTTTTATTCTTGGTTGTTGCTTCTCATTGCATTGGTCGCTTGGGAAGCACCTAAGGAATCAGTCCTCCCTTAGCTCACCCCAAACATGTGCGAGGGGGCTCGATATAGGAACTTGTGGGACTCTAAGGATGCACAACGCATCGAAGACAACCAATTCTTTTGGGTGTTGTTTCAGAGTGGGCTCGCAGTAGCTATCAACTCCCGACCATGTCTATCGCCAACCATCTACGATAAGTATAAAAGCATCGCTGCCTTCTAGGTGACTATGCATAACGTCCAAATCTGAGGCCGCAAGGATCCTGCATGTGTTTCGCTCCCCTATATGGTTGTCGATGAAGAGATTGACTGCTTAATTGTGCAATGGCCTCCTCACTAGAAGCTAAGCTTCAAAACATGTATGAAGGGCATTGAAGGAACAAGCACCACAAATGTTACCCCACCTATCATCACCAAAGAAACCGGAGGACCGATCAAAAGCATGGGGAAGGGCTTCGAAGCCGCATCACAGAAAGTTTCACAGCCCGGTAAGAGTACAGGGAAAGGCATGGAAGCAGAAGTATAGAAGGATGCGTAGCAGGATCTCGGTAACGAAGGACAGGAGGTGGAAGGTACTGACGCCCCTCGAGGAACAAAGTGAATGGGTGACCCTGCTAAAGGGCCATGGAAGAAGAAGCGCTCCCAATGAATAGAATGTGATGAAGTGGTTATACTGACTGAAGGGGACCTCGAGAAAATTTTATATGTGGTTACTTTGGCTAGAAAAGAAAAATGGTTGGCTCTAGAAGAGCATCAGAAAGCCGCAGTTGACACACTTTAGGCCAAGTTACGAGCTCTGCAACTGAAGATGGACACGCTGCAAACTAGTATGATTCAGTTACAAATGGCCTCAACAACTAGCAGCACAACACTTGCTACAACAGAAAGATGCCTTTGTTCCTTGCCAAGCGCAGCCCTCGTGATAAGTCCACCCGACTTGGGAGTGCAAGTCCATGCCTATTCAGAGTTACAACTGGATCTAGCCAGGTTGCAACATGAATCATTGCAGGTTCTCCACACCTCCTTGTTCAAAGAAATTAAACACCGGGACCATCGAGTGCACCAGCATTTCAGTGTAGCTGAGCAGAAAATTGAAGAAAAGAATGCTGAATTTTCCTAGGTATAGGCTGTGTGTACCCTCGCCACTATGCAGAAGATGGATCTAGAACACCTCATTAGTAGTCTCTACACAAACGTTTTTGAAGATATTCCAGCTTCTGCCACCCCACAAGCCAAGATTGAGGGGCTGGTCGCAGCTTTAAAGGCCTCGAAAACGGATATCTAGGTGGTCAAAACGCCGATGGAGCAACATATTGTGAATTTACAGGCCAAGTTGCAGCTGAAAACACCACTAGAGGTAAGGGCCCAGTAGGCCACACTGGTTATGAAGGCTACAAATGTTATCACTAGAAAAATCGCTCAAGGTGCCCAACTGTTGGAAACAAAAATGTAGCTATGGACCAAAGTGCAACGCGATCCTCTCCTACGTGAGATCAATCAGGCGCTGCGACAGTAGGAAAAACATTTTGAACAACTGGAAGCTAAGATGCCTACTTTAATCCCTGCTCAACAGTTGGCACGGTTGCGTACCAGCCACACCTTGCGAGACGAAATTGATGAGCTTCGATAGAAGAAGAAGACTGTTGGTGACTGTCTCAAGCCTTGGGTTGATGAAGCCCTCAAGCTCTCCCAGGACATTGATCTTGTAGTTAAAAAACTTAACCAGAGTTTGGAAAGTGTCATAGCGGCCACAGAGGGACCTGTTGGAAATATGATGCAGAGTGTTGTCCTTGATGGCAACCCACTGAATGGAGATGAAGACATGCGACTGTTGACATGTGTTGTCCTTGATGGAAATACACCTGATGAAGTTATTCTTGACTTGATGGACTTGGTAAATGATGTAAATCTGATGTTTGTTGACAATATGATGCTGAGTGTTGTCCTTGAAAAGCAACCCACTTGATGAAGATGATGACAACTTACTTGATGAAGTTGTGCTTGAGAGAATATGTTCCTGATGAAGAAAATATGATGTATCTACAGTGTGTACAGAAGGCAATGAAGAAAAGAATTCAGAATGTGCTCAAAGCATGATGAAAAGAGTATGTCTCTTTGTATACGCGTATATTCCTAGGTGAAGTCGCGTATGCACGCGGAAAAGAACGTTCCAAGTCGCGTATGGGCTAAAGCGCTCAAAAAGTGCAAAACCAAGGGTAACCACCATGGTATTGACCCATTGTATTGGGTAATGATCTGCCTAATTGACCCCGTCCAGGTTGTTTTGGGCTCATGGTATTGCTTTGGCCCATGGTATTGAAAAAGGGGCTCATGGTATTGAAAAAGGATAAACCTATATAAGGAGAAGAAATTCATTGTGCAAAACATGAGTGTGGGTGCAAGATGTATGAGCTTGAATGAATACTTCTCTCTGAAGTATATCTGAATGGAAAGGGTTACACTTGAATGATAAATCTGAATGTATGATGCACCAATGATGAAGAAGGGGATCTAGATCTGAATTGCTCTTGTATTTGCTAGATCTGATTATGGAAGGCTTAGATCTGTGATGAGGCGAGCATCTAGGCGAAAATCTGTCTGAAGAAAAAGGGTGGATCTGAACTGAATATCTGATTTGATGAAGTATGCTGCTCTGTAATGATTTAAGATCTATACGCTACTTCACCGCGGAGGAAGCGCGTATATACGCGGCTTCAGCGAAGAAAAAGCGCGTATGCGCAATAAAATATACACTGAGGTATACGCTGGTTTGTGTGGACAGAAGCGCGTATATATGCGACATCAGTGAAGTGAACGCGCGTATGCAAACTAGGGTTTGCTGAAACAAAGGGTATGAAATATCTGATCTGTTATGCTATGTTTCTGCTATCTGATCTGTGTTGTTAAGTATCTGTTGGTGATGAATGTTTATGCTTAAAAGTTTGGAAAGGGTCCAGTCTGGAAATATGATGAAATATGGCCTGCAAGTGGTGTTCTATTGAAGTTGATTGGATCCAGTGTGAAAATTGATGAAACGTGGTCCAAGGTGGTGCTGAGGGTTGTAGCCTTCAGTGAAAGAGGGAAATTAAATCAACTCCCCTTCAATTGAAATTTGGTAAAAAGCGAGAAGCGGGGGTCGTAGCTCCCGCCGGGAGAGGCTGGTAAGCGAGTCGAGGGGTTGGAGCTCCCCTTCCGAGGATGACAAGAACGATGAGGTACGGTGGGTGCACTCTCTCTTTGAGCCAGTGTGACACATATGTTGTTAGATGTTTTCTCTATAATAAAATATTGAAGGCTGAGCAACTGCAGCGGTGGTTTTCTCCCGATTTGGGTTTCCACCTAAAAATCCTGGTGTTTCATGTGTGATGCTTTGTGTGATGGTTTATTCTGTTCTTACTGCACATGTTTACTGTTTATTGAACATCTGATGAATGAATGATGGAATAATATAGTGAAGATTTAATGACAGATCTAGATCTCCGTGTATACGCTAGTTTCATAAAGGGGATCCGCGTATATACGCTAGTTTACTGAAGGAAAGTAGCGTATGGGTTTTAAGGAATGAAAAAGTAAAAATATTTGATTGTTGCAGTAAATACTGATTCACCCCCCCCTCTCAGTATTTTTCCCAACAATTGGTATCAGAGCAGGTCCTTGTGGAGAAGCTTGATCGCTTAAAGGAGATCCGTCGCAATGGGAAGTCAAGAAGGAATAATGTCTATAAAGCCACCTATATTCAATGGAAGCAATCTAATATTCTGGAAGGTACGTACAAAAGCATATCTGCAAAGTCTTGGTGCAGATGTATGGGAAATCGTGGAAGAAGGTTATCAATACCCGGCAAGTATTCCTACTAATGCAGCAGAAAGGAAGAAGTATGAAATCAATGCCAAAGCAGTAAATGTCTTATTAGGAAGCATGTCTGAACCAGAATTTGCTAAAGTGATGCAGCTACATTCAGCCAAAGAAATATGGGACAAAATCATTCTAAGCTATGAAGGAGACACAAAGGTAAAAAGTGCAAAACTCCAAACTCTTAGAATTGAATATGAAAATTTGAAAATGCATAGTGATGAAAGTGTTGCCAGTTTCTTTCTTCGTCTAGATGATATTGTAAATCGGATGAGAAATTTGGGTGAAACCTTGGCTGATACTACTCTGGTGGAAAAGGTCTTGAGATCTTTGACTTCAAAATTTGACTCTAAAGTTTCTGCTATTGAAGAAAGGCAAGATCTGCAAACTCTTTCTGTTGTTCAATTACATGGTACTCTGACTGCTTTTGAAATGAGACAAGGAGGTCCTTCTCAAATAAGAGAAGCTGCTTTTAAGGCATCTACAAAAGGAAAGGAAAAGGAGGTTGTCAAAGAATCCAGCTATGTATCCGATGAAGAAGAAGAAAATTTCGTAAGAAAGCTCCAACTAGGTACTGGAAGATTCAAAGGTAAGCTTCCCTTCAAATGTTTTGAGTGTGGTAAAGTTGGTCATTATGCTGCAAAATGTCCTTATAAAAGAAAAGTAGTAAGAAGGAATAAGAACCGATCTAGCTCTAAGAAAAGTTACTATGCTAATGAAGATAGTGATGAGTCATCTAATAGTGAGGAAGAATGTGAAGAATATCTTAGACTTCTCATGGCATTTGAACAAAAAGAAGAAAAGGATACTTTTATGGATGCTCTAGAGGAAAACGATTTTCTTGAAGAAAATAATCAACTCAAACTACGCTTAGAAGAACAAAAGATAATCAGAGAGACCATTGAAAAGAAGCTTGAAGAAGCAAAGAAACATATTGAAAAACTAGAATGTGAAGTGGTTAGTCAAAGAAAAGAAGTTGAGAAAGAAAAAACCTTGAATCTTAGATTTGCTAAAGGATCTGAAACCTTAGATGAGATCATCAAGGTACAACGTTCTCCTCTTATAAAGACAGGTCTTGGATATACCGGAGAATCGTCTCAAACTTCAGCACCAAACTATCTAAAAGCAGTTACAGGTGGTTCACATCATTCAGCCACACAGCAAGGGAATAAAGGATCTCTACAGGGAAAGCAAGACCATCTCAATTCAAGGAACACTAACAGGGATAGCTTTCAAAGACACTACAACCAACAGGTAAATTCAAATAGAAGATTCCATGATCGCAGAAATTTCTACTTCAATGGGCAATGTTTCACTTGTCACAATTTTGGTCATAAAGCTATTCAATGTGTTGCATATAAGACCATCATGACAAGAGAAGCAAGAAAGAAAAGGTTGGATATTGAACCAAAGAAGAATACCTATAACAATTTCTCTCCTCTTCAAAGTGAAATTGAATGCACTTATTGTAATAACTTTGGCCATGAAGAATCTGAATGCAGGAACAAGATCCAGCCAAAAGAACAAGCTCCCTCAAGCTCTAAAATATGGAAAAAGAAAGAACCACCGGTTGAAAATTGTGGGATAGAATTATTTGCGGAAGGTGAAGAAAATCAATGGTACATCGATAGTGGGTGCTCAAGACACATGACAGGTGACAAAAGCAAACTTCATACTTATAATGCTCTAGAAAAAGAAAAGAAAGTTACATTTGGAAATGATACTCTTGCTGTAATTAAAGGAAAAGGGTCAGTTTTTCTAAAAGAAAAGGTGAAGGCTAAAGATGTCATGTATGTGGATGGATTAAGACATAACCTGTTAAGTGTTAGTCAAATGTGTGATCAAGGAGCAGAAGTGGTCTTCAGTTCCAAAGAATGTGTGGTTCGTGATCTTGATACAGGTAAAATCATTATAAAATGAAAAAGAAATCCAAGCAACCTGTATGTACTGAACGGCATAGATCAATGCTACTTAAGCAAGTCTTCAGAAAATTGGCTATGGCATAGAAGGCTGGGGCATCTGAGTTTCTCTCAAATCAACAAAGAAAGCAGACTTCAAGCTGTTCGTGATCTTCCCAAGGTCAATCTTCCGGAAAGTACCATATGCAAATCTTGTCAATTTGGTAAGCAGACCAGAGTACGATTTAATGCCAAAGAAGGATCATCAAGTAAGCCTCTTGAACTCATTCACACTAATATCTGTGGACCTATGAGAAAAAAGTCATTACGTGGGGAAGAATACTATATCTTATTTATTGATGACTACTCTAGAATGTGTTGGATAGGGTTCATTAAACACAAAGATCAAGCACTTGAAAAATTTCAGAGCTTCAAAGCATTGTCAGAAAATGAATTAGATCTAAAAATCAAGTGTCTTAGATCTGATCGAGGAGGAGAATATTCATCAAATGAATTCTTTGATTTTTGTGAACAACATGGCATTAAAAGACAGTTCTCTGTAGCAGGCACTCCACAACAAAATGGTGTAGCAGAAAGAATGAATAGAACAATTGTTCAAATGGATAGAGCTATGCTTGTTGTTTCTGATGTTCCTGACATGTTCTGGAGTGAAGCAGCACATACAACAGTTAACATTCTCAATAAGGCTCATGTTCGGGTAAATAGTGACAAAACTCCATATGAACTCTGGTATGGCAATTCTCCCACTGTGAGGCATTTTAAGGTTTTTGGAAGTAAATGCTTTATCAAAAATAATGATGAAAAGCTTGGAAAATTTGAACCTAGATCAGATGAAGGGATATTTCTTGGTTACTCATCGTCAAGCAAAGCTTTCACATGTTACAATAAAAGGCTTCGAAAAGTTGTTGAATGTATTGATGTTGTTATTGATGAGTCTCCTGCAGCTCCTAAAGAAGAAAAACAAACAAAAAAAGAAGATGATAGCGACATATGGCCTTCTACATCAGATAGCAATGATATAGACAGTGGATCCAATGAAGAACCTGAAGGTGATCTATCTGAAAAAGCTCCATCCAGATATGTTCAAAAGAATCATCCTGAATCCCAAATTTTGGGTGACAAGGAATCTGGTGTACGAACAAGGAGAACTCTTGTAGGATCTTCTAATCATTTGGCACTCATATCCACAATTGAACCACACAAGGTCAATGAAGCTAGCAAATATGAATGTTGGAGGCAAGCCATGGATGAAGAACTTGTTCAAATTGAAAAGAATGACACTTGGGATTTGGTTCCAAGACCTCATGATAAAAATGTCATTGGAACTAAATGGATTTTCAAAAACAAGTTAAATGAGAATGGGGATGTTGTAAGAAACAAAGCTAGACTGGTTTGCAAAGGGTATACTCAACAAGAAGGTATAGACTTTGAAGAAACTTTTGCTCCTGTAGCTAGACTTGAAGCCATCGGAATGTTTCTTGCTTTTTCAAGTTACCAACAAATCAAAGTTTATCAAATGGATGTTAAATCTGCCTTTCTTAATGGTGATCTAGAAGAAGAAGTATATATAGAACAACCGGAAGGATTCATTTTGGGAAATGATGCAAATCTTGTTTGTAGACTTAAAAAAGGCTCTATATGGTCTCAAACAAGCTCCAAGGGCTTGGTATTATCGTCTTGACAAATATCTTCATCAACAAGGATTTTCAAAAGGGTCTGCTGATAGCAACTTATACACAAAAGTTGAAAATGACAAACTATTGATTGTGGTTGTATATGTTGATGACATCATTTTTGGGAGTAACGAAGAATCTATGAGTAAAAAAATTTGCCTCTGTCATGCAGCAAGAATTTGAAATGTCTCTACTTGGGGAACTAACATTCTTTCTTGGCTTACAAGTGCATCAAGCTGCAGATGGTATATTTCTGTCACAAAAAAAATATCTTAAGCAAATTCTGAAGAAGTATGGCATGGAAGAATGCAAACCTGTAAGTACACCAATGATAACCGGATGCAGTCTCAGTTCTAATGATGATTCTCCCACAGTGAATCAACCAGAATACGGATCGATGATAGGAAGTCTGCTTTATCTCACTGGGACTAGACCAGACATTATGCATGCAGTTGGGATTGTAGGAAGATTCCAAGCTAATCTAAAAGAGTCTCATCTTCAGGCTGTCAAAAGAATTTTCAAATATCTACAAGGAACTCAAGATTTTGGTCTATGGTATCCGAAGAATGCCAATCTTACTCTTCATGCTTACACTGATGCAGATTGGGCTGGAAGTGTTGATGATCGGAAAAGCACTAGTGGTGGTGCATTCTATATGGGACCCCGGTTAGTATCTTGGTTCAGCAAGAAGAAAAATTCTATTGCCTTATCAACAGCTGAAGCAGAGTATGTAGCTGCCGCATCTTGTTGCACTCGACTCCTATGGATGATGCAAACCTTGCAAGATTTTCAAATCAAATGTGCAACTCCTATCTCCATTATGTGTGATAATACAAGTGCCATCAGTATCTCAAAGAATCCTGTTATGCATTCGAAGACCAAGCACATTCCCATCAAGTATCATTTCTTACGTGAACACGTGCTTGAGCAAACGGTGAAGTTGGAGTATGTTCCCTCCAAAGAACAAGTTGCTGATATCTTTACCAAACCTCTGCCTAGGGAAGCGTTCGAGTATCTAAGACAAAAGCTGGGAGTGTTATCTGCCAGTCAAAAGAACAAATCTGCATAATTTTAGAAGATGGCTTGGGATACGCGGGTTTCCTGAAACACAGTCGCGTATATACACGAGTTTCTGCACAGAAAACCGCGTATGGTTGGTTGCTGACAATTTTTGATTGGTTCAGCTCTCTTCAGCACAGCTACAGTGCTGTTTGGTATCTCTGGTGGTGTTCCAGTTCTCATATATCTGTTTCTAATGTTTTCATGAAGATGCCTTGATGATTTGTTGGTGAAAATATTCAAGATGCACAAACTAAGGGGGAGCCTTAGTCATATGAAAAGGATGCATGGATGCACATATTCAGGGGGAGCATTAGCGTTGCTGAGTATAATGCATTTTTGGCATTATGATGGTTCTGTTATATGATCTCTCTTGAGGTCTTCTTGGTATTGGTCATGAAAAGTCATATTTGTATTTTTGATGAAAAGGTCAAGTTGAGACCCTTGATGTAAAATCTGTAATATTCAGTCATGTATGAACTTGTCAAATTTGTAAACCCACTTGGTTGGGTAGCTGAGTCATTTTTTTTGTAAACCCACTTGGTTGGGTAGCTGAATTGAAATGTGTAAACCCACTTGGTTGGGTACTTGAGTCTCATTGTAAATTCACTTGGTTGGATATTTAATGTAAGTATGAGTCTTTGGTGATAGGAAGAGTCATGTACCTTATTGGAAATTATGTTTGAAATTTCAGCATGAACTCAGGGGGAGCTTGGCCACTTCAGCACATATCAGATCTGCAGAATGTTTCTTCCACATGAGGAGGAGAGTGTTGGTTTTTGATCCGCCCTTTCCCCTTGATGTAAAAGGGGGAGAGTGACATGGTGTTTGAATGAAGAGAAGATAATGATGTCACATATTTGGGAGAGTGACATGGTACCTATCTGTTGTGGTAACCAAACACCATCGTGGTTGCCATCAAGTCCAAAGGGGGAGATTGTTGGAAATATGATGCAGAGTGTTGTCCTTGATGGCAACCCACTAAATGAAGATGAAGACATGCGACTGTTGACATGTGTTGTCCTTGATGGCAATCCACCTGATGAAGTTATTCTTGACTTGATAGACTTGGTAAATGATGTAAATCTGATGTTTGTTGACAATATGATGCTGAGTGTTGTCCTTGAAAAGCAACCCACTTGATGGAGATGATGACAACTTACTTGATGAAGTTGTACTTGAGAGAATATGTTCCTGATGAAGAAAATATGGTGTTTCTACAGTGTGTATAGAAGGCAATGAAGAAAGGAATTCAGAATGTGCTCAAAATATGATGAAAAGAGTATGTCTCTTTGTATACGCGGATTGGCCTAGGGGAAGTCGCGTATGCACGTGGAAAATAACGTACCAGGTCGCGTATGGGCAAAAGCGCTCAAAAAGTGCAAAACCAAGGGTAACCACCATGGTATTGACCCATTGTATTGGGTGATGATCCGCCTAATTGACCCCGTCCAGGTAGTTTTGGGCTCATGGTATTGTTTTGGCCCATGTTATTGAAAAAGGGGCTCATGGTATTGAAAAAGGAAAACCTATATAAGGAGAAGAAATTCATTGTGAAAATCATGCGTGTGGGTGCAAGATGTCTGAGCTTGAATGAATACTTCTCTCTGAAGTATATCTGAATGGAAAGGGTTACACTTGAATGATAAATCTGAATGTATGATGCACCAATGATGAAGAAGGGGATCTAGATCTAAATTTCTCTTGTATTTGCTAGATCTGATTATGGAAGGCTTAGATCTGTGATGAGGCGAGCATCTAGGCGAACATCTGTCTGAAGCAAAAGGGTAGATCTGAACTGAATATCTGATCTGATGAAGTATGCTGCTCTGTAATGATTGAATATCTATACGCTACTTCGCCGCGGAGGAAGCGCGTATATACGCGGCTTCAGCGAAGAGAAAGCACGTATGCGCAATAAAATATACACTGAGGTATACGCTGGTTTGTGTGGACGGAAGCGCGTATATACGCGACATCAGTGAAGTGAAAGCGCGTATGCAAACTAGGGTTTGCTGAAGCAAAGGGTATGAAATATCTGATCTGTTCTGCTGTGTTTCTGCTATCTGATCTGTGTTGTTAAGTATCTGTTAGTGATGTATGTTTGTGCTTAAAAGTTTGGAAAGGGTCAAGTCTAGAAATATGATGAAATGTGGCCTGCAAGTGGTGTTCTATTGAAGTTGTTGGATCCAGTGTGAAAATTGATGAAACGTGGTCCAAGGTGGTGTTGAGGGTTGTAGCCTTCAGTCAGGGGGTCGTAGCTCCCTTCCAGGAGAGGCTGGTAAATGAGATCGGGGGGTCGTAGCTCCCTTCCAGGAGAGGCTGGTAAACGAGTCAGGGGGTTGGAGCTCCCTTCCAGGAGAGGCTGGTAAACGAGCGCAGGTGGGTGCCTGCGTGCTGGTAGAGTCTGCACCAGCACATATGTTGTAAGATGTTTTTTCTATAATAAAATATTGAAGGCTGAGCAATTGCAGCGGTGGTTTTCTCCCGACTTGGGTTTCCACCTAAAAATCCTGGTGTTCATGTGTGATGCTTTGTGTGATGGTTTATTCTGTTCTTACTGCACATGTTTACTGTTTATTGAACATCTGATGAATGAATGATGGAATAATATAAGTGAATATTTAATGACAGATCTAGATCTTTGTGTATACGCTAGTTTCATAAAGGGGATCCGCGTATATACGCTAGTTTACTGAAGGAAAGTAGCGTATGGGTTTTAAGGAATGAAAAAGTAAAAAGATTTGATTATGCAGTAAATACTGATTCACCCCCCCCCCCCTCTCAGTATTTTTCCCAACAGGACCAACTTCACAAAAATTGGTAGATATAGCTCAGAAAATTACTGTGCAAAGTGAAGGAGTGCTGCCCGAATTGGTTGATGCGATTAAGCTGCTACAGGAAAAGGTGGAGAGCCCACCACCGCAGTGACTCGAGACAAGTCACAAGATTGTGTTGGGGAACTATTGGAACAGGGTCCCTTAAAATCTGCGAATTTTGTACAATTTTGTATATTTTTGGTATTAATTAGTCTAACACAGGGGTTTTGGGGTGGGTCAAAGCCCCGAATGCTTTGTTATGGGTCAAGGGTAGACCAAGAGTCCACAAACCACAGTTTGCGAACCATTGGAAGCGTAGGCTAAGTCGATATAAATAGCTGAATATTTTGAGTCTTAAGGTAGAAAATAATTAAGTCTGATGCTAAGTGAAAATTGTTAGATCTTTGGTTGGGTCATTTGGGTAAGGACTCCTGTTGGCTGTGTGCGCGGATATCCTCAGTCCTGTTGTGTGCGGACCCTACTCTCTGTGTGCGCAATATGTGTTTGGATTGTACTGGGTTTTGATGTTAATAATGCAGATATAGTTAATGTAGCTCTGTGTTATTGGATCTAATGTGTTACTGTTGATGCAAACCTTTGGGCTCTGTTAGAGCTGAGAATACAGTTGTGTTATTTGTTATGTTGCGAATCTGTCTATTTTATGGTATATCTGTGATCTGTTAATGATATGTTATGATAAATGCTGATGCGCACGTGGATGCAAAACTATTGACTAAATTTGTAGCTCTGTTATATTGTGGATTACATTGTTAACAAACCTATGAACAGATCTATCTTGTGCGAACCCAATAAGTTGCGAACATAGATCTGCTTGACTTACCTACTCTCTCTCAGGGTGTGGAAACCTAGTTCCAGCACCCTCCCATACTACTTCAGGTGAGACTTTGGCCTGTGTAAGAAGGTCACTACCGAAAGGCCCAGTAGTATAGGGATTTGTTGGTAAACCTTAACCTCCAAACCTGGGTCAGGACCCCTCAAACCAATAGGGATTTTCCACCTCCTTAACTCCCAAAGGTTGCCAAGGTATCCTCGATATTCCCTCCAACATCTCGAAATCGAAGGCAACCAAGAAAGTGGGAGATCAAGTGCACCAAAGATCCACTTCTCTTGTAGTCAAAGAGGACACATCACCTACATTTTAGGGAGTTGTTGGTAGCTACGCTCTAGGTTAAATAGGGCTGAGAAAGAGCTCATTAGGATTCAAAATTTGAAGGAAGCTAATAGACTCTTAGCTTTGGTAATAGGTTTTTTAGACTTCTATGATTATGTAATGAAACTATTTTCTGCAATAAGATGAGTATTCAGATTGTCCTCCACTGATTTATTTTTAGAGGGCTAGGCTTGTGGGATAGGGAAAAATCAATTGGCATTAGTCGCTCTTGTGTATTCATGCTTATTTTTATGTCATTGTAGCTAGTTTGATTTATGATTTTTAGCTAGTTTGCTTACATTTCAATTCACTATTTTTAGTTTGCTTCCATTTTTCTTTGTTGTAGTTAATCTTGCATATATGTTGGTAAAATAGCTTATAAACTCAGAAATTTTTGTGTCGAGCCTCCCTTTCTCGCCTCTTATATTGGAGCTTGAGGAGGGCAGATCTTCACTATAGGCCCAAATTTTCTCTTTTATTTATGACTTATCGGAAATAATAGTTAGGTTGTTGTAGTGTCATGAAAATTTCTAGAATACTGAGTTAGATTTATATTTGAATTCTTAAGTAGGTTTTCTTTCAAAATTCAACTCATATTTTTCCATTTTATTCATCATAGACTTGCTAATTTGTGTTGCATGAACAGGTAGTTTGATTGCAAGTTCAAGTAGCATAGAAAAGGAGGACTTCACTATCACCCTTAGCTTCATTTCTCACCCATCATCATCCTTCTGTCTATCAAATCACCTTTAGCTTTGTTTTTGATATTTTCACCTTCACACTGTGAGAAACCCTAGAAGTGAAAGACGGGCTTCTAAAGGGGTTATGAGCTTGGAAAAGGGGTTGGACACCTTCCATTCATTCAAGCACACCTTCATTCCACCTCCCCTACACTTTCCATCATCATTTTTTACCTCATATTTCCCTCAGACTATTTCATGTAACAATTTAGGACTCTCCTATAGCATTATAGGAAACCTATAGCAGAACTAGTAGCAGCACCATTGGGCCTCTCATTAAGCCCAAAAACCATCATCAGCCTCATCTAGACCTACTAAAATGATCAATATACCTTCAGCCCTACATTCATGAGTTCGAAAACTTCCTAAGGCACCTTAGCCCCTTCTCCTACTTGCTGCAAAACAGTTCATTTACAAGCATAATTAGGTCATGATTAGATGCATGAGTAAAAGCATGATAGTTAAAGAATTAAATAGAAAATTTTTGTTTAGCCATTTGTCCCAGCAATGTGTGATTATATTTGCCTTCTTTATGCAATTTCAATTCAGCCATTTACTTCATGAAGATACCTAGTTTGCTTCTCTTTCTTGCCATAGTTAAAATTACAGATTTATTTCCTTGTAGAATAGCTAGATGTATTTTCTTGCTTCAGAATAGTCATTTGATGGTCAATAGATTAATGGTTTTGAGTCACTCGTAGTTCTAGGTCTAAATCATAAGTGTGACAAACTTCACTCAGAAACCCTAGAAATATCACCCTTTCGTAGGAATCAGAAGAGAATGACATGAGTAGAATGCATTTGTTGTTTATATAGCATTGTCACCTCCAAGTTTGTATGAACCCCAGGTTGATAAAGTAAAGTAGAGTAGCCTATGGGAGTTGCAGAATTCTTGGTGCAATACCAGGGCTCACCAATAATCACTCATAGAAATGAACCTGCTTCAAAGGAGAAAATGTCTCAACGATAATGCCTCGACAACTTCAATGCATGAATGCTAGCTTCCAAATCAAGATCATGATTTTTATAATTTTTCTCGTGCTCATTAAACTTTCGAGATTCATAACAAACCACTTGTCCTTCCTGCATCAGGACTCCACCAATTCTTTTCTTGCAAGAATTTGTGCAAACTACAAAATCCTCATCAAGGTATGAAATCTTCAAAGTCATAGCTTCAACTGATAAAAAATAGCTACACACTCAACATTCCATTCGAACTTTTTCCCTTTTCTTTGCAAAGATATGATAGGATAGACAATCTTAGAGAAGTTCCTAATGAACCTCCTATAGTAACCTACTAGTCACATGAATGATCTGACCTCATCCATGTTCTTCAGAGTTGGCCACTCCATGATAGCCTTAATATTTTCCAGATCCACTATTATCCCCTCGTGTAAATAACATGTCTCAAGTAATGAATCTGAGACTAAAAGAGGATACACTTGCTGAGCTTGGCATACACCTTGTTCTCTCTCAAAAATCTCAACACTACTACCAAGTTCTCTTCATGCTCTTCCTCATTCTTTGAATATACCAATATATCATCAACAAAGACTATCACAAACTTATCCAAGTAAGGGAGAAACACACTTTTCATCAAACACATGAAGGTGAATGGAGCATTGGTAAGGCCAAAAGAACCACCAAAAAATCATGGTGCCCATACCTTTTATGAAATGTAGTCTTGTAGATGTATTCTTCCTTGTTTCACACCTAATGATATTCAGATCTTAGATTATTATTTGAAAATATTGCTACTCTCTTTAGCTGATCAACAAATTTATTAATCTGAGACAATGGATACATGTTCATGATAGTCACCTTGTTCAGATCCATGTAATCATAATCTAAGAACATCATCCTTCTTACTTACAAACAACACGGGTGCACCCCAAGGAGACACACTTGCCCTTATGTATCCCTTACCAATCATATCTTTAAGTTGCAACTCTAGTTCCACCAACTCAGACGTGCTCATATTATAAGGTGTCTTAGATATTGGTGTTTTTCCCAGCATCAACTCAATAGAAAATCCACCTCTCTATGAGGAGACAACTACGGAATCTATGCTGGAAACACACCCTGAAACTGCTACAATATAAGATGCTTCCTTGAGACTTAATCATCCTCATCCTCCTTCCCTTTATCATTCGAAATATGACTACAAAAAATACAAACCATTTCCTGAGATTTCACTTATCTTTCATAGTTGTAACCATCCTTACTGAGATAGGATTCTTCTTTCCCTACAAGAATCTCTTTCTCTACCATTGTAACACCCTACTCCCTCATTTACCCAAGTTAACTAGTCCTCTAGGGTAAACATGTGACAAGAGGCTACTATGATCTGATTCAACTCCCCCTATATAGTTAAGGAAGTGGAACCGACATAACGTAACCAATATGACCTTCTACCCATGCTATAGAACCCTCAGGAGCCATCCAACCCTTCCAGTTGATCAACCCCTGAGACAGCCTAGCATTTTACTGACCTAGAGCCTTAATCGTTCCCATGGCATGGACATGCATGAAACGGGGACCCTCTGGCCACTCCCACAATAAGGGAATGTCTGCGATTGGGGACTTTTCCAAGTAGTTCTGTCCCAGTGACCTCGAATTTTGTGCCACTTTTTCTGGGCTAGGACTCAGTCCACTTCCCATAACTCCATAAAACTTCCAATAATAAAAAGTAACATCAAAACAATGATACAAATTCAAATACTTGAACAAGGACTTGACTGGGCCCCTACTAGACATGAAAATAATTTCTTCAAACATGTCACAAATATGCATGCTATAGGTCATAATAATAGATCTGTGCATATGGGTCTCATACTTATTTGAGAATCATTGACAGGCATTGATACCTTATCACATTAGTTGCATTATCATCTATTAGGTAATATATTAGTTGTTCATTCATTTATAAATCAAAACATGATGAGAGCCATACATCATCACTGTCATAAAACATACCACAACCATAAATTCCACATATGAATCAATAAATTTTCACATAAAATACAAAGGAAACAAACTCTTATTAGTGAATGAAAAATCCAACTAGGTTTGGGACTTACACATTCCACCTGACCATAGATTGGCTGAACCAAATCTCAATTCATCTAATCACCCTCGTGAAATATTCCAAGCATGAATGTGGGATTCAAAATAAAAAATCAACCAGGGCTTCTCGAGGCCAAACCACCTCATCCCCAACAATAAAACTAGGCTTTACCACCACAATCCTTACCATATCACTAAGCCATAAGCATGGATGCCACTGTGTTTCTCAACCTACACCGTGAGTAATTTTCCTATCTCCCAGTCTCTATGATTTACCACAATCCACAGTCTGATCCATGGATCACTAGGCCATAATCGGGACACCGCCTTCAAAAACTTACTATATATCCCTCCATTCACTGGCTAAGGATTCCTAGGCATGATCAAGGGCACCCACCTCTAGGATTCCTAGGTGCACTGAGGCACACAATACCTAGCTTTTCCACAACCCAGAATATGGTTCATGGGTTATTAGGCCAATGGCTTTATCGCAATCCACAGTTAACTTTAGGGATCACTAGGCCATGTGTTCTTTCATTTATATATCCACCTTGCTCAGTTTTGAATCCATTCACACATCCAGTTCAACCAAAACATGAGAACCCCATCACACCATGGATATCTGGAAATGGCAAGGCAAGGATGAAGAAAATTGTCACACGTGGAAAAACCCATGCCAATGACAACAAGAGAACCAAAAACACACATGATGGTTTTCAGGTTTCTATGTTTATCAATTGAAAGAAAAATATTTGGATTATCCACAGTGTCATAAGAAAGTTGTTGATGATTCGAATCCCAACTGGAATCCATCTTCAGGACAAAATTATGAATGCTATGAAAGAAGGACCAAATAAATAATAAATAGTGATAAAAAATAAAAAAAGACGACCAATTTTTTTAAATTTTATCTTTTTTATCTATTAAAAAAGAAATAATGTGATAAATCTACAGTTAATCAAAGATTAAATTTATAAATATTATAATATTTTGATTGCTTAATATTATTAATAATAAATTGTTTAATATCCATAAATGTTAATACTAAATTAATAATAATGAATAATCACTAGTTAATATGTTATAATTTTAACTTTCTTATGAAATTTTATTATGTCTTTTATATAATCATCCATTAATTGCTTTATTTTTATATTTATTAATAATAATGTATAATCACTAGTTAATATGCTATAATTTTAACTTTCTTATAAAATTTTAATATGTTTTTTTATATAATCATCCATTAATTTCTTTATTTTGGAAAATATAAAATGCTTATTTGTTTTGAAAAATAATTATTTATCTATTTTATTAATATCTATTATCAATATTAATAATTTAAGATGATATTTCATTCTTAACCTAACAGAAGACTGAAGACTAAATTTAAAGTTAAATTTTTTATTTTTATTGTACTGAGATACTTAATAATAATTATTGATTTAAAATCTTTTAATTATTTGTAGCAAAATAAATAAAGATTAATAAAAGAATTATTAAAGTACATTAATTAATTCCTAAGATTTTAATTTATTTTGTTATATATAAATTAAATTAAATTTATTAATTCCTAAGATTTGATTAGTAAAGTTTTAGTTAATTATTTATTTTATTTTATTCATGTCTAATATTAATAATTTGAAATAATTTTATTTGTAAGATGAATTATTAGTTATTAAGGATATATTAATTTTATTTTATTTTATCACTAGATACTAAATAATAATTATTACTTAAATTAATCTTTATTTACTGGTCTTCAAATAAATAAGAATTAATAAAAATAATTATTAAAAGTAAATTCATTAATTCATATTAAATCCTCAATAAGGGTTTTCTATTAATGATATCTTTATTTTAATTCTAATTTTATAAACCCTAATCTCCACTAAAAGGTTTAAATGATGAAAGGGAGATAAATACCTTGATACTATATCTAGGAGGATGAAAAACTCGAGGACGATGATTTGGAGGAACAAATTTGTCGATCAAATGTACCCAACTATCGCTGATTTCACTCCCTCCATCCCTGTTGAGATTCTTAGGATGCTTAATAATCTCAAGAGCTTCTCTGATCTTCCTTCCTTGATAGTGTTCCTCTCTTTCAATAATTCTTGCATCTTCTAAACACATGTGGTGCTTAGTTTTTGAGGAGTGCTCTGCTAGGGTAGAGGTGTGAGATCTTCCATTTAATATCAGCCCTATGTTCTTTCAATCTTCTTTGAAACAAAGGCCCAGTTTCACCAATATATATTTTTCCACATGAACAATCAATATTATAAACCCATTTTAGCTGCTCATGATTGATATCATCTTAATTGATCACATTCTTTGTCAAATTGTTCCTACTGTTGAAAATTGCATGATTATGTCCTTCTTTCCTACATCCTTAGCGATCTTATCAGTGACACCTTGGATGTATGGTAGGAAAACCCCACCACACTTGTCAAGAGTTCTTTGGTGCTCATGAGACAGAATCAAACCTTCCGCTCTTTTTATGACTTTTCTAATATCTCTCTCTTTATATCGTATACCTTTAAATACATAATTCATGTGATTGATCTCATCATTAAGGTTCTCTGTGTCAGAAATCCTGAGGGATCTAACATTGAGAGTGTCATGGACACCAAATTTATGAGCCGGATGATGGTAGGAGTCAGTGTGAGTTTTATTTCTAAAAACATGATACCCCAATGTTCCATCCTCATTTCTGGTAACCATGACATCTAAACACGAAATTCTTTTTTTTTCTTCAACCTCCATAGTAAACTTATTTTTTGATGAAATGAAGTTAAGGTGATTAAAAAAAATTTCAAGATTATCCATCCCATGAGCCCACTTTATGTTGGTGTCCTCCACAAATCGTTTCCACCACGTTGGTTTTAAGGGAAATGAGTAAAGGGATTTCTTTTCAAAGTGTTCCATATATAATTTGGCAACAATGGGTGAAAGAGGAGATCCCATTGCGACACCAGATACTTGCTCATAGTATCCCCCTTGGAAGTTGAAAAAAGTGGACCTTAACCAAATCTCTGCAAGCTTAGCCTTATCCGAATCAGTGACTTCTTTTATAACCTCGATAGCCTCATCCAATAAAATTTTGGTAAATAATGAAACAACATCAAATCTTACCAAAATTTCCTTGTCTTATGATTTTTTATTTTTAAAAATCTTGACAAAATCATTAGAGTCTTTTATGAATGAGTCAGTGTTTCCAACCAGGGGCTTAAGAATCTTGGAAACATATTTTTCCAATTCATAGGTGGGGGATCCTATGGTGTTAGCTATTGTTCTGAGAGGAACTCCTTCTTTGTGAATTTTGGGTAATCCATAAATTCTAGGGATGACCTGATATGAGGGGATAAACTTCTTTTTTATTTTATCATCAATACTAGATTCCATGATTGTATTCTTGACTTCTTTAATATCCTTGGGCATGGGGTTGGAGCAACTTATTTTATAGCTACTATAATCTAGATTCTCATTCATTTTTTTTACATAATCATCCTTGTCCAAAACCACCACATCTCCTCCTTTGTCTGCCTTGAGGACCACAATTCTCTCATTATTGTGGAGGCATTTGAGAGCAATAAGATCATCTTTTCTTAGATTACTCTTAGGGGCCCTTGATTTTCTCATTATAAAGGAGAATTCTTATCTTAATGCCTCTTTGTCATCTAAGGATAACCCTGAATTCCTTCTTCAATGATGTAGATGATGCTCTCTTTAGGAATTTTTTTATGGGAAACAACCAACCCAAGGTCCTTGTTGATAATTTTAATAATTTCTTGATTTAAATCCACGGATGAAATGTTAACTACTTTATTATTATTGGGAACTAGATCTTGTTTTGAAACCTTTTTATTGAAGCGTAAGACATTCCCCTAGATTCTTTCCATGCATCGTTTGCCAACACACCCTTGTATGCTGCCTATTGTGCTGAACAAATGTTGGGGAATCGAATTATAACCTCCAGCAACAATATTTCCTATGTTGCTGCTATCAATATTATTTACACCACTATTATTGACAAAAAAATTTACACTCATGTTTCTACTAACCACTAGACTATCCTTACGTTGATCTTCAAACTCAGAATCCACAAGGCACAAACTAGACTGCATGCCCGATGCCCCATTATATCTTAAGAGATTAAACCCATCGCCTAAATTTTTTATGCTTGTTAGCACATGGGACGAGGGCGCGCAAAAATTGAGCATCATAATCTCATTCATACTATAGGTTAATGTTTCTTTAACCTTCATGATATCTTTTATACCTTTAATACAAGATACGCTAGCCGCTGCATCTACAGTGCTCACGCTAATAATTGATCCCCTTATCAACCTATCTCTTAACTTAGCATCGCTTCCTATTATTTCAGTGCTAATATCTCTGGAATAATTCATTACAAACTCAGAAATGTTGGCCAAATTATCGGACCTCTTGTTGTTAATCGATTTATCTAAAATCAACATTTTCCCTAACCCAACGTCGTTACTTGTTACTTCTTTTATGTTGTTGGTCAGTCCTAACAAAAAAATGTTGGTCGCATTCTCAAATAAATTGTTGTTGATCAACCTCTCCATTTTTTACCCTTCCCTTTTTACCCTAGAACCGTTACCTTTGACTACGTTTTTTCTGTTGGTGGATTCCATACTTAACGCAACTTCACAAGCCAAATAATATGACCTTACGTTTCTTATCAAATTCGACATCAATAATGAACCTGAGACTTCACATCTGTCAGAAGAACCTCCCACTACTGAGAAATCCAATGATCTGCAGTACCATCCCTCACTGTTTCCCTAAAAAAACAGATTTAATTCAACTTCCCGAAACTAAGAAGACCATCGGTCCAGTTTCCTTAATACCGTCATCAAAGGATGCTATGCATGATTTTCTCATGCTGCATCTTCTTCTTAACTATTTACTTGGTGTTTCATCATAGCTTACAGGTACAATCATACCATCACTACAACATTTGTTAATGTCGTAATCTATGGAAGCTACACAAGCTAATTCTTCGGCTTGTTCTGTTATGAATGATATATAATTTTTATTCTTAATTTTCTCCAATTTTTTGGCCTACCTCTCACGAGAAGACTGCCCCTCTCTCTGAGCCTTTATTGCGGCCCTCACATCAATAGATCTCCATAGTTCAGGATCAATTGAGTTCACCAATTTTAAATGATCAAAGAGATTCGTACGTCCAATTTTATCTAAAATAGCATGTGTATTTCTTATTTCCCCACAAACTAGGTTTAAACTAAGCTTAAGAAAATATTTTCCATATCCGTGAAAGTGAATTTTATGCTTGATGCGAGCAAATGGAAGAATGAGGTTTAGGTCACAAAATTATTTAAGAAACTGTAGGTCTACAGCCCTTGTTTAAATTTTCATTCTTGTGTTTTCTAGAGAAAAAATCTCTTTCCATGAATCCCCTTCGTGCAGGGAAATGGTGGTGGTTTTCAGGCTTTTGTGGTTATCAATTGAAAGAGAAAGATTCAGATTATCCATGATGCCATAAGAAAGTTTTCGACGTTTCAAAGCCCAACTAGAATCCATATTTAAGACAAAATTATGAATGGTATGAAAGAAGGACCAAATGAGTAATAAAAAATAAAAAGAGCCAACCAAAGATTTTTTTTTTATCATCTTTTTTATTTATTAAAAAAAGAATAATATAATAAATTTACAGTTAATCAAAAATTAAATTTATAAATATTATAATATGTTCATTGATTAATCTTATTAATAATAAATTATTTAATAGCAATAAATATTAATATTAAATTAATATATAATCACTAGTTAATATGTTATAATTTTAACTTTCTTATCAATTTTTATTATATTTTTTATATAATCATCCATTAATTGCTTTATTTTGAAAAATATAAAATGCTTATTTCATTTGAAAAATAATAATTATTTATCTATTTTATTAATATCTATTATCATTATTAATAATATAATATGATATTGCATTATTAACTTAACATAAGACTAACTTTAAAGTTTTTTTTTTACTGCTAAATACTTAATAATAATTATTGAAGTACCTTAATTAATTCCTAAGATTTTAATTTATTTTATTATATATAAATTAAATTAAATTTATTAACTCCTAAGCTTTGATTACTAAAGTTTTAGTTAGTTACTTATTTTATTTTTATTCATATCTAATATTAATAATTTCAAATAATTTTATTTATAAGATGAATTATTAGTTATTAAGGATATATTCATTTTATTTCATGTTATCACTAGATACTAAAATAATAATTATTACTTAAATTAATCTTTATGTATTTGTGGTCAAATAAACAAGAAATAATAAGAATAATTATTAAGAGTAAATTCATTAATTCCTATTAAATCCTCAATAAGGGATTTCTACAAATGATATCTTTATTTTAATTCTAATTTTTATAAACCCTAATATTCATTAAAAGGTTTAAAGGATGAAAGGGAGATAGAAATGCCTTGATATTATACCTAGGAGGACGATGAACTAGAGGACGACGAACTAGAGGAATACATTTTCGTGATCAAAGGTAGCCAACTATCGCTAATTTCGCTCCCTCCATCCCTGTTGACATTTTGAGGATGCTTAATAATCTCAATAACTTCTCTGATCTTCCTTCTTCGATAGTGTTCCTCTCTTGTGATAATTCTTGTATCTTCTAAATATACATGGTGCTTAGTTTTTTAGGAGTGCTCTGCTAGGGCATAGGTAAGAGATCTTCCATTCTCAATATCAACCTTGTGTTCTTTCAATCTTATTTATAACGAATGCCCAGTTTCACCAATATAGATTTTCCCACATAAACAATCAATCTTATAAACCCATTTTAGCTGCTCGTGATTGGTATCATCCTTAACTGATCACATTATTTTTCAAATTGTTCGTACTGTTGAAATTTGCACAATTATATCCTTCTTTCCCAAAACCTTAGAGATCTTATCAGTAACACCTTGGATGTATGGTGGGAAAACCCTACCACACTTGTCGAGAGGTCTTTGGTGCTCACGGGACATGATTGAACCTTCCGCTCTTTTTATGGTTTTTTTAATCTCTCTCTCTTTATGTCCAATACCTTTAAATAAAAAGGTAAAGTGATTGATCTCATCTTTAAGGTGCTTTGTGTTAGAAATTCTGAGGGCTCTAATAGCGAGAGTATTAAGGACACCAAATTTCTGAGCCAGATGATAGTAGGAATCAACATGAAGATAGCTGTCAGTGTGAGTTTTATTTCTAAAAACCTCATGTCACAATGTTCCATCCTCCTTTCTGGTAAGCAATATATCTAAGAACGGAATTCTCTTGTTTCCCTCAGCCTCCATATTAAACTTAATTTCTAATGAAATGGAGTTAAGGTAATTTCTCCATCTCATGAGTCCATTTTATGTTGGTGTCATTCAAAAATCATTTCCACCACGTTGGTTTTAAGGGAAAGGAGTCAAGGGCTTTCTTTCCAAAGTGCTCCATATATAAGTTGGCGAAAATGGGTGAAAGAGGAGATCCCATTGCGACACCAGATACTTTCTCATACTATCCCCCTTGGAAGATGAAAAAATTCGACCTTAAGAAAATCTCTCCAAGCTTAGCCGTCTCTAGATCATCAACTTCTTTTATAGCCTCGATAGCCTCATCCAATAAAATTTTGGTAAATAATGAAACAACATCAAATCTTACCAAAATTTCCTTGTCTTCTACCCTTTGATTTTTTATAAGCTTGATGAAATCATTAGAGTCTTTTATGAATAAGTCAGTGTTTCCAACCAGGGGCTTAAGAATCTTGAAAAAATATTTTTCCAATTCATAGGTGGGGGATCCTATGGTGTTAGCTATTGTTCTAAGAGGAACACTTTATTTGTGAATTTTGGGTAATCCATAAATTCTAGGGATGACCTCATAGGAGGGGATCAACTTCTTTTTTATTTTATCATCAAGACTAGATTCCATGATTGCCTTCTTGCCTTCTTTAATAAACTTGGGCATGGGGTTGGAGCTAAGTATTTTATAGCTACTACAATCTAGATTCTCATTCATTTTTTTTACATAATCATCCTTGTCCAAAACCACCGCATCTCCTCCTTTTTCTGCCTTGAGGACCACAATTCTCTCATTATTGCGGAGGAATTTGAGAGCAATAAGCTCATATTTGCTTAGATTACTCTTAGGGGCTCTTGATTTTCTCATTGCAAGGGAGCATTCTTATCTTAATGCCTCTTTTTCATCTAAGGATAAACCCTAAATTCCTTCTTCAATGCTGCAGATGATGCTCTCTTTAGGATTTTTTTGAGCGGAAACAAAAAACCCAAGATCCTTGCCGATAATTTTAATAGTTTCTTGATTTAAATCCACGGAGGAAAGGTTAACTACTTTATTATTATTGGGAACTAGATCTTGTTTTGAAACTTTTGTATTGAAGTGTAAGACATTCCCTTGTATTTTTTCCATGCATCCTTTGACCACACACTCTTGGATGCTGCCTTTTGTGCTGAACAAATGTTGGGGAATCGAATTATAACCTCCAGAAACAATATTTCCTATGATGTTTCTATCAATATTATTTACACCATTGTTATTGACAAAACAATTTACACTCATGTTGCTATTAAACACTAGACTATCCTTACGTAGATCTTCAAACTCGGAATCCACAAGGTGCAAACTAGACTGCATGCCCGATGCCCCATTATATCTTAATATATCAAACCCACAACCTAAATTTTTTATGCCTGTTAGCACATGGGACGAGGGCGCGCAAAACCTGAGCATCATAAGCTCATTCATACTGTAGGTTAATGTTTCTTTAACCTTCATGTTAATACAAGATACGCCAGTCACTACATCTACAGTGCTCACACTGCTAATTGATCCCCTTATCAACCTATATCTTAACCTAGCATCGCTTCCTATGATTTCAGTGCTAATATTGCTGGAAGAATTCATTCCAAACTCAGAAAACCCTGCCAAATTATCGGACCTCTCGTTGTTAATCATGTTGGGTGTGGAGCCTAGTTATCTTGTTTACTTTGTATCATGAATAGAGTTTGACACATTTTCTAATCATAAACATGCTAATTATTACAATTGACAGCTATAATCCTAATGAAAAGTCCTATTTCTAATAGGACTAAAACTCATTAATACCCTCCTAACAACCTTATCTAATATTTATTACATCTTTTGCCACCTACAATCCCATGTAGTCAAATTTTGATTATGATCTTTAACTCGATGTGGCCATGCTGTTGATGATAATGTTCTCCTAAAATCTAGGAAACATGTCTTCCTGTTTTTTAGGCACTTTGATTCCCCTATCTGTTTTTAGCACTTTGACCATTAATGAATCATTTCTACATGTATCTTGTTGCAAAATATTACACCATATTTCTTCAGTTCTCCAGCTGAACAAAATCTAAACTTCGAAAAACGCAAAAAGGTAAGAATAAACCTGCGCTACGAAAGCAGCACAGTTTCATAGCACTTTTCGTAGCGTAGTGTTTAGCTCCCTTTCTAATCTAATTTTGATATGTTTTCTTTAGGGAAGCCTTAATTTTCTGTTAACACACTTCCACTAGCAATTTCAAAACAAAATTAAAAAAAAATCCCTCAAAATTTGATATGAAAATATGATAAAAGACTGCTTCAGCAGTTTCGTAGCGTATTTCATCAGATTTGCACTATCTGCGCTACGAAACTACTGTGTAAGCAATTTTGTCAAAAATGTCTTCAAAATTTATACTTTGGAGATACTTAAACTTTAAGGGTATTGGTATTATTTCAAAAAAATAGCAATATGGCCCTGAAAACATAATCTTCATCAAAATTTACCTTCATTTTGATCAGAGATTGTCTTATGGATTTATCATTCTGTTTCACTGCCTTTTTAAATTTTCCTGAGACCTTGCCAATTTTATCTCTAGATCTTCCACCTGTCTTCTTAACCTTGTGTTGCTAGCTCTCAAACGAGTGTTGATCACTCTTACAAAATTTTCCTCGTTAATGGCTGGGGCTATCCATGTGAAGAATTGTTCTTCACTGCTTGGTTTTTCTGATTTGGAGACTATTTGACCTTCCCAAATAGCTTTCATCCTATTAAATTTTGTTTTCTCAATGACATTCTTTCTAGCTATTTTCTTGAACTTAGCAATCTCATGGTTTTTTTATCTTAACTCCTCCTCCAGGCTTTTATACTTGCTCATTTCTTCTTGTGCTGCGATTACACTTTTTTCTGCATGTTCTGCTACAGGTGAGGAAAGATCAACTATCTCTTCAAGAAAATAGCAGCTTCATTTGTTTCTTCAACTTCTACATTAATTTCCTTGAGCCTTTAAGAATGTCTAGTTACAGGCTTCCTAACTTGGAAAACAAATGTTGCATCCTCACCCTTAAATTCCAGCTTTTTTGCTGATTTCACCTTTTCTGTTTGCTTTCATTTATTCCTTCGAAATCAACTTGCACTATAGGTGATTCTTCTATGTATATTGCATGAAATATTTCATCCAAGTTTCCTTTCAATCCTAGGTTTCCACTTGATCCTGAAGCTACTGTCTTTCCTTTTGATGTTGCAGCTTGGCTCCTTGTAATTCTCTGAACTATTTGCTTACCAACTGTTTTTTTTTGTTTAGCTTGCTTGGTACTTTGTAACCCTTGTTTTACAGGTGAAGGAGTTTCTGTAACAATCACTGGTGTTATTTCTACCTTATCTTTCACTTGTTTCCTTGGCTTCAATTTCACAAACCTCCTTGTCCTTATATCTACTGGTTGAATGGATTTTGCTGATGGTGATGGATTTTTCTTTGCCTTAGGGTTTTTAGCTGGGGTTAGAGCTTCCATTTCAAATCCACTTATAAAAATAAAAGAAGACCAGTCCCTACTAATGTTCTGGAGCTCATTCAAAACCAACAGTTTAATTAAACCATGGTGAAACAGAGATGTTTCACAACCCTTAGATTTTACTTGAAATTTATTAGCCATTTTGGCAATGCTTCTATATAGGAAAAATGGTAAATCCAGTGATATCATACCTGTGAAATGTAATAGGAGTTTGAAATGATAGGTGTAGACTTTGTGGTACCTGCCTTCACATGTGAAATATCTTTGGATGTTGAACAGTAGTTTGGCATAGCTATCCTTAATACAATTTCTGGGAAATGCATTGTTCAGGTCCATCTCTGCATATTTTGGCTTCATAAATATCTTGCATGCCTCCATATCGAATCTAAAACCCTTAAACCAAGTTTCCTATCCTCTAGGTATTTCAGTCATTAGAGATGTGGTTTCAGGTGTCACTAACATGTTTAAGATTCCAACCTTTGTATTTGTCCCACTGAAATGTAATGCAAACTCTTTGGATACCTGAGTATGTCCACCTTGCAAATTTTCACAGAACTTTAAACAACCTGTTTTACTGAAAGCATCCATGAATGTTTGATCTTCAGCTAAAAATTTTGTGCTTTTAGGTTCAGATCTCAAACAATTTCCTCCTCTGTGGTTATTTTTCTCCTCATCCATGCTTGTTTCAGAAAAAACTCTGTTGGCTTCCTTTGGAATTTATAAAAAGGCCTCTCTTGCAAACAACCTCTCTTGATTTAATTTGGAAGCCTCTCTTGAGAAAAAGGAACAACCTCGCTTGATTTGATTTGGCAGCCTCGCTTGATTATGTATGAAAATAGCATTGGTATAGAACAACCACAGGCTTAACTCTAATACTTTAGAGTTCGAAATAGAGATGTGTCACAGTTTAGTATGAGCAAATGTAGACTGGAATGAATGAAACATATAATACTTTTCGAATTTAAAATCCCATCTTCCAATATGAAACCCCGGCTATGGTAATAATGGATATGAATGGTTAAGTACTTCGAATATGACTTCTAACTGACTCACCATTATGTTACCCTATCATTACCTAACGGATTTCTAACAATTTCTGGGTTTTTGACATGACCTTTTAAGAATCCGCGCTTTCATTGCGCACATAGTGTATTTTTCACACTTTGCGCTACGAAAATAGTAGCGCTTTTGTAGCGCAAAACCCATTTTCTGAACTAACCACGCTACGAAACTGCGATTTTGTGGCTAATTGCAGGAATTTCATCTGAAACCTAATGACATGATCTCTAAGTGAATGATAAGACTTTTTAATCATGGAATGAGACTAAAAGACTTTATTTGAAATTGAAAATTGACCTTTCAGACTTCTAAATCTATGACCTGCCCTTTATCAAGTCTAAAGTGACTCAAGACCTACTTGAAACTATGACCAAAACAGTGTAAAATTACAGAGTTTAGGAAAAAAAAAAATTAGAGTGATAACAGTGGCTCCACTTGTGATAGTGTGCCCCCGTGGTACACTAATAACCAGTAGCTCCAGTGCTGCTATCCATTTTTTGACCAAAAAAAAAAAAAACAGAAAAACTTTTGAATTGCCAAGCTTCCTCTTCAAGCTCTATAGCCTTCACCTCAAGCTCAAGCTTGATGATCATTGCAGAAGAACCAAATCTATACCTACTGAAAATATGCTCAGTCAAATTTGAGATTATTCACATAATCCTACCTACCTTATAAGTTGCAATCTCCACTTTAAGTCAAACAACATGAAACTTCCAATGAAGCCAGTCATTTATCCTATTTGTCATTTGAATCTCTTGACTACACTCGAACCCAAAGTAACCATGATACTGTGATGACCAAGGCAACTTAGAATGTATCTGATCTTCATATGAAAATGAAACTGAAACACCAGAGTGTAAATCTCTTCCATGTATTCATCTATAGGGTCAAAGAAGACATGATCAGTTCCTCATAACATTCTGTAACTTCAGACAACTGATTCTCAACCACACAATATTTCTTTTGTATGCTATCCAACTGTTGTTCCAACTGATTCTCAAAAACAGTGTATTCTTGCTCATTAATATGATTGTTATTTTATGTAAACTGATTCAAGGAATGACATAAAAAATCAACCCTTTCCTTGCCCTGAGGGTTATAGAAACTATATTCCAGTATTTCCTCTTGTTGTTTGCAATGATTCACATACTCCTTATGATCAACAAAATGACAAGTCTGTTGCAAATTTTCATCAAACTCAGAGGATGTAACATGATTTTCATAAGTAAAATCCTGTTGGGTTTCATTTTCATCCAAGGGAGATGTTATCGTTTCTTCTTGGTGTTATTATTGTTGATGAAAGGTATTTTCATGAAGGGCCTCTAAAATTTCCTCATCCATGAACTCATAATCTTCATAGCAATTCTCCAAATATTCAATAAAACTCATAGAGTGGAACACATAGTCAGTTTATCTATGAAGGAAGTCAGAGCACCATTGATGAATTTTGAGTATCATAAATAAACACCACTGCAATGGAATATTGAAAATGATGCCATCAAAATAATAACATACAAGAACTCCTCATGAATCTTGAGTTGTCTAAGTAGAAACTCTGTATTAATATGTCAAAAGTCACATACAAAATACAGTCTTTTTTCTAATAAAATGTCCAACCTCATGGATTTTGATCTTATGATATTTATAGAACATTTACAAAATAGAATTCCTTCTTCTCCACTAGATACATCGAACTCATAGAGTTTGACACCTTTTCTAATCATAAACATGCTAATTATTACAAATTGACAGCTATAATCCTAATGAAAAGTCCTATTTCTAATAGGACTAAAAATCATTAATACCCTCCTAACAACCTTATCTAATATTTATTACATCTTTTGCCACCTGCAATCCCATGTAGTCGAATTTTTATTATGATCTTTAACTTGATGTGGCCATGCTGTTGATGATAATGTTCTCCTAAAATCTAGGAAACATGTCTTCCTGTTTTTTAGGCACTTTGATTCCCTTATCTGTTTTGAGCACTTTTACCATTAATGAATCATGTCTACATGTATCTTGTTGCAAAATATTACACCATATGTCTTCAATTCTCCAGCTAAACAAAATCTAAACTTCGAACAATGCAAAAAGGTAAGAATAAACCTGCGCTACGAAAGCAACACAATTTCGTAGCACTTTTCGTAGCGTAGTGTTTAGCTCCATTTCTAATCTGCTTTTGATCTGTTTTCTTTAGGGAATCCTTCATTTTCCATTAACACACTTCCACCAGAAATTTCAAAACAAAATTCAAAAAAATTCCCTCAAAATTTGATATGAAAATATGATAAAAGATTGCTTCAGCAGTTTCGTAGTGCATTTCATCATATTTGCACTATCTGCGCTACGAAACTACTATGTAAGCAGTTTTGTCAAAACTGTCTTCAAAATTTATACTTTGGAGATACTTAAACTTTAAGGGTATTGGTATTATTTCAAAAACACAGCAATATGGCCCTGAAAACATAATCTTCATCAAAATTTACCTTCATTTTGATCAGAGATTGTCTTGTGGATTTATCATTCTGTTTCACTGCCTTTTTAAATTTTATTGGGACCTTTTCAATTGTATCTCTAGATATTCCACCTGTCTTCTTAACCTTTTGTTTCTAGCTCTCAAATGAGTGTTGATCACTCTTACAAAATTTTCCTCCTTAATGGCTGGGGCTATCCATGTGAAGAATTTTTCTTCACTGCTTGGTTTTTCTGATTTGGAGACTATTTGACCTTCTCAAATAGCTTTCATCCTATTAAATTTTGTTTTATCAATGACATGCTTTCGATCTCTTTTCTTAAACTTAGCAATCTCATGGTTTGTTAATCTTAACTCCTCCTCCAGGATTTTATACTTGGTCATTTGTTCGTGTGCTGTGATTACACTGTTTTCTGCATGTTCTGCTACAGGTGAGGAAAGATCAACTATCTCTTCAAGAACAATAGCTGCTTCATTGGTTTCTTCAACTTCTGCATTAAGTCCCTTGAGCCTTTAAAAATGTCTAGTTACAGGCTTCCTAACTTGGAAAACAAATGCTGCATCTTCACCCTTAAATTCCAGCTTCTTTGCTGATTTCACCTTTTTCTGTTTGCTTTCATTTATTCCTCCGAAATCAGCTTGCACTATAGATTATTCTTATATGTCTATTGCATGCAATATTTCATCCAAGTTTCCTTTCAATCCTAGGTTGCCACTTGATCGTGAAGCTACTGTCTTTCCTTTTGATGTTGTAGCTTGGCTCCTTGTAATTCTCTGAACTATTTTCTTACCAACTGAATCTAGTGATATCATACCTATGAAATGCAACAACAGCTTGAAATGATAAGTAGACTTTGAGGTACTGCCATGAAATATCTTGATGTTGAAAGCAGTTTGGCATAGGTTATTCTTAATACAATTTTCGGAAATGCATATTCAAAACCACTGCATATTTTATTTTACAAATATATTGAATGTCTTCCATATCGACCTAAAACCCTTAACCAATTTTTCCTATCCCTCTAGTGAATTTTCAAATTTCAGGAGCTATGGTCAGTGTCACTAACATGTTTAAGATTCTAACCCTTGCATTTGTCCCACTGGTCTAATGCAAACTTTGGATGTTTAAGTATGTCCACCTTGCAAATTTTCACAGAAATTTAAACAACATGCTTTATTGAAAGCATCCATGAATGTTTTATCTTTACAGCAGGTTGTTTAAAGTTCTGTGAAAATTTTCAAGGTGGACATACTCAGGTATCCAAAGAGTTTGCATTACATTTCAGTGGGACAAATACAAAGGTTGGAATCTTAAACATGTTAGTGACACCTGAAACCATAGATCTAATGACTGAAATACCTAGAGGATAGGAAACTTAGTTTAAGGGTTTTAGATTCGATATGGAGCATGCAAGATATTTATGAAGCCAAAATATGTAGAGATGGACCTGAACAATGCATTTCCCAGAAATTGTATTAAGGATAGCTATGCCAAACTACTGTTCAACATCCAAAGATATTTCACATGCGAAGGCAGGTACCACAAAGTCTACACCTATCATTTCAAACTCCTATTACATTTCACAGGTATGATATCACTGGATTTACCATTTTTCCTATATAGAAGCATTGCCAAAATGGCTAATAAATTTCAAGTAAAATCTAAGGGTTGTGAAACATCTCTGTTTCACCATGGTTTAATTAAATTGTTGGTTTTGAATGAGCTCCAAAACATTAGTAGGGACTGGTATTCTTTTATTTTTATAAGTGGATTTGAAATGGAAGCTCTAACCCCAGCTAAAAACCCTAAGGCAAAGAAAAATCCATCACCATCAGCAAAATCCATTCAACCAGTAGATATAAGGACAAGGAGGTTTGTGAAATTGAAGCCAAGGAAACAAGTGAAAGATAAGGTAGAAATAACACCAGTGATTGTTATAGAAACTCCTTCACCTGTAAAACAAGGGTTACAAAGTAGCAAAGAAGGTAAACAAAAACAAACAGTCGGTAAGCAAATAGTTCATATAATTACAAGGAGCCAAGCTGCAACATCAAAAGGAAAGACAGTAGCTTCAGGATCAAGTGGCAACCTAGGATTGAAAGGAAACTTGGATGAAATATTTCATGCAATAGACATAGAAGAATCACCTATAGTGCAAGCTAATGTCGGAGGAATAAATGAAAGCAAACAGAAAAAGGTGAAATCAGCAAAGAAGCTGGAATTTAAGGGTGAAGACGCAGCATTTGTTTTCCAAGTTAGGAAGCCTGTAACTAGACATTCTTAAAGGCTCAAGGAACTTAATGCAGAAGTTGAAGAAACCAATGAAGCAGCTATTGTTCTTGAAGATATAGTTGATCTTTCCTCACCTGTAGCAGAACATGCAGAAAACAGTGTAATCACAGCACAAGAAGAAATGAGCAAGTATAAAATCCTGGAGGAGGAGTTAAGATCAACAAACCATGAGATTGCTAAGTTGAAGAAAAGAGATAGAAATCATGTCATTGAGAAAACAAAATTTAATAGGATGAAAGCTATTTGGGAAGGTCAAATAGTCTCCAAATCAGAAAAACCAAGCAGTGAAGAACAATTCTTCACATGGATAGCCCCAGCCATTAAGGAGGCAAAGTTTGTAAGAGTGATAAACACTCATTTGAGAGCTATCAACACAAGGTTAAGAAAAAGGGTGGAAGATCTAGAGACACAATTGACAAGGTCTCAAGAAAAGTTAAAAAGGCAGTGAAACAAAATGATAAATCCATAAGACAATCTCTGATCAAAATGAAGGTAAATTTTGATGAAGATTATGTTTTCAAGGCCATATTGTTGTGTTTTTGAAATAATACCAATACCCTTAAAGTTTAAGTATCTCCAAAGTATAAATTTTGAAGACAGTTTTGACAAAACTGCTTACACAGTAGTTTCGTAGCGCAGATAGTGCAAATCTGATGAAATGCGCTACGAAACTGCTGAAGCAGTCTTTTATCATATTTTCATATCAAATTTTGAGGGAATTTTTTTAAATTTTGTTTTGAAGTTGCTGGTGGAAGTGTGTTAATGGAAAATTAAGGCTTCCCTAAAGAAAACAAATCAAAATCAGATTAGAAAGGGAGCTAAACACTACGCTACGAAAAGTGCTACGAAACTATGTTGCTTTCGTAGCGGAGGTTTATTCTTACCTTTTTGCATTGTTCGAAGTTTAGATTCTGTTCAGCTGGAGAATTGAAGACATATGGTGTAATATTTTGCAACAAGAGACATGTAGACATGATTCATTAATGGTAAAAGTGCTCAAAACAGATAAGGGAATCAAAGTGCCTAAAAAATAGGAAGACATGTTTCCTAGATTTTAGGAGAAAATTATCATCAGTAGCATGGCCACATCAAGTTAAAGATCATAATCAAAATTTGACTACATGGGATTGCAGGTGGCAAATGATGTGTTAAATATTAGATAAGGTTGTTAGGAGGGTATTAATGAGTTTTAGTACTATTAGAAATAGGACTTTTCATTAGGATTATAGCTGTCAATTTGTAATAATTAGCATGTTTATGATTAGAAAAGGTGTCAAACTCTATGAGTTTGATGTATCTAGTGGAGAAGAAGGAATTCTATTTTGTAAATGTTCTATAAATATCATAAGATCGAAATCCATGAGGTTGGACATTTTATTAGAAAAAATACTGTATTTTGTATGTGACTTTTGACATATTAATACAGAGTTTCTAGTTAGACAACTCAAGATTCATGAGGAGTTCTTGTATGTTATTATTTTGATGGCATAATTTTCAATATTCCATTGCAGTGGTGTTTATTTATGATACTCAAAATTCATCAATGGTGCTCTAACTTCCTTCATAGATAAACTGACTATTATATATGAAACACATAGTGGTATTATCTATACCTATTCATAGGGGCATACCTGGCATTTATTCTTGCAATGGAACTCATCTTGAAACTTCATCAAACTATTGATCTTCAAGCAGTGGAGTCACCTTATAATTTTTTATTTGATGTTTGGAGTTTCCAAGGTAGATGCAGCCTCGAAAAACTTCCTGAGCTCCTGCTAACTTCAGAAGTTGAACTTCAAAATTTCGGGAATGAGTAATCTTCAAGCTCCCAGCAGACGCACCAAAATCTTATTACAAAATTAGGCCTGATGGGATGCTCATCAAGTAAACATTGTGTAACTATTTCAGACCAATATTTTGGCTGAGGATTAGCCTCCTCAACCTGAGAGGGCTCTCTCAATGGTTTACGATTTTTTATAAGTAAGTAGATGGCTAACTCTATATGAGGCAAAAACAAATAAATGGTATAACTGGTTGCAAATCACATTAGCAAATATTCATTGGGCTATGGAGTCATGTTAACTTCAACAAAACTAGAACAATCTACCTAGCATGGAAGTCAAGGCATTCAAAGTTCAAGTCAAGGAATAAAACATGTAGAACAATGAAACACACAGTTAGTTTATCTATGAAGGAAGTCAGAGCACCATTGATGAATTATGAGTATCATAAATAAACACCACTGCAATGGAATATTGAAAAGGATTCCATCAAAACAATAACATACAAGAACTCCTCATGAATCTTGAGTTGTCTAAGTAGAAACTCTATATTAATCTGTCAACAGTCACATACAAAATACATTCTTTTTTCTAATAAAATGTCCAACCTCTTGGATTTCGATCTTATGCTCTTTATAGAACATTTAAAAAATAATATTCCTTCTTCTCCACTAGATACATTGAACTCATAGATTTTGACACCTTTTCCAATCATAAACATGCTAATTATTAGAGATTGACAGCTATAATCCTAATGAAAATTTCTATTTCTAATAAGACTAAAACTCTTTAATACCCCCCTAACAACCTTATCTAATCTTTATTATATATTTTTCCACCTGCAATCCCATGAAGTTGAATTTGGATGATGATATTTAACTTGATGTGGCCATTCTGTTGATGATAATGTTCTCCTAAAATCTAGGAAACATGCCTTCCTATTTTTTAGACCCTTTGATTCCCTTATTTGTTTTGAGCACTTTGACCATTAATGAATCATGTCTACATGTATATTGTTGACAAATATTACACCATATGTCTTTAGTTCTCTAGTTGTGCAGAATCTAAACTTTGAACAATGCAAAAAGGTAAAAATAAACCTATGCTATGAAAACAGTGTTGAAACCTTAGTTAAACTGAGAGGGGGGGGGGGGCGGTGAATCAGTTTAACACATTCATGGAATTTTAAAACTTTTTCATTAACACTTGTTTACACCTTCATTTCATGTTCAAATTAACATGTGAGTAATCTTAGAATATGAGAGCAGCAAGCATTAATATAATGTAATAGTAGACTTAATATGAGAGCAGCAAGTATTAAGCAGATGAAATAAACCAGATCAACACATAAACATCATGCACAGAGACACCAGATATAAGTGGAAACCCATAAAGGGATAAAACCACATCTTATTATTGTTGTGATGCAAAGGAAAGCTCCAACTCCCAATCACCACTGATTTTCTGTAGGCACCAACCTACAGGAGGCTCCAACCTACAGGAGGCTCCAACCTCAATTCTGCAAGCTACAACTTGCAAGGAAGCTCCAACTCCCATCAATTTTCTGCAGGCACCAACCTATAGGAGGCTCCAGCCTCAGTCAGCTACAACTGACATTTTATCAAGCTACAAATTGATGTGGAAGCACCAACTCCCATCTATTTTCTGCAGGCACCAACCTACAGGAGGCTCCAACCTCAGTCAGCTACAACTGACATCTATCAAGCTACAACTTGATAGGGAAGCTCCAACTTCCTTACTCTTTCAAAAGGAAAACACTTGCTGATTTACCTTGGATATGAGCTCTATTCTGTATCATCTTCACTGTTGTGCATCAGTCTTCATATCTACCTTATATCATTTCTTCATCTTCTCAGATTCACTATCAGCTCCTCCTTCTTCTCTGCCTCACTGCTTCATTTCTGCATTCTCTAACTTTTCATAACATCTTGTTCTGCTCCTCCTTCTTCTTCTATTCTCTGCCTCAATTCCGTACTCAGCATTCTCTATGCTCACTCTCTCTCACCTCTTGCAACTTTCTTATTTTCTTCAACTCTCTTCAATTCAGCTGCACACTCTCTTCTTCTCTCACTCTGTTTTCGTCAACCTTCTCCCCTTGGATATTACCCTATTTTATACAAAACAGCTTCATGGCTGTTTGTATTCTACTGGGAATTCAAAATGGAAAGCCATATCTCTTTGCCTTCTGCCTTCTCATCTCTTTTATCCGCTCATTCAGAAAATATAACTGTAGGTACCAATTTAACATTACAGTGGGATATTTGTTCTCTTCTGGAGACTTGCCAATGCATCACAAACAATAAAAATCAATTACAACATTTACTTTCATAATTTTTAGTTACATCAAGAAAAATTTTACTCAGCCCATTTTGGGCTTTTAGCTTTGCTGACTGTGTCTTTTCTGTAGTTGTCAGGTAATTGTTCTGCCTTCTTCTGCTCACTGTCTTCTGTAGATTTTCCAGTTTTCGTTGCTTGTTCACCTGTCAAATTCATTCCTGTGCATATTCCTGTCAACACCTATTCACTACAATTTTGAATCTGCTGAATATATAATAGTTTTACCAGTTTAGTTCCCAATAACTCTCAAGGTCCTGTGCATATAAAAAAATGCCTTTCCAAAATTTGATCCAAGTTATTTCCAAAATATGGGCAGTTCAACATTCCATTTTCTGTGCTGGAAATTTAATTAAATACCCAAAATAAAATCAGAGTCTGGAAAATTCAATGATATATCTGGCTTCCTTAAAATTTCAAATCTGAGATATAAATTAAAACTCTCTAAGCGGTCATAAGGCAACAATCTCCACTATGCCTAAAAGTGGACACACCCGCCTATAATTTCTTATCTATCAATGTACTCATATAACTTTATAAGTGGAAGATTTATGTGGCTTAACCTTTTTATGAAAATCCCAAGGTTATAACATATTAATAAGCTAACATATCATTCCGACCCATTCAATTTGAATATACGCCAATACACAATCCTTTTCATGCAAGGTTCGGCTTATTCACAATATATATATTACCATATGCATATACTCTGTGTTAATAAACCTTTGCATTTAACTCTTTCCTTTGTCTTAGTCGCCAAATTTCATTGTATAAGACCATTTAATAAATAAAATGCCCTTTCGGGCCCACCATCCGAAATTTTCTTATGCTCTGATGCGATGAGCCTTCTTCAGAGTTTTTCGATTTTGATTTATTGCAATCACAAGCTTTATTAACCTGTTCCACTATGTTGGCTTGTTCCGACGTCCTACTCCGATTGCGATTACTCTGATCCGATGCAATGCGATTACTCCAATCGCGATTAATCGCAATCACAAATTTTAATTGCAAGGTCCGATATTCCTATACTCCGATGTGATTAGGCCGAAATTCAAATACATATTAATCACAGTTTATACACCCATCGGGTCTGAGCTTCAATCGCAATCGCAACTTTTAGTTGCATGTTACGATATACTTATGCTCCGATGCTCCGATGCGATTGGGTGAGGGTCCCACTAGCTATCAAATCTCCAGAACTTAAACATATATAAATAATGATTTATAGACCCATTGGGTCCGGCTTCAATCCAAATCGCAACTTTCTGTTCATATGATCCGCTGTCACCTTTTTAGATGTGATTGATAAGGGTCCCACCATATGGTACTTTGCCTTTGATATAACCTTTGGTTCTCTGTTTAAAAGGCGCTACACTTATATAAAGCGCTGCATATATATATGCTTCCGCTTCCGCCTTTAGTGAAACCTCCGGCTGGGTAATGATTCTCGGAATAAAGTTTATATATATACTTTTCCACTTGGGTTAAGATTCCTGGAATATTATGTATCCTCCCGCCTGGGTTACGATTCCCGGAATGAGGTTTATATATATATTTTGCAGCTTGGGTTAAGATTCCCGGAATTGTGTTTATGTATCCTCCGGCTGGGGTAATGATTCTCAGAATTTTATGTAGGGGTTCACACTACATATAATGCTCTCCGTCAATATTATATTAAGTCTTTGGATCAGACTTAAGCCCAACACTAATATATGTAGTAAAATTACCTTTGTTAATATTGTGGCTTTATCTCTGTTCCACTGATTTCTGGTTCTGCCCTCATTATATACAAATGATTTCTACCCCTATCTCTGCTGCTCGACCATTTCATCTCGACCATTTCATCTCTACCTTTGCCTTCGCTATGCCTTTGCCTCTACTGCTCGACCTCTACCTTCACTGTGCAATTCCTCAAAATAGTTTAATTAACAAACACCACTTCCTCTGTTTCTTTATATGATTCTGCTTACCCCTGAATGTTCGAAATTACAATTAACACACAGCATATTCAATCTTGTATGACATTTGCTTCCTCTGCTCCTTGACTGATGTTGCTCCTTACCTAGCTTTTCGCTGCCTCTACTACCTCTCTGCTGCCTCTGTTTCCTGTCTTCTAATTTGCCTTATTTCTGGTTCAGGTGCTGATCCTTTGTGCTCCTTTTCCATCAATGACAACATTTCCAACAAGCAGCACAGTTTCGTAGCGCTTTTCATGGCACAGTGTTTAGCTCCCTTTCTAATCTGATTTTGATCTATTTTCTTTAGGGAAGCCTTAATTTTCCATTAACACACTTCCACCAACAATTTCAAAACAAAATTCACCAAAATTCCCTCAAAATTTGATATGAAAATATGATAAAAGACTGCTTCAACAGTTTCGTGGCACATTTCATCATATTTGCACTATATGTGCTACGGAACTATTGTGTAAGCAGTTTTGTCAAAAATGTCTTCAAAATTTATACTTTGGAGATACTTAAACTTTAAGGGTATTAGTATTATTTCCAAAACACAACAATATGACCTTGAAAACATAATCTTCATAAAAATTTACCTTCATTTTGATCAGGGATTTTCTTATGGATTTATCATTCTATTTCACTGCCTTTTTAACTTTTCTTGAGACCTTGTCAATTGTATCTCCAGATCTTCCACCTATCTTCTTAACCTTTTGTTGCTATCTCTCAAATGAGTGTTGATTCAATCTTACAAACTTTGCCTCCTTAATGGCTGGGACTATCCATGTGAAGAATTGTTCTTCACTACTTGGTATTTTGGAGACTATTTGACCTTCCCAAATAGCTTTCATCCTATTAAATTCTATTTTCTCAATGACATGTTTTCTTGCTCTTTTCTTCAACTTAGAAATCTCATGGTTTGTTGATCTTAACTCCTCCTCCAGGATTTTATACTTGTTCATTTCTTCTTGTGCTGTGATTACTCTGTTTTATGCATGTTCTACTACAAGTGAGGAAAGATCAACTATCTCTTCAAGAACAGTAGTTGCTTCATTGGTTTCTTCAAATTCTGCATTAAGTTCCTTGAGCCTTTTAGAATGTCTAGTTACATGCTTCCTAGCTTTGAAAACAAATGCTGCATCTTCACCCTTAAACTCCAGCTTCTTTGTTGATTTCACCTTTTTCTGTTTGCTTTCATTTATTCCTCTGAAATGAACTTGCACTATAGGTGATTCTTCTATGTATATCACATGCAATATGTCATCCAAGTTTCCTTTCAATCCTAGGTTGTCACTTGATCCTGAAGCTACTATCTTTCCTTTTGATGTTGCAGCTTGGCTCCTTGTAATTGTTTGAACTATTTTCTTACCAGCTGTTTGTTTTTGTTTAGCTTCCTTGGTACTTTGTAACCCTTGTTTTGTAGGTGAAGGAGTTTCTATAACAATCACTGGAGTTCTTTCTACCTTATCCTTCACTTGTTTCCTTGGCTTCAATTTCACAAACCTCCTTGTCCTTATATCTACTTGTTGACTGGATTTTGCTGATGGTGATGGATTTTTCTTTACCTTAGGATTTTTAGCTGGGGTTAGAGCTTCCATTTCAAATCCACTTATAAAAATAAAAGAAGACCAGTCCATACTAATATTCTGGAGCTCATTAAAAATCAACATTTTAATTAAACCATGGTGAAACAAAGATGTTTCACAACCCTCGGATTTTACTTGAACTTTATCAGCCATTTTGGCAATGCTTATATATAGGAAGAATAGTAAATCCAGTGATATCATACATGTGAAATGTAATAGGAGTTTGAAATGATAGGTGTAGACTTTGTGGTACCTGACTTCGCATGTGAAATATCTTTGGATGTTGAACAGTAGTTTGGCATAGCTATCCTTAATATAGTTTCTGGGAACTGCAATGTTCAGGTCCATCTCTGCATATTTTGGCTTCATAAATATCTTGCATGCCTCCATATCGAATCTAAAACCCTTAAACCAAGTTTCCTGTCCTTTGGGTATTTTAGTCACTAAAGCTATGGTTTTAGGTGTCACTGACATGTTTAATATTCCAACCTTTTTATTTGTCCTAGTGAAATGTAATGCAAACTCTTTGGATACCTGAGTATTTCCACCTTGCAACTTTTCACAGAACCTTAAACAACCTTCTTTACTGAAAGCATCCATGACTGTTTGATCTTCAGCTAAATTTTTTTTGCTTTCAGGTTCAGATCTCAAACAATGTCCTCCTCTGTGGTTATTTTTCTTGTCATCCATCTTGTTTCAGAAATTTTTTTTTGGCTTCCTTCAAAATTTATAAAAAAACCTCTCTTGCAAATAGCCTCTCTTGATTTAATTTGGCAGCCTCACTTGAGAAAAAGGAACAGCCTCGCTTGATTTGATTTGGTAGCCTCACTTCATTATGTATGAAAATAACCTTGGTATAGAACAACCACAGGCTTAACTCTAATACTTTAGAGTTTGAAACATAGATGTTTCACAGATTAGTATGAGAAAATGTAGACTGGAATGACTGAAACAGATAACACTTTTCGAATTTTAAAATCCCATTTTCCAATATGAAACCCTTGCTATGATAATAATGGATATGAATGGTTAAGTACTTCGAATATGACCTCTAACTGACTCACCATGATGTTACCCTATCATTACCTAACGAATTTCTAACAAATTGTCAGTTTTTGACATGATATTTTAAGAATCTGCGTTTTCATAGCACACATAGTGTATTTTTCACACTTTTCCTATGAAAGTAGCAACACTTTCATAGAGAAAAACCCGTTTTCTGAACTAACTGTGCTACGAAACTACGGTTTTGTGGCTAATTGCAGGAATTTCATCCGAAACCTAATGGCATGATCTCTAAGTGAATGATAAGACTTTTTAATCTTTGAATGAGACTAAAAGACTTTATTTGAAATTGAAAAATAACCTTTGAGACTTCTAAATCTATGACTTTCCCTTTATTAATACTAAAGTGACTCAAGACCTGCTTGAAACTATGACCAAAATAGTGTAAACTTACAAAGTTTAGAAAGAATTTTTTTTTTTAGGGTGATAACACTCTCCATATGCTGAAATATATCATGCTGGATGCCCTCCCAAATGAATTCCTCTACCAAAGAAAGATATGCATCAAAGTGCATGGAAAGGAGATCCTCATGTGCTGCATGTAGTAGCTTCTCCTTGAGCTTAGAAGCTCTAGTCAAGAAGACTCTGCCATAAGAATATATGACCACATCATCCACCATATGTCTATCATCTCCATTTGGGTCATCAAGAATCATGCAAGCACCAAGATCCTCGGAGTACTCTACCAAGAGTTGAGATCTCCAATATGGATAAATCCTCCCAAGAGACAACGTTGATGATCTGCAATGTGAAGCTCCCCACATGCTGCTGTCTTCTCCTTTGGCATCCCTCATGCCAAAGTCATCCTCCAAATTGCTTCCATGCCCATCATACAACTACTCATGCTCAAAAAGAAGTAATGATCTTTGGAATTTGGCCTCCCATGAGAAGCTCCCATCCAAAAAGAATCTCCTAATCTTGGCCAATGTAAGCATGAGTGGCCTCCATTTACTCCAATGTATGGAGGATTCCTTCTTTATAGGAAGTACCCTCTGTTTCTTCAAATCCATGGAGTAGCTCCCTTGCACCGTGAAGGTGCCATCCTCCATCACTGCAACAACTTTTGTCAGCGCAATATATGTAGTGAGAGTGGGTGGTGTTGAAAATGGGAGAATGTCTCCCTCCTCGTTGAGTCTATCCCAAACTCTCTGCGCTGTACTAGACTCCTCCAAAGTCTTCACCTCTTTGGAATCTAAGAGGGGTGACCCAAATGGCAGGATGTCTCTTACCAACTCCAGATCTGGTGGTCTCCCAGGTGGAATGCCTCCATGTAATGAGACATCAATGTCAAGAGTAGATTGTACATATGGTTGGGCAACTTTGCCCTTTCCCTCATATCACAAATCAGTCTACCTCTTCTTTGCACCAGCTCTCTGAAATAGATTGGGGTGTGTGCTCCTCATCAAATGATGTTGACCTTCCTCCCTACCTTCTCCTTTCATCTTCAATGTCTCAAAATCATGCTGCTCTTTGATTTTTCTTTGTCCTCCATATGTAAGATCCTGGGGAATTTCTTGCAATGATATAAGCATTCCTCCTGTTGGAGCATGTGCTCCTCCTTCCTTTGCATGAGGGATTAGATATGCTCTAGATGTGACAATGTCATTGCCCCCATCCTTCTCTTCCTCTTCAATATGAATGGGAGTCACCTGCTCAATAAGAGGATCCTCTTTTGAAAAAGGAACATGCATTCCCTCTTGTCCAAAGATATGAGACAAATATCTTGCCTCTAGCAAGGTGTTATGCAAGATGTGAGCTTTTCCAAAAAAATTCTGAAGCAGATTCGAGTTTTTAGGTTCTTCAAACCCATGCAAAAGTTTTGATTGTTTTGGTTTGTTTGGCTCTACCAAGAGTGTTTTAGAATGTCTTCCATCAAAACTATCGACTAACATCTTAGTGAACTTTGCATAAGAATAAATATTGGCATTTTTTAGTGAAAATGACTCAAATATCCACCAAGCATAGGCCTTACCTTCAAAGTGCAGCACTGCAACTCTAATGGCTTCATCTTCAGAAACTTGGTGTTGTTGCAAATAGGTGTGTAGCTCCTCCACCCAAGCTCTGGCTAAACATGTTGGTGATCCATAAAAGTAGATAGAGAAAATCTGTCCCTGTCATGCTTCCTACTCATCTCCACCTTGATCTTGCAAAACTCCTAGAAAGTGATATGATCTCTAAACTTCTCAGGTTGAGATTCATACTCCTGCAGAAAATCACTAAGAGTTTCCCTCTTAGGTATTCCTCTTTATTTCATCTCTCTCATGATATATCTGGACATTTGAATGTGTTTTTCATAATAGGGTGTAGCTGCGTGCTCACTCCTATCATGTGCAAATCTATATTTGGCTCTAGATCCAAACTCCTCTGGAGATTCCATCTCCCTTCTCATTTTCTTGAGATCTTCTTTAATGCTCTGCATAGATCTAGGAAGAAGCTTTGAGAGCCTCTCCTCATTCTTTCCTCCACATAATGGAGTCTTCTCTTTTCCTTCTTCTCTTGATAGCATAATGGCTGAGATCCATAGGTTGAGCCAAGATTATGCTCCTATACCACTGTAATATCCCAAAATGGGGAATGCAGCAATACAAAAACAAAATACTGGAATAGCAAGGAGAAATTAACCCATAATATTGTTGAGAAACACATAGCCATAAAATGAATGTAATAGCAGCAAAAAAGGAGCTCCTTTACATCCTCCCAAGTGGGGAAAATGCAACAATTAGACCATAAAAATGTTATTCCCGGAAATTTGTGTTTTAAAAGGTGGAAATAAAGCTTGGTTCCCTTAGAAAATTTATTAAGGCCTTCACATATAAAATGGGATCAGAAAAAAATCCCATTTACTAAGTTAAACAGATCTCCTAGCCTCAATTTGGCTTAAAAATTCCCAAACCCCATGACTTAAACTATGAAAAATTTATGAAGCATAAGATAGTGTTATTTTGTGAGGGTTTCTACAAAATTATGATATAAAATCATATATCTTGGAATTTATTGAATAATATGCTAAGAAAATAGAGATTTGGCCTCCTTAATACATTCTAAAGATAACTCGGCAAGGGTTTCTTGAAAGCTTGAGTACAAAAGAGAAGATCTGAATATTCAGCTCTAAAATAACACAGTATTACTACAACATTACATATAAATGGATGAATAATATAGTAGAGGGATGAGCATCCCTTCTTCTAGCTTTCCGGGAGAAGGGTTGGCCCTTTCCCAAGGAAACTAGCTAAAAAACAAGGGCTTAAACCCTGCTGCTGCAGCTCTATGAAAAATGACACAGTTCCTGCAAGGGAATATGTTTTAGGAGATGAGGAATACTTTTTCCAAGTGCCAAGATGTGAAATGAGCCCAAAAATATTCCTAGCTGATCTCTCAATAGAAGGAAAGCTCCTTTTATTGAGAAACAAACCTAGAAGTGGTGTTATCAACCCTCCACTGCAACACCTTGCAACACAACACTATTCTCTACAAAAATAAAAATGTAGCTAAAGAATGATGCTTAGCCTCAAGCCTGGATGTGGAGCAATACAATGCAAAAACTCTCCCAAAAGGCCTCTTAAGGGAAGAGGTGGGATTCCCGCTCGGGAACACTCGATGCTAAACAACGCTGCAACCCTGCTAAACAACAAGAGGAAGCAAAAGTCTAAACATACCAATATCAAATAATAATCTCAAACATGATCTCAAATGGCTATCATCCTCTTCCTTAAGTAGAATGTGAGCTTTCACGTCCTTGGCCCCACTCAATTAGGTCACTTCCTTCATGAGGTTCACCTCCCTCCAAAACTTCGTTATTCTCTAATTAATCTCCACTCCTCCTCAACAACGCTATTGAATTGGTCAAATTTGAATGAATCAACATGATCCAAACCCTGTTCACACATGGAGGAGCTTTATTTAGCTACTACAAAGGTTTCCTTTCACACTTAAAGTGTTTTTATTGCTACTCAAGAGACTTATGGGTCTCCTCACCCACTTATTAACCTATCTAGTGATAAAACAACTATAATATTCCATTTAGCTTGAAGGCTAAATTTTTGGAATATTACAACACCTTATATCGATTATACCGATGGTGCAAGTCGCTACTCCCGGAATCTAGCCTCGACAAGTTGGGACATTTTTATTCCCTTACATTCGCTTGTTCTCTCGAATGGTGTATGCATTGGTACTACCACCAATAGCCAAGACGGATATGATGCAGTGCAAGGTTTATTAGCCAGTGCCCTTTCCCATCGCATCATCCACCTTCATGTTCATTTAGATTCCCTAATTATTGTCATGCAATTGAATGGTGTGTATAGTGTGTATAATCCTATCCTTTTTAGAAGATATTTACGAGTGAATATTTTGATGTGTGAATTTGAAATAATTACATTCAGTCATGTACCTAGAGCACAAAATCACTATGTAGATAACATTACAAAAAATATTATAGATTGGAACTTAGCACACAGATTTAACACAAGAAAATAACATAAAACCATCAAAACGATGCATATCCATTATATGTGTCGTATAAAATGTTTTAGAGTCCATTAACTCTAATACATATGACATTCCCATAGCATGTTACAAAAACTCAAAACCTGGGGGCACCACATGCCCCTACACCTAATCAATATCTGGAAGATCCCGAGCCAATGGCTCTACTCTTGCAGCTCGTAGATCACGCATCCCCTGTCTAGCCATCGCCATGCACCACATGACCCCTCTTCACTCTGAGGGTAGACCAATACATGGCTCTATTTACTAGTCATCCAAGTCTTGACAGTTGCGCTCTAAAACATTGGTCAGAAGCCTCTCACATCTATGATGGATGTCCTCTAGGAGAGCCATTGCATCCTGATTTTGTGGTGCTCTCGATCCACTAGGTCCTACAACTCTTGATACTGTAGGTTGTCCCATGTACCTAGCCTGATTTACCGGTGTTGTATCTACATACCAAAAGTGAATAATCAGTACCATCTACAATATTATGAAACTTTAAAATGCACATAAAATATTAGCAACTTGTCACTTATCATCGGGCCCCCATACTCGACCAGGTGGCAATGGCAAGTTCGAGTCCCCATGATAAATCATCCCACTATAGAGATAGTTATCTATGTACAGTGGCATCTGATTCCAATGAGAAAAAAATTTGGGTTGAAACACCCATTTGAATGCCCCACCTCCCCCTCTGCACAGTAGGCACCCCCACCGGCATCCTGGGCTCCCTCGAGCCCCCATCCTAGATTTGTATGTGAGGTCAAAGTGTCAGGATCTTTTCAAAGAAGAGTGAGCACAACACTGTGCCGTATGCACAGTCATGTTTCACTTGCTGCTTGCATAGCGACAACTTTCATTTCAATGACGACAACATCATTTGGGCCCACCCATAGTAGGTCCCACTCAACACATTATCAACAAGCATCATCTGACCCCCAGTGATGTGGTGGAGTGTCTAATTTCCCAGGATTCGCAGCACTGTTGTGGCCATAGCACGGGTCTCTAACCTCTCTAGATCCCCGATCAATATCTGTGTCCCCTTAACATGGAGACCTGGTCGATAATGGCGCTCTACAAACTCTATGATGTTCTGCACTCGCGATAACATTGGCTGCATATTTCCGACCATCCCAAGTGGTGGGAGACCAGTCAGAAAATATATATCTTGGACCGTCAACTTGATCTGGTGCCCCTGTACTACAAAGACCTCAGGGTCTGAATCCCAATAACTGACAATCCAGGACAACAAGGGCTCCCCAGCTCTCATCAAATGGTTCTCCACAAACTTTAGGACCCCAAACCTAGCCAATGCACTGCAGACACCATGATCCTCTTAGATCTCCAACCGTAATGTGTCCAGGTCTCTCTCTCTCCAGTTGATCCATAATTTTTCCAAATTTACACAAAACCATCATATTTGTCAGTGTACATAAAGGAAATATTGCATTCAAACATAAAAACCCAGCTCTCAGCCAAAAAACAACACAAAAATACCCCTCTCTGTCAGGTTTCACTTTTCAGGCAAACTCTTGGGACATTTCGCGGTTTTCTGCCCAAACATTGCTACTCAGGTCGCAGATATTTCCCCCAAAAGTGTTACCCAGGCGTGAAGAGGAGCAGGGGTATGTTCCTGAGCTCTAGGCACCTAAACTGAACTTTCAAGCCATTGAAATGAAGGAGTAGGGTTAGGAATCTTACCTGCAACTAACAGATCTCGATTCCAATGGTCAATTTGTCTGCCATGATCGTTGCAAGATTTAGGGCCTTCTCTCCTCTCTACATTCACCACAACTACACTTGAAAATCAGTGAATTTAGAGGGAAAATGCCTTATTAAAAGAGAAACCCCATATTTTTATTTCGCCTGTTGCGGCCAAATCGTAGCTTAGTTTGACAATCCGTCTGTACCGTTGGAAAGCTCTCACTGAGCTCTAAAATGGGTATCTGTTAGTTTTTTGTGATTTGATACTTCACCACGACACATTTTTCCAAGAAGGTTCACTTCACCACTTCTCAAAATCAAATTTATTCACTTGCAACACTTGTACTTGGTGCACCACTTTTCCTCCATACTTTTCCATGCTCGTGTCGAATTTTATCAGGAGTAACCATCTTATACTCATGTTTTTATGGTCCCCACTGGACCTTTTCTGTGTGGCAGCATCATCGAGTCACCCTTTTTTTGAGCATCTAAGTTGAGTCATCATCACGTCCATGGAGTCTATCCTGAGTCCCTTTGTATCCCGCTATAGTCCTCCATTCACTCATTTTGGCCTTCAATCATACTATCCCCTATCCCCTTTGATGTTGTGTCAGTTGCTGCTAGGTCATCCATGCCCTCCATGCTCTAACAAGGGAAGTTGTTAGCCCGCTACTCTATACCTCCATTTCATTATCATCACTGGTGTCAGTCTATCAGTCGCTCTACTATTATCTCTCGTTCCTTAGTTGAGGACCCTTTATTGCCTCACCTATGGCAGATCTCCTTATATCGACATCAACTCATTCATTCTAGAAGACAGGTCTAGAGGGCGGTGTACCTTGGTTCCAGCTTCCACTCTTGTTCGGTGCCTCAGATCAAGCAAAGGGACCCCTTATTTCCCTTTTAATTGATTGTTTCTCACCTCCAGCTCCTTACGGCATGATCGACATATGTATACTTAATGGTTCAGTGATGCAGTAGATTGTACTGGTGATCCACAGGTGTGTGTGAGACATTTCAGACCTCATGAGGGGGTGGCCCTTCAGGTAGCCCCCCACATACCCAGATAACCTCTTCATTACAACCTTCGATGCAGCTCCACAGATTTGATGGTTTCGGCCTCAACCGCGTGCATCACCTTTTAGTTTGCATGTATCATCTAGATTTTTAGAGCCCTTTCCTGTTTACAGGGCTTCTTTGGTTGTACTTATATCTCATGTACTCAGATATTATTGTATAAGTCTTGGCTGTTATCCAAGGCACAATACGTATGTGGGATCCATTATCATGTTTTTATCTGGCTCATGTTCATGCCAGCATGTACTATATAGTTCAGTACCTTGTTTACTGGACGCATTATTCTTTGTAATTTGTCTCGGTGGGAATAGGTATGTCTCCCCCACCTCTTGTAGCACACATACTGACTCATAAAAGATACTTGTCGCACCTATAAGTCTCGCCTCCTCAGGGTCTCGTCCTCTAGTTCTTTTTTCTACCTTATATTTCTCTCTCTCTAACTTCCCCTTCGGTGTCTAGTGATTGAGTTCTTACAACGTACTTTGGTCATACGATTAGCTCCTAACACTCGCACCCTGGGGAGAAATATGTTAGACCAATTTTTTGTCACCTAACCTATTACTATTAGATGGACCAAAGTACACCATGTAAGACCAATTTTACCCTAAGTAAAATTTCTTTCACTATGAAAAATAACTTAGTAATCCATAATTTATTAAGTTATTTATGGTCTAAACAGGAAAACCCATGAAGAAATATTGAATAAATCCATATTTGTTTGATTTTCCTCAAAGAATAATTAGTTAAACAATAGTTTAATTAATATTCCTGGTCATATTTAACCCAAAACAGGAAAATTAATGAGATAAATCATTATTTATCTTATTATTTTCTAGGAATAATTATTTAAACATTATTTAAATAATATTCCTTGTTAAATTTGACTAAATCATTTATAAATAATTGAATAAATCACTATTTATTTAATTATTACTCAACCACATCCTTAAAATAATAAATAAAACATTTATTTATTTATTATTTACAAATAAAGGGATTTTACCAAATTCAATTCTTTTTCCCTCCAACAAATATAATAAAATATTCCATAAAAGTTGGATCTAGATTTGGTTAATAATATTTTAATTATGCATCAATATCTACACTAACTTAATATTTTGTTATAAATAGAAGGGTTTTTCCATTCACTCATTACCTTTTGTTGCCTAAAGATCACTTTGGATCTATACTTTTGGTCTGACTTTGATCCTCCATCATTGTCATATTTTGCTACCATTTTTCTTGTGAACTCCCTTTGAGTTCCATTTTTGTCTGGGTTTTCTACACCATCAAGAGAGAGAGATCTTAGATTTGAAGTGTTGAGGACATACAAGAACCCATCCCATTGAGGGGGACTAGGAACATGTTTTTATGTCCCCTTCCTAGGTGTCATAAATACAAAAAAAAAAAAAAATTCTTGTCTTGTTCATTGGATGAATGATGCAACTCTTATTGTTTGTTTCTTAATATCTTTAGCTACATACATCTATATTTTTGTAGCATTTTTCTTGGTCAACTAACTATAGATCTAAAGAAATTGACAACCATCTTTGATGTTAGGGTTATTTTTTATGCATAGCTAAAGTGAGCATTTTTCATACGCTTGCGATTAGAATTCACACTAACAGGAGTCATCAAAAACCATCTCAAGATAGAAAAGGATGATGAACTTGCAGAAAAGTACCTTAGCACACAAGCACATCCAAGTCCCATTTTGATGATGTTTCTAGGTTGTTGGGAGATGAATCCATAATGGCTAGTCTAAGGAGATGGAATGGCCTCCCACATAGTATCAAAAATATGGAATACCACACACTAGAAAGATTGAGAAGTGTCATGGGAAGGGAACCACTATATAAGAGGCCCATGCAGGCCAGGAAGATTGAGTGGCTTGGTTTGAAACTCAGTCCAACTTTGTTGCTGGGACTGAGTGATGGGAAATACCAAGATGAGCAGAACAAAGAATGGGAGGAAGAAAAAAATAATGATGGCTTTTACCCTACTGAAGGGACTCCCACACTTATTTCTTGGGAAGTCATAGGGTCTATTAAAGCTTTGAAAGAGATGCAGAAGGAGGAATAAGTTTCTCAGAGGGTAAGAAACCATTCGGTTGGGGGGCGATAATGAGCTCCATAATTAGGTATAATTTGAGGGGTTAATTGTCTTCTTTTTAGCCTTATTAAGTCTATCTTTCTCACATTTAAATTATATTATGGTCTTATGTTTCTAGTGTAGATGGTGATTAAGGCTTGTCATACTTTGAATGCTTAATATGGGTTAAATGAAGGATAATCACAAAGATATTTCACTTTTGATGAAGATTTTGCAATTAAATCTCAGAGTAGACAACAAGGAGAGATTCTAGGTGGATTGTTGGAACAGGGTCCCCTAAAAGTTGCGAATTTTGTACAATTTTGTATATTTTTGGTATTAATTAGTCTAACATAGGGGTTTTGGGGTGGGTCAAAGCCCTAAATGCTTTTTAATGGGTCAAGGGTAGACCAAGAGTCCACAAACCATGGTTTATGGACCATTGGAAGTGTAGGCTAAGTCGATATAAATAGATGAAAATTTTGAGTCTTAAGGTAGAAAAGAATTAAGTTTGATGCTAAGTGCGAATTGTTAGATATGTAGTTGGGTCATTTGGGTTAGGACTCCTGCTGGCTATGTGCGCGGAGATCCTCAGTCCTGTTGTGTGCAGACCCTACTGGCTGTGTGCATAGGTTGTGTTTGGATTTTACTGGGTTTTGATGTTAGTATATGTGGATATAGTTAAGGTAGCTCTGTGTTATCAGATCTGATGTGTTACTGTTGATGCGAACCTTTGGGCTCAGTTAGAACTAAGAATACAATTGTGTTCTATGTTATCTATTATGCTGTGAATCTATCTATGTTATGGTATATTTGTGATTTGTTAATGATACGTTATGATAACTTCTGATGCGCATGTGGATGAAAAAATATTGAGTAAATTTGTAGCTCTGTTATATTGTGGATTGCATTGTTAACAAACCTGCAAACAAATATGTATTTTGTGAACTCGATAACCTACGAACTCAAATCTGCATGACTTACCTACTCTCTCTCAGTGTGTGGAAGCCTAGTTCCAGCACCCTCCCATACTGCTTCGGGTGAGACTTTGGCCTGCGCGAGTGGGTCACTGCCAAAAGGGCTAGTAGTATAGGGGTTTTTTGGCAAACCTTAACCTCTGAATCTGGATTAGGACCCCTCGAGCCAACAAATTGTTCCATTTCTGGGACCGGGAGAATTTTGAGAGAGGGATTGGGTAATGCAATGAGAACATTAGAGACCTAAGAAGAAAGAAATTGAAGAGTGGTTTGAAAAATAGGTTCAGGAATTTGTGATAAAAGAGAATCGTAGCACATGGTTGACAGCAGAAAAGTGGAAGAATAAGTATATTTTCATTGAGGTCTATGAATTTTTCTTTGTAACATTTGTAACCAAGATTCATGAGTGGCTCGCAAGGCTCATATATTTCCAGATGTGTTGGAAGGACGAATGAGTCACACGGTGACCCAAAGTTGATCCAGCAGTTAGAAAGAACTGATAATACCATCACTCATACGATAGATCATTGGGTGGATAGTGTGCTAGGAGGATTTGTGACGAAGTTTGCAATCAATAAATTTGTATCCTATTTTGAGGCAGAGCGGAGGTTCTTCAAGGGTTTCCAGGGTAAGTTTTTGAAAACCTTGCCATTACTAATTAAGATATTATTGTACGAAAAGAGCATTCTTTGCAACCATACAGAGTGAATGAGCTCCGATCATAGAAAGGGTACAAAACGGAGTGGAAAATACTATAGAACTAATCAAGAAGGAGATAGATCTGTCTACAGTCCAGTAAGGGATTCGGTTGCACATAGCCCTCCAACTACACCACCTTCAAATCAGCATAGGGGTAAGAACTCACCTGTACCTCCACCACCAAAAGACAATATGGCATTGGACATGAAGCTACCTACCTTTAAGGGTGTAGGGGATGAAGATATGGATTGGTTCTGGTTTGTCACAGAGTCAGTATGGATTGTGTAGAATGTGGCCAATGATGCTGTGAAAAGGGCGTAGTTGTCCCTTGCCTTTGAAGGAAGAGCCCTGGATTGGTATATGGTATATGTAGCTCAACATGTGAATGAGACCATTCAAGAGGTTAAGAATGCTCTAAAACAATAGTTTTGGAAGCCTAAGTCCTACTCTCAGATAATGAATGATATAAAATATTTCAAGCAAGGACCCTCTGAGTCTCTATGGGAAGCTGACCAATGGCTAAATAAGGTGATTAGAGAAGGGAAATTTTTGTATGATGATAGAAAATAGAAGGAATGGTTCATCACTATATTACTACCTCACCTACATGTACCTATGGGACAACAAGAAATTGAATCATAGGAAAAAGACTTAGAGATTGCTATGCAATTAGAAGTTGCGCCGAGAGATGATACTCAACTGGGAGTGCAACAGATCCAAGGCCAGCTAGAGGTGATGCACATGGAAATCCAGAACTTGCAACAATACCAAGGGAAGGAAGCTAGCCCAGAGGTATGGTGCATACAGTGCAGGGTATCAGGCCATACCAAGGATCAGTGCCCATTGCTGGCAGACTACCTACAGGTGGGGGGAACCAGTCCGTTGTGCCTGGGACCAAGTGGACCTGTGTTGTGGTGTGATGTTTGTCACGTAGTTGGCTTGCATGACACTAACCACTGCCCCTGTCTGGGTGCATATGTCCCAAAAATAGAGCAAAAATGGTGCAGGTTTTTTCGATCAGTAGGACATGATGACCAAAACTGTCGAACTTATGATCTAATGATATACTGAGGAAACCTCTATAGGTTAAAATCAGACCCTTCCTCACCAATATCCCCCTTAGGCATGGGTGGCTCCCTAGCTAGGGGCGGGGGAGGAGGTAGAGTTGGAAGCGCAGGTATGGGAAGAGGAAAACTGATCTGCTATAACTACGGAGAGGTAGGGCACTTTGCGAGGGACTGCCCGAACCCTGCAAGACAATCCTACAGATACTATAGATAGCTGGACCATGTTATTGAAGACTTCCCAATTCTAATAGCCAAAATGCAAGAAAAGAAGTAGACACCTACGCAGAATGTACAAAGGGTTAAGGCAGAACCTTGAGACAAAGGACCAAGCATTAATGTCATAACACGTAGCGGCATGGCCACAGGGAGAGCTAAGGAGAAAGCTACGGGAGAGCCTCTTATCTCAAAAGCAACCATCAAACAAGAAGGTTTGGACTTAATAAAGGAAAAGGAAACCTTTGTCACAACTCGCCAAGAATTTGCTAAGGCCGAGGAATCTATTTCTCAAGCCCTTGCGAACCTCAAAGAAGATGATGAGGTCAAACCATTTTTGCAGGCATGTATGAAGCTACTGCACAACCAAAGTGCCATAGAAAACCTCCAAGATTTGATAGATAGCTACACATAAATAACTACTCCACCCATGGAAGTTAAGGATGTGCACAAACTATACAAGCATAAGAAACGCACTGGTAGGGAAATGCGGCTAACTGCGCAAATTGGTGATTATGAGATGGATCAAGCTATTCTGGACCTAGGCTCAGATGTGAACGTACTTCCTAAGAAAACTTGGCAATGAAGGGGAGAACAAAAGTTGGAATGGTCCACTATCCATATGTGCATGGCCAATCAGCAGAAGATCATACCGTTGGGGAGAATGTCAAATATCGTGGTAGATATTGCAGGAGTTAAGGTCCAGGCTGACTTTGAGGGCATTCAGATTGTAGAAGATGCAGACCCCTATCCTGTGCTCCTAGGATTGGATTGGGCCATAGATATGGGAGGTATCATCAATCTAAAGAAAATAAGCATTGTGATTTAAAATGAAGGTACACAGGTGATAGTACCATTAGACCCTGTGGAAGGAGAATGGTATATGGATCTAGTGTGCGAAGAAGACGATGTGGATCATATCTATAAGTTAAATACACAGGATGAATATTGGATCAATCCCACAGCTAATGGTGTATTCTGCTGGGAAAAATATAGCGAATGTTTCTCTGACTCCGACGAAGAGATGGAAAATTGGCAGAATCGGTTACACGATGTATCTATGTTGTGGTGCCTTAAAATCACCAAGGACTTCTGATGCATCTCCTTTTAGGCAAGAGAACTTCCCTACTTCAATGGCTCTGGTAGTATTAAGGATTTTTTACGAGCATTTGAAGCTGAGGTTCCGAGGGAGCGAAGGTTATGGGCCCTTAATCTAGCTATGCACGTAACACCTGCGAGGTGGTGGGATATGCATAAGGGGGCATTCCAAGACTGTGAAGAATGTTAGCATATGATGATCCTATGATTTGAACCTCTGGTTCACTTGCGTGTAAATACATTCCTTGGGCCAAGGGATCCACGTGAGCATTTGTTCGCTTGGATGGGGAAATGGTGTGACCGGACTACAGAAGAATGAGTTCACCTGTTTATGCATGCCTTGGGACCAATTCCCACCGCATAGTACTTAGATACGGAGCTACATCAGTGCACCTACCACTGGGTAACATTAAAGGATGAATTTTTAGGAACATTTGGGTTAACAGGGGGCATGGAGGCACTTGACGAAGCTTTGCATGATATAAATACCTTCGTATTTAATGAATCACACCCTTACGCAACATTTGAGGTACCAACGTGGGAAACACAGATGTAGGATATTTTCAACTACCGCAATATAGAAATAGAAGAGTGTGATGAAGATCCGTGCAATGTCTCTATCCCGGAATCAGAGGGAGAATGCACAGTTGCTGGGCCCACACTACAAGCTATCAATGTTACTAAGACTTTGAAGCTGCGAGAAGTCAATATTGGCATGGAAGAGTAACCTAAGTTGGTTAAATTGGGGATTAATGGGATGATAATATAGTAGGAAAAGTTGCGGAGCTACTCACAGAATATTAGGACTTATTCCCAACAAAGTTTTCAGAGCTTAAGGGTATCATGGGGGACCTAGGGGTCATGCGCATCACGTTAAAACCAGATGCATGCCCTGTAAATCATCGACCTTATTGGTTGAACCTTAAGTATAAACAAAAGGTCAAGGAAGAAATTGATAATATGCTCACCGCAGGCATCATCGAACCGGTTGAACAGCCCGATTGGGTAAGTCCGATGGTGGTTCAGGAGAAAAAGATGAAGGGAGATATATGAATCTCTGTGGACTTGAGCAAGTTAAATGATGCTTGTGTACATGATCCCTTTCCCACACCATTCTCAGAAGAAATCCTTGACAGTGTGGTAGGGCAGGAAACATATTCATTTACAGATGGGTTCTTGGGCTACCATCAAATCATAATCACACCTAAAGATCACAACAAAGCTATGTTTGCTACTAAATGGGGATCCTTTCAATATACGGTCATGCCATTTGGACTCAAGAATCCCCCTACCATCTTTTCACGAGTAGTAGTCGCAGTGTTTAAAAATTTCATACACAAGTTTTTGGAGGTTTATTTTGATGATTGGAGTGTCTTTGGCTTAGTGAAGAAGCATGTCTCAAATGTGTGCATGATGTTGGATGCCTATAGAAAACACTAGATTTCTCTAAATATCAAGAAGTGCATATTTTGCGTACCCTTTGAAATCTTTCTATGACATATAGTTTTTCGACAGGGGTTGATGGTTTACCTTGCGAAAGTTGTAGTTACAATAAATCTGGTAGTACATACAACTAATAAGTAGCTGCATTCGATCCTCAGACATATAGGTTACTACAGGAAGTTTATTCAAGGATACACGCTAATCACAACGCCTATGGAAAAGCTGCTTAAAAATGATGTTTCATTTTTTTGGGATGACGAATGTCAGAAGAGCTTCGATCTACTTAAAGTGAAGATGGTCTCTGTGCCTATTATCATCTTTCCCAATTGGGTGAAGGTATTCCATGTTCATGTATATGCATCAAGAATCGCCCTAGGAGTGATCTTTATGCAGCCTGGAGACGAAGACATTGATCACCTAGTTGCATTTGCCAGTAGGAAACTTTTTGGTCTAGAGCACAACTACTCCACCATGGAGCGGGAGGGATTGGCCATGGTCTATGAATTGCAAAAGTATCAGCACTATATGTTAGGAGGACACTTTAAAATGTTTACGGATCATTCGACTTTGAAGTACCGGTGAATAAGCCTGTGTTGGGGAGGGGGGAATCAGCCGATGGTTACTGTTGTTCTAGGAATACGACTTTGAGATCATTTCAAGTCGGAGAAGTTGAATGCTGGGCCGAATCACTTGTCCCAAATTGAGAGTGGAAAGGAACCGACCAACCTGGAAGAAGGATTTCCTGATGCACAGCTATTTTCTATTAAGGTAGTTGATACACACTTCGCTGACATCATCCAGTTCCTAACTACATGTATGGCACCTGCAGAGTATTCGGTATAACGAAAGAAAGAGCTGGTAACCCACGTTTCATATTTTACCATCATTGCAGGTCATTTGTATAAGATGGGAGCTGATGAAGTGTTGCGAAGGTATGTTTTGGAACATGAACGACATGTTATCTTAGCAGAAGCCCATAACGGTGTAGCAGGAGGTCACTACGCAGGGAAGGCAATGACACAAATATATTGAGAGTTGGACTATGGTGGCCTACCCTGCATAATGACTCTTGTGACTATTATAAAGCCTATGATACATGCCAACAAATAGGAAGGTCGTCACGCAGAGATGAAATTCCCCTTCAACCGCAAATGGCCCTGCAAGCATTTGACAAATGGGCCATCAATTTTGTAGGACCTATTAATCCACCCAGAAAGAAGATAGGTGTGCGTTACGTTATAACTGCCACTGATTATGTAACCAGGTGGGCTAAATCACAAGTGGTGAATGATTTCACTACAGATACCGCTATGCACTTCATCTTTGAATAGATTCTGACCAGATTTGGATGTCCAAAAATCTTGATGAGCGATAGAGGTATGCTTTTTGTTAGTGAAACAATACAGGCCTTGATGGAAAATTTTTGGATCCATCATGCTAAAATCACTTCGTATCATCCCCAGGCAAACGGAGTAGTCGAAGCTCTTAATAAAGTCTTGGAGCATGCATTGACTAAGGTCTGTAATGCTGATCGCGACTGTTATCACTCTAATAATTCTTAAGTCATGAGATTTTTGATTTTTAGTCAAAGAACATTAGAGGTAACCATAGACCAACTTTTAAACTCTAGGATCAAGGTCAAAAATTCAAATATTTTTAGGGCAAGACAGACAAGTCATTGAAGATCTTGAAAGGCTAATTGGTGAAGTGGTTTGATCGAGATAAAGAGAAATCAAGGATTCTTTGATCCGGATAAGGAAGGAGAAGATAGGGGTCATTCAAAAGAGGGAGAAATGAAGGGTTCCCTACTCTGGAAATTAGTAGAAAACATAGAAATGATAACTAGTTAAAGACAGGGTGCTTTTAACAAATCCTGTAATAATATTCCTAGTTCATCATTCAAATTTAGAGCACATATATGGATGCATGTAAAACATAAGAATATAAAAAATGACAGTAGAAAGTAATTCAATTCAATGGCTCATCACATGAATCCTGAAATATGATGCTAGATGATTTGATCCAGTCTACTACTTGACCTTGCTACAAAAAACTTTTAGGTACAATAAAATTGACTATAGAAATTTTTAGCAATTTATTCCACAATAATACTTTAAAAGATGAAGTATATATACAAAATGTTTATAAAATATCCTAGAATACTCACAGGAACTTTCTATGGAAAATAAAATATCTTTTATAACAAAATAGTGACAGTTTCTTAACAACTTAGCAAGCTGTCCTATTTATCCAAATAAAATAGAAGTGTTGTTTTGGATTGGGTTTAGCTAGTTGCTTTGATGTTTTCAACGCTGGAACAAGATATTTAAAATCTGTTTTGAAATATTATCTTCTTATCTAATACTCTTTCATCTGATACTCTTTAATCACTTATACACTTTAACCACTGTTTAACTTCCTTACTACTGTAATTTTATGTTTTGACAGTGTAAAATCAACAAACTATTTTTATCCTCTTCTCTTCAATTTGACTTTTACAGTAAGTCAGTGAGTGATTCCCAAGATTCTTCATCAGGAATTTTGATCTTTTTTAGCTTCCTAAAGTTCCATCTACCTCAGTGTACCTATAAAATGTTGGTTTTATAACAAATATGTGTTTTATCTCATGTTGTAGATAAAACAAGTCTTCAAAACTTTTATGTAAAAACTTTCCTGTAGGAATTCCTTGTCCTTCTATTTTGTCTACCTGCTCTTTTGCATGATCTCTGATCTTCTTATTGTAGTCTTCTTGTGGCATCAGTTTATCATTAATAACAAGGATGTTTGGAAAAACTCTTTGCCTCAATATCTCAAATTTAACCATAAATTTGGTTATGGCTATATTCATGTTCTCACATTTTTATTTTAGCTGCTTCATTAAATTCTTCTTTGAAATTACTTTCCCTATTTCAAGGATTGCCTTTGTTCTGTCGTTAATTTCTATCTCCTCCAATTCTTGCTAGTTCTTACTGTTGAGAAATTTGATTAGTTCTAGGGTCTGTTCAGGTTTGGCACCTAGTTCCTCCTTTTTTTTCTGAATCTCTTCTTGGGCTGCCTTCAGTAAATCCTTTTGCTCATAAATTACCTATATTGATGGCCAAGCATCATTGATGGCTTCAATGATTTTACTCCATAGTTGATTCTTCACATAGGACATTGGCTCTTTCAAGGTTAAATCCTTTTGTAAGTTCTTCAACTCAACATTTAACCTATTAGCCCTTTTTTCCTGAGTTTTGGCATTGATTTGGGCTAGCTTTTTAGAGTCTTCCAAATTTTCAATCACTTTCTTCAATCTATCGATTTCATTGGTTTGAATTGACATTTCCTCCATGGCTTTGATGAGCTTTTTGGCTTCATCTGTTGGCTGCACAATTAATGTAGATGACTCTGTAGCTGAGGTAGTAGAAGATGTCACTGGTATTGCTGTGGCAAGTGGTACTTTTGGTGCCAACTCTTCTTCCAAAGTTGAAGGCACAACTATATTTTCCATGGGAATTACTGTAGGAACTTCCTGTGCTTTTGTAGTTTCTCTTTCATGGACAAGCTTGTCCATTTGGATTTCCATCTCTTTTATCTGTGCTGTCAATTGTAAAATCAAGTTCATCATATCATCTTTTTGGCTTGCCTCTTGCACAATTTACTTGGCTTGCAGATGTTCTCTTGATGGAAGCTTGAGTTTTTTTCTAAGTGTTGCAATATCAACATTATTTTTCTTCACCAATTCTTCTGCATCTTTTACATTGGCAGAATCATATCCTACTTGAATAACCAACTCTTCTGAAGACTTTATTCTAAAGTCTTTAGCATATGAGGAAGCCTTTTCAACCTTCATTCGATCTCTCATATTTATTATTGTATTCTGGATCTTTTGGACATTCATTTCCTTTGTATTAATGGTAGAATAAAGCACCTCAAAAGTTTGTCTGTGAAACTCAATTTGATCTAATGCATGGATACTTTCTGTAGGCACTTCAAGGTCAACGTTTTTGTAATCTTCCACTATTTTAGGAGTCTTAACTATTGATTGAAGCACTGACATAATCAACTTTTTGTTTGAATAATCAAAAGAATACAAAAGTATATTATGGATCCCTGGTGTTTGTTTTAAATACTGGGAATAAATCTCATTCTTGATTTCTTCATTCTTGGCCTTTATATACTTATATTTCTCCTTGATATCAATATCTTTATCCTTTGCTGGCGGTGAGGAGGATGCCTCCATACTCTGATGCTTCTCTATTACCTGTGTGTTAGAATTATCAGGATGCTCTTCATTTAGAATCTTTGTGGCTGGCTCATTTATAAAGACTGTAGCAACATCTGTGTTTGTCTCTGGAACATATGTATCTTCCACTTCTATGGTCTCTTTTTCTTTATTCATTGGATTGATCTTAGGCTTTTTATTATATCTGAGTTTAAACCTAGTCTCAGTGGTTGTTTCAGTAGTGTAGGTACCTTCTTCTCTGAATCTTTTGGTAGCTTTATCTTCTTGATTCACAGTTTTCAAGGTGTGACTAGTGTCACCTTGTTTAACTGCTTCAATCAAGGTATTTTCTAGCCACTCTGTTTGATTAGCAATTTTTTCAATCTCTGGCCTTTTGTCATGAATATAAGGGGTCAGTTTGCATTTAACCTTCATTTTGCTGAGAATTCCCTGAGGATCATAATTCCATAAGAAGCTAAATTCAAATTTGTACTCCAGCAACTGTTTTGCTGCTTCTATTCCTGCGTCTTTGTGATTACAAATGAAGGGTCCTATCTAATTTTTCAACTTAAAGTGGGTCTTCTTTTTGGCTGCTAGGAAATTGATTGAATCTGAATTGAAAATTTTCTTGATGTACTCCAAGGAAAAAAATCTCATTGGCACATACTTAGGTAGTTTATAGGGTAAAATATTTGACCCAAAAACTCTTATTTCTGTATGGTTCTAATATAAGTACCAATCTCCAGTTTTACTTTGTTCTGACAGCTGTAATATTTTCTTATCTCATCATTGATTCTTGGTTGTACATTATTTTTCAACATGTTTATCAATGGATGAATAAAGGAATCTGTAAAATCTGCAAAACTAAACTCTGTGGACTCTTTTTTTATTAAATATGTCCAAAAGATGACTGAGAGTGGGTTCCCTTCTACATAAAGCTTTTGAAGTGTTATTGGGAACTAGTCTTCTTGAAGTATAATAACATATGGAAAAGAAAGGAAGTATACCTAAATACTCCTTCAGTTGGAAATTTGACAAGATAATCATGGATATTATTAGCTATGTATTCAACATAATTTTAAATGATAGAAGGAGGCTATCTTGGTATAAAGGTAGATAGAAAACCTAGGATTGACTCATTTGTATGCTCATCTGTAAAATACCCTAGGATGAAGGATAACATAGAGATGAAATGCCTTGACCATTCAGGAAATTTGGAAGTAGAATAAGGAGGGTTTAGTTTTGGGATTGCAACATAGGCAGGCATGACATTTTGGAAAATCTGAAACCTTTTAGGAAAATCCAGACCAATGTAAAGCTTTGTGAGTGCTTCTATGGATAAAGGAACTGCATTGGGATCTGGTTTGAGCTGTAGCATTAGGTTTATTGACTCAGCAATAATTGTGAACAATACTTCTTTATTTGCATTAACCATGGCTCTTTGTTCAGGTGAATAATAGGATTGACACAACCTAATGACTTATGGACACTGATGAGTGAGTGGAACTAAACTTGGGCACATTTGACTCCCAAATCTGGACTTCATCTCCTTGATCTAATTATTTTTCAAGACTCCAGTAGTGGAGTTCTAAAATATTAAATTATATCACTACATTAGCTATTTTGTAATCCACATCAGCTAAGGGTGTATGTTCAATGTCTACAATAGGAGGTTGTAGAGGGTTTACAACAATTATGGTTTTGGAAGACATTGTTGGGTTTGATTTTGACATTAAGACCTTCTGGGTGCTTGAAACTCTATATTTTTCCTTTTTAAACTCTTATGTAAGATTGAATTGTTTACAAAAGGTTTTTCTAGTTTAATAGAGGTCTATGAAATAGAAAAGATATAAACAAGCTTTCTTTTGGTCTTAAACCTTTCAATTTGGCTTTAAATTGTTCTTCAAACTCTTACAGGTTTAAGAAATGACAAAAAAGGGTTTTATCTACTTTTTTAGATAAACTGGAACGAAATTGGTTCGAATCAGGCTTAGAAAGATTAGGATTATTTTGCAAAGGGTTTCTGGATAGATTAGGAGTATTTTCAAGGTCTAAAAAGGCTAAATATATTAAATTTTTCTTTAAAAACCATATGCAGTATTCAAAGTGGGGTTTATCATATTTTTATAGTTAATTCGTTCTTTTCAGGAAAATATAAGGGTCTTTCTATGGGTAAATGGGCTTCACTAGGCTTAATTTCTTCAAAAACATCTTTTTCAAATGATAAGAAGGCTTTTTTTTCTTCGAAGAATACCTGTTTGTGCAGGTATTTGGTCTTTTAAATGGGTTTCAGCGGCGTCAGATAGGTTTCTGATGTCTGTGGAAGTATTTTGGAAGTAAGATGGATGTTTTCAGTGGTATTGGTAGTAATTCCAATGGATTTCTAGTTGTTTTGAGCTTGAAAATGATGTATAAGACTTTGTTTCTCGGTCGTAGATGGATAAACACAAATATAATGCGAAAAGGGATTTTCTGTGCGTAATATGAAGTTTTATAACATTTTAGGTTTAACAAGGTATGCACTGAATGGCGGTAATATCAGAGCAGAGTGGTTTCAGCACCGGAGGTAGAAATACCATTGGTGGTTTATCGAACGGGTTTTGGGTGGTAAATGGTTTCCTTGGATCGAATGTGATCCAGTAGTATGGTGCCTCGTGGAGGAGAGATAGTATAGTGAAACAACTCATTTCACCAATCTTGAAATGATTACCAATTGTGCTAGTTAAAATGTGATATGGCATATTGATCGTCAGATCTTAGGATATGTGTGTGAACAGCTGAGATTAACTTATGAAGTTGCTCTGCATAATGGTGGCGTGGGGCCCAGTATTTTATATGGTGGGGTTAATTTAATGTTTGAAACGTATGTTTTCAACATAAATCAAATACATTAATATGATAGGCGGAGCGTAATATTATATGTTTTTAACCTATGGGGATATGGGCAGGGTTTTATTTAACACATGGGTAATATAGACCATAGGTTAAAGTTAAAATAATGATTTTTTGGGATATTTATAATAAAATGAATTAATAAATATATGGGAAGGGGTAATCTAAAGGATTTAATACCTTATGTTAAAAATTAATATGAAATGAATGTAATGAAAAAAATACATAAACTAAACTAAGTAGAGTGTAAAAATAAACCTTTTTAAGCACAAATGATTGTACCATTAAAAATATACACTTAAACTTAGGATAAATTGTATTTTGTGGGGTTTTGAGTGTTTTTGGATGAAATGAAATTAATTAAGAGGGGATTTTACTTTTTCTAAGAAAAAAAGGTGTTTTACTTAGGAAAAGGATTATATTTTTGGAAGAGGGTGAATATGCTAAGGAAATGGATTTTCATGAAGGGAATCTAGTACTTTTACTAATCAGTTGTTAAGCCTTGGGTTCGGTCCCAACAGAAGTCAGAGAAATGCTATGAGCCTCTTTAGCTGAAGGTTTTGAATACTGGAACATTGTGGGGGAGGGGAAATTAGAAATTTTCCATATGATGCTTTATTACATGCCTTGTACAACTTCTTTCTACCTACCCATCATTATTCTAACATTTTTTACTTCATTTTCATGGGTGCATTTAAGATTGCAACCCTAAATCCATATTTATTTTAAAGCATAAACTATCTAATTCTAACCTTATTTCATTCGAGGGCTCGGATTAAACTATTGAGCTCCTCATTTATTCTCTAACTATCTATTGATTTGTCAAGTTTAAAATGTTTGACATATTTTTATTCTCTATCTAAAACATGAAATTAAAATCATGAAAAGTGAAGATTAAACTATTTAACTGATCATGGATTATGGAATTTTGAACAATCTACACATAATCATTATTTTTGCAGTAAAAGTAAATAGTAGTGCCATTTTGACTTGCTCACTTTCATGTCTTATTATTATCTTTTCTTTCTTTTGGGGTTCATTTTTTATTCTTTTTGATATTTTCTTTTCTTAGTCCTTTGATATTACTTTTAGGACTTTTACCCTCTTTTCATTTTTTATTATTTTCAAATATGGGAAAACGACTTGCAGAAAGCAAGGTATCTGCATATTTACAAGACTATCAAAGTCAATTAAAAAATTATGAACCCTATTATTATAGGACCCTAACAGTGGCTCCACATGGAGATGGCATTTCTTGGTGAAATGTAAAGAACTTTAAGGCTAGTAGCCTTTGAATTTTGATTGAGATGACCTTGTAAGTGTCTTCTAATATTTGCAATTATTTCATACTTATGATATTTTACCTTGCAAAGCTTAGGGCCTTCTCTCTGGGCTTCAAATTTGTTAGGAAAACATCCAATCCAATATAAAATTTTCAATGTTTATGTACAATGGTCAAAGTAAATAAAACTAACTATTTGTTATCTCTGAGGAGTAGTAGTGCTTCAACATTCTACCATTGACTGGTCCACCTAGCAGATCTGATCCATCCATTTATTTTAAAAAGAAGGCATTGTTTCCTTTGTAACCATAAATAACATAAGGTCCTTTCCATAGGAAATCAAATTTCCCATGTTTACCTTTTTCTTTTCTTCTTGAATCCCATTTTAATACTTTTTCACCAATGTAGACATCATCTTCTTTACTCTTTTTGGCAAAAAAATTCTTTATATTATCTTGGATAACTTGAGACTTAAGATAAACCTCTTCTCTTGTTTGCTACAAGTGAATGGTTTTATTAATCCTTCTTTGAATGTCATTGGTCTCAAATTGTAACTCTTGAATAATCTTCATTACTGGTACTCCTAAGGAGGATGGAAACACAACATTCATTCCATAAACAAGTTGGTAAGGAGATGTACTAATAGATTTTTTGGTGGTAAGTCTATCTTCCCATAAGGAATTGACTAAATTCTTTTTCCAAGTCTTTTTGTTATCTTCTAATAATTTCTTGATGATGTTCACAAGGCTCTTATTGGAAGATTCAGCAAGGCTATTACCTTGAGGGTAATATGTGTAGAAATTTGCTGAATAATGAAGATTTATCCACCGAGACTATCCTGATCACATATCAATTCAAATTCATATGAAACACATAATCTCTTCAACTCAGATCATCACACATGCGGAAATAAAACAAGTGGTATGTGATCAAAAGATCATCAAAACATCACACACATTACACAGTATGTATGGGGAAAGCTTATAGCTAAAAACCCCTCAACTATTCTGTATATTATAATGGAGAGAACATGTAACAGTACATAGCACAATACTCCTCACAAGTACTCAGTACTATCTCATGAAGTTACACACAAACTAGCTTGGTTTTGAACAAGTCACAGGTTCAAAACTCATCCACTAATTGCCTACCTCTATTGCGCAATCAAGGCTGGTCTAATGAGAGATCCAAGGTTCGAATCTCCTTGGCTTGACAGCGCAATCCTCATGGGAAATTTCTTCCAAGTGTGGTGAAAATCTCATGCACAACTAATGTCACAACTGATAGCTATCTCAACCCTTTCATCTACCTCTTTCACTGGTCTCCACTGAACTGTCCATGCACTGTAGTGAACTGATGTGTTCTTGAGTTGAATAATGAGTTACTAATTAATGAATTAAATAATATTTTATTCACTCCACTCATTACTAGTTGATTAGCTAGTTAAACTAATCTCAACTAGTTCAACTAAGTTAAACCGAACACAACTCCACCAACTGTCTCATCAACTCCACCAAACTTCTGCCACTGAAGTCCTAACTGAAGTCAACCATGAATGAGCTCACCAAACCCCCAGGAATAGCGTAATTCCTCTGTTAGATGCATGAGCTACTTCTGTAGCTCGAACTGAAGTGCTCCAAGAGAGTAAAATGAATTTTAGAGTCCAAATATTATTAAGGGTAAATAATATTTGACTTTTCTATTTTTAGGATAGGCAGTCTAAAAATATACTTCGACCTAAATGTCTAAAAATAGAGGTCCATATATTTTTACCAACATGACCAATACTCCAAGAATAGCATACTGCAACCCCTAGACCATGCTCCATATGTCTAAAAATAGACATAGTCTAAAAATAGACTTTGCGCCAGAATTTGCCTGCGGGCCCACTTAGTGAAGGCGACTTCATTTCACTAAGCTCCATCATCTTGCTGCATTTTCAACACTCTCTCTCAGCAAGATATGGATTATCTGCAACCCCTATCCTGCCTCTGTGGAATTCAAACTTGCTCCTGGTGAGCGCCTTCGTCAGGATGTCGGCATCCTGATCCTCCGTGGGAACATATGAAAGCATCATGATTCTCCGCTGAACACAATCTCTGATATGATGGTACTTGATGTCAATGTGTTTGGATCTATCATGAAATACTAGATTAGCCGAGAGTTTAATGCAACTCTGGTTATCACAGTAAATCACTGTAGGCTCCAAATGCAACCCGAACAATCCAACGAGGATTCTTCCTCATCCAAATAGCCTCACATGCGGCCAAGCTTGCTGCCATGTACTCGACCTCTGTTGAGCGAGTGCCACGGATATCTGCTTTCTGTTGTACCATGAAAATGCTATCGACCCAATGCTGAAAATTCCTCCAAATGTGCTCTTCCGGTCCGTTGGGCTCCCTACCCAATCTGCATCAGTGAAGCCGAAAAGCTTCGCTCCATCCTCCTGTCTGTACCATAGACCATATCCCGATGTGCCACTAAGATAATGCAATACATGCTTGCTCGCCTTCCCGAGAAGAGCTTGGTAGGCTTAACCATAGCTTGCGAAAATTTGGTTAACGAGCATAGCATATATCGGGTCGTGTATTGACCCGGATACATAAGCGACCCCACCAATCGTCGATGAGACAGTGGCATCCACTACCTCCGTCGAAGTAGCATCCTCCTTCCTCCAAGCACCAAGAAGAGGAGTGTCAACGGGGCTTGTAGCCATGCATGTTGAACCTCTCCAAAATCTCCCGGGCATACTTGCCACCGAGAAACAAAAATTCCTCCATCTGTGCTTGCCAAATCTCCAATCCCGGGGAAATAATGAAGGAGGCCCAAGTCCTTCATCTCGAACTCTCTAGCAAGGTCCTCCTTGCATGAAAGTATCAACAACTCATCACCCATCAAAATCAGATCATCTACATACAATACGATGATCGGCGACTTCCCCTCCACCACAATGCGGTACAAGTTAGGGATCCGCCTCACTCTTGGAAAATCAAAGCCCGGTGAAATAACTGTCCCAATCGTGTGTACGAAGCACGAGGTGCTTGCTTTAGCCCATACGAGTGCTCTCTTGAGTCGGCACACATGCGACTCACTCGCTGAAGATCTCAAAACCTTCGAGTTGCTCTATGTACACCTCCTCCTCAATGACTCCATTGAGGAACGCGATCTTCACATCCATATGATGGATGTGCCATCCCATCTGTGACTCGAGAGAGCAAGGATCGTCGCGTATGGAAGAGTACCTTGCGGCAGTGCAAAGGTCTCCTCATAATCGATCCCCTCGATGCGCGAGAAGCCACGGGTGAAAAATCTCGCCGTGTACTTCTCCACACTCCCGTCGACCCGCCTACTTCACTTTGTAGATCCATCGCGAACCCACCACTAATTTCCCCTCCGGTCTTGGGACAATCTCCCATGCTATCGTTTCGATGATCGAATCATATTCTTCGATCATGGCATCTACCCATGCGGGTTCCTCCACGACTTCCTCAAAAGAGGATGGCTCCATCACGACACATTGACTCACAAGAGCCATGTATCCAGTGTCTGTACCGATCGTATGACTGCCTCTTTCTGCGCATCTTGTCTGTAGGGTGGTCGTACAACCTTCTCTGCATCTCGAGCCGGTCGCTCAACTTCTATAGTGCACTTGCGCCCTCCCGATGGTTGGCATCGCATGGGCGGTTTCTTCCACCTCGTGAACTTCCTCGTTGTGGCTGATCCACATCCGGAAGCTCCTCCTTAGGAACTAATAGCTCCTCATCTACATGCAAGTGTGGCTCCCTCTCAAGTGAACACCGCATGGCTTTCTCCTCTCCCGAAACTTGATATCCCGTCGCACAACGGTCTTGCGATCATCGACAAATACACCCGATAGTTGTGAGGTGTATTAGTGTACCCCACAAATATTCGAACCTCTGCGGTCGGATCCCGGCTTCTTTCGGCATCCTTCATCACATGCATGTAGACGAGGGTGAGCCAAAAAATTCTCGGATGAGAAATATCGGGCTTCTTGCCAGAAAAACGCCTCCTCCGGTGTACTCATGCCAAGAACCTTGTGAGGACAACGGTTACGCACATGCTACTGCTGTATTGCATGCCTCAGCCCACAAGTGAAGGGGGTAGGCCACGATCATGCAACATCGCCCTGTGCAGCACCCACGATCGTTCTATTCTTCCGCTCGACCCACCCCGTTCTGCTTGTGGGTTATGAGGTGCGATGAGCTCTCTCCGAATCCCTTCTGCGCGACAAAATTCTTTGAATTCGGATGAGATGAATTCACCACCATTGTCGGTCCTAAGAGCCTTCACATGCTTCCCCGATTCCTTCTCTACCGGCACCTTGAATTCACGAACTTAGAAAATGTCTCGCTCTTCTTCGCATGAAGAAGATATAGCACTTCCGAGAGAAATCATCAACAAAGATCACATAGTACTTATGCTTTGCTATCGAAGCTACGAGAGAAAGGACCACACACATACGTGTGAACTCTCTCAAGGATCGTCATGGCTCGACTATCCTTCTCGTGAAAGGTGGCTTTCACATACTTCCCCCAAGGTACACCCCTTGCACTCGATCCCGACTGCGCAAGAGTGCCCTTAGGAAGCCCGATGAGAAATCTGTCTGCAGTATCTTCAAAGCTCCATGGTGAAGGTGGCCCAATCTCCTGTGCCACATTTCGCCCTCATCATCCCGGCTCACCACTTCTCCCACCTTGCATGTCATTGTTGCACTGACCATCTACTTACAAGCGATAAAGGTTCTTGACTCGAACCCCTATCTTCGGGTCTCACCGGTAGTCTTACTTGCACGGGGAAGGCTTTTTCCTTCGGCCGAAGACCACATCATACCCCCTTGTCTTCCAACATCGCCACGGAGATCGGGTTCTCCATCAATCTTGGAACATGCAAAACTTCCTTCAATATGAAAGGTTTACTAGACTCCCTCTCAAAGGAAATGGTACTGATACCAGTCGCAATGTATCTACCATCATCACCCATCTCGATGTGCACTCCAAGATATTTTTCCTCCAGATTTGAAAACAGATCTCGATATCCGAACATGTGAAATGACGCACCACTTGTCCAAGAACCATGCTGATCCCGCCACACTTGAAACCAAGCATGCGATCGGTGAAAAATTCCAGTTTTAATTGAGAAGCCAATGCCTCTCCCGCGTGCAGATCCGGCGACCTTCTTATTTTTCTTCTTCTGCGGACAATTTGTGGCATAGTGTCCATGTCTGGTGACGAGTGAAAACACTTCACCTTGGACATGTCTTGCTTCTTGCCTTTCGCACTGGATCGAGAAGCCTTCTTGCTCTTCCCCCTTCCTTGCTTTGGCAGCCAAAGCGCAATTTTCTTCATCGGATACCTTTGATGAAGATCCGTCCCCAGTAGTCCTTCTTATCTCCTCCTGCATGAGATCCGCCCAAAGGCGCTCCCATCCCGGCAACTTCTCCCAACCATTAACACTATCTTGATATGAATGCCAAGCCTTCGGAAGACCAAGGAGAGCCGGGGTCCACCATGTCCTCATCTTCGACAGTCACCCCCACACTTGCCCGACTCATCTCTCGCATTGAGTGAACTTCGTGAGGTATTTGGCGATCATGTCGCCTTTCTCCATCTTGATGTTTCTGAGCTTATCCTTGAGTGCCGGCTTCCTTTGGTCTCTCTTACTACGGAATAGATCTTTCAATGCTTTCCACATTAAATATGGAGAAGCTTTTCCATGTAGAGCTGGATACAAATATGATCCTTGACGCCCTCCAACGAGAATCCTTCGACATTTCACCATCTTCTTTTGCCAAGCTTCGACTTCGAGCGGGATCGGTGGGATTTTGGACATCCGTATCTATGAACTCCTTCAATCCATTATCTTCTAATACTGCCTCCATGCGATCCTTCCATGCAACATAATTCGAACTACCTTCAAGAGCATATTCGAGTCGCAAACCGTTGAAAGACATTTTCAACTCTGGCACCAAGAAAACAAACTACTGCAAAATTCTAATTCCAAGCTCAAAGCTCAACCGCTCTTGATCTGTGAGAAAAAACTATTTCTAGCACAGAGATCGACTGCGGGGGAATTTCTTTGGATGTATCACCTTTCAAAGGAAAGGATGGATCCGGATGCTACACAGCCCGCATGCGAGACTACGTCTACCGAAATAAGTTTGTAATCACTGTGATGATCAATCTTTGCTCCAATAGCTCTGATACCATGTAGAAATTTTCTGAATAATGAAGATTTATCCACCGAGACTATCCTCATCACATATCAATTCGAAATCATATGCAACACATAATCTCTTCCACTCAGATCATCACACATGCAGAAATAAAACAAGCGGTATGCGATCAAAAGATCATCAAAACATCACACACATTACACAGTATGTATGGGGAAAGATTATAGCTGAAAACCCCTCAGATATTATGTATATTATAATGGAGATAACATGTAACAATACATAGCACAATACTCCTCACAAGTACTCAGTACTATCTCATGAAGTTACACACAAACTAGCTTGGTTTTGAACAAGTCACAGGTTCAAAACTCATCCACTAATTTCCTGCCTCTATTGCGCAATCAAGGCTGGTCTAATGAGAGATCCAAGGTTTTAATCTCCTTGTCTTGACAGCACAATCATCATGGGAAATTCCTCCAAATGTGGTGAAAATATCATGCACAATCGATGTCACAACTGATAGCTATCTCAACCCTTTCATCTACCTCTTTCACTGGTCTCCATTTGAGTTTGTCCATGCACTTGTAGTGAACTGATGTGTTCTTGAGTTGAATAATGAGTTAATAATTAGCAAATTAAATAATATTTAATTCACTCCACTCATTACTAGTTGATTAGCTAGTTAAACTAATCTCAACTAGTTCAACTAAGTTAAACCGAACACAACTCCACCAACTTGTCTCATCAACTCCACCAAACTTTTGCCATCGAAGTTCTAGCTCGAAGTAAACCATGCATGAGCTCACCAAACCCATAGGAATAGCGTAATTCCTCTCGTCATATGCATGAGCCACTTCATCGTAGCTCGAATTGAAGTGCTCCAAGAGATTAAGCGAAGTTTAGAGTCCAAATATTATTAAGGGTAAATAATATTTGACTTTTCTATTTTTAGGATAGGCGGTCTAAAAAATAGACTTCGACCTAAATGTCTAAAAATAGAGGTCCATATATTTTTACCAACATGACCAATACTCCAAGGATAGCATACTGCAACCCCTGGACCATGCTCCATATGTCTAAAAATAGACATAGTCTAAAAATAGACTTTGCGCCAAAAATAGCTTGCGGGCCCACTTAGTGAAGGCGACTTCATTTCACTAAGCTCCATCATCTTGCTGCATTTTCAACAATATGCAGTCGAATGGCCTAGGGTAATATGGTATTTATGGAAAAATTCAATCATATTTTTAGATTTGAATGAAACTGCATTGTCAGTAATAATATTTTGGGGACATCCAAATCTTGAAAGTATGTTGCTTTCTAAAAAGGAGATAATGACAGTGTCAGTGGCTTGCCTAGAGGGGATGGTTTCAATCCAGGTTAGTAAAATAATCGGTGGTCGTCGAATCCACTTGTGTTGGGGTTGATGATGGAGGGTGAATTTCACCAATGAAGTCAAGAACCCATTGTTGAAATGGCACTTTCTAGCTGAAATAGGTTTTAAGGGCAATGGTAAGAGTCTGTTTCTTTCCCTCAAATATTTGACACTTGTGACAGGGAGGTCACATACCTTTTTATATCTCGCAAACAAAGTAGGCCAGTAGAAAATTAGCTCTCGAGATTTTTTTTGTAGTATTCTTCCCAGTATAGATATCCTCCACAGTCCACTGCATGAAATTATTCTAAATCTTTTTTAGCTTCTTCTTTTTAGCAAACAATTCGAGTAAAATTCCACTATGATCCTTCCAAAAAAGTACACTATCTAATATAAAAAATATTACTGCCTTTTGTTTTAAGAATATAGCTTTTGTTTTTGATAATCTGGGAGGAGCTTGTAAGTTTAGTAATACAAATATGATATCTGCATACCATGGTGAGTCTGAAAATGCTTCACTAATCTCTGGAATCGCCTTTCTTCCTAATTATCTACTTGGGCAACAAAATTTATGTCTAGAGCATGAAAATTTGATTTAGCCATGAGTTTGGCTAAACCTTGACCTTATATAAGTTTAGTGTGTTTTATCTCTATGTCATATTCCAAAATTGTGGAAATCCACTTGCATTCTACCATGAGGACCATCCTGAGTTAGAATGTCTTTTACTACTGCATTTGGAACATAGGCAATGATGTGTGAATAAAGAATGTACACTTTGAAATATTTAATGGTATTTATCGAAGCTAGGGCTGCTTTTCGCATGATATTTTCCTTCAAAGTGGCATCTCTAAGTATTTTGCTAAAGAAAGTTATGTGCTACTCATAGCCCTAGTCATTTTTCTACAGTGAAACTGCAGCAATGGTGTGACCTGAAGAAAAGGAGAAAATGATAAAATCCTTTTTAAAGTCAGGACTTATATGGACTGGGGTTTTTGTTAAATCATGTTTAATAGATTCAAATGATTGTTTGGCCTCAATAGTCCATTTAAGAACCGAATATTTTTTCGGCATATTATTGAGTTCTCTAATTATTTCAGCTAAATTGGAGATGAATCTTCTTAAAAAGTTAATTTTACCTAAAAAGCTTGTAACTCTTTTATGTTCCTAGGAGGACGAATGTTAAGAATTGCTTCTATTCTAGCAGGATCTATTCTAATTCCTTCCTTAGATATTATGTGTCCTAGTAACTTACCTTCTTCTAATCCAAATAAGGTTTTCTTAGGGTTTAAAGAGATGCCAAACTTTACGCATTTAACAAAGACTTGTCTAAGATGATCCAAGTGTTCATAATCATTCTTATAAAATACGAGTAATGTCATCTAAGTAAATCACTAAGGATTCATGAATTTACTTTGCAAAGGCTATATCCATATCTCTTTGAAAGGTAGCCCCCTGTATTCATTAAACCAAAAGGAACTTTTACATACATAAAAGTGCCCCGAGGAGTAGTAAAAGTTGTTTTGGCTTTCTCCTCTGGTTGGACTAAAATTTGGTTGTATCTTGAAAATCCATCTAAAAGTGAAATCCAAGAAGATGCAACTACCATTTGTAAAATGTGATCCATCTTTGGTAAAGGATAATTTTATTTTAAGGATACTTTGCTAAGATTTCTAAAATTAACACATAATCTAATTTCTCCTGTCTTTTTTCTGGTTGGAACTAGATTAGAAACCCAATCAAAATATCTGGTTGGTGCAATTATCTGTGCATCATACATTATTTTTACCTCTTTTTCAATCAAAGGCATCAAAACAGGGTTGATCCTTCTTAACTTTTGTTTAAAAGGCTTTTGGTCTTCTTTTATAGGGATTTTATGATGTATTATATTGGTTTCATAGGATTTTAGGTCCTCACAACTCCAAGCAACAACATCTTGAAATTCCTTGAAAAGAGCAATATATTTTTATTTTTCTTACTGAGGTAAGGCTTTGGAAAGTTTGATCATCTTAGGTTTTAACTCTGTGCCTATGTTACATTCCTCAATATCAGATCTAAGTGGCTCCATTTTTGGATTTCTAGCAACATCATTTGAGTCAAACAAATCCTCTAAAGGGGTTAAGCATTTTGGTAAGAAATTATCTTTGAGATTTAATATATCAGATTCATCATCAATTATCTCATCAATTTCTACTTTCTCTAAGTAATCTATATCTGATTGACTAAATTTAGTGGGTTTAGCAAACTTTACTTTATTTATATCTATGTTTATATAAATCAATTTCACTATCTAAATCCTGATCTAATCTACACTCCGTGTCTATTTTATAATTATGAAATTCACCTTCATTATTCATAAAATGGTAAATACGTTGATCTTGTGAGAAACTTTGCCAATATTTGAGGTTATCTAGAATTATTGGTCCGTGTTTTACTTATGAGTATACTTATGATTGGGTTGAAAGGGCAGATTAAAAGTACTAGCAAAAGTTGCTAAGGAGTGTGCATGTATGTTACGATTTCTTGGTATTGTAGAAAAATTACATTCCAACGAGTTCATCTATAAAATCTAATACAATTTCTCTATATCGGCCTAATCTAGGATTATAAACAGAATAGTATCCATTTATTTGTTTTACAATTAACTCTGAATCTCCCATTATTGATATTGTTTTACCTCCTAAGTTTATGATAATCTGGATTCCTAAAATGAGGGCTTCATACTCAGCCATATTGTTGGTGCATTTAAAATTTAGTCTGAAATCATGGCCTTATGCATGATTATTTTCCATATTAGTTATCCAAACTCCTGCTCCTACTCCTAGTTTATTTACTCAGCCATCAAAATCTAAATTCCATAATGATTCATGAAAGATATTCTCGTATTTTCTTTTTGTCTTTTAGTTCAGTTTTGATTTCAATATCAGTTTCAGAGTTACATAAGATGAATGAATCTAGGTCGATAGGTGTAGTGTAAATTGGGTAATTTATTGATCTTGATGCACTACTCACCATATATTTCATTAATGTTTCCCTATAGAGTTTCTTTGGTTGGCCAAAAAGCTGATATGGTAGCATATGACATGTCCAATTGTAGAGATCCTGTAATTTGGCTCCCCACGAGTGAGATAATAACATTCCATATTTGGGTGGGATATCAACTACTACAATGTCCATGAGTATACTTTTACCAAGATATTGAACTAATGTGACACAAAAATCTTTAATTAAACCTAAACATTTAAATTTTCTTGAATCAAATGAAAAGAGATCTTTGTAAGGCCTTGTGATGTCTAAGTTCAGGGTTTCCATTATTACTTTGGGCATTAGATTGTGTGAAGCCCTTGAATCTAACATTGCATTGTGTAATATTTGGTCATGAGCAGTTAAGCTAATGTAAAATGGTGGAGCTGCTCCATCTTGGTGTTTTTCATTAACATCAAGACCAAAAAATTAACTTTGGTTGATCATCATTTAAGTATACTAAGTCTTCTCCATCATTCATGTTTAAGGTTTCGAGTGATAGTTGTTTTATATAAATCATGTTTTACCAATTTCGTCAAAGGAATTGGTATTTTTTAATTTTGCAATTTCAGCTTGCATATTGAATGAAGGTTGTGATTTACTAAGTTGAATTAACGCCTATTTAATAACTGTAGTTTGAGTAGGTTTATCTTGTTTTTCTACGGTTATATTTTCATTTTCTGTTTTAGTTTCTTGTGTCTTACTTGCTCTTAGTTTTATTTTTCGTGAATGGTTTGAGAAGCGGTAGATGTTTTTTCAGATTTTGAATTATCAAAAGTTGCTTTTTGCGGTGACAAATCTTGGATTCACCGATTTTGGATCAACAATGGATGTTTTTGAATCTAAGTTTGTTGTTTTAGAAAAATTAGGTGTTTTTAGAGCAATAGATTTTTGTGAATCCGTTGATGTTTGAACAACTTCATACGTTATATCAACAATCTTGGGGACTCGGGTGAAATTTTAGGGGTCTGGAAATTTTACGGGATGAGTTAGAGTTTTTCTTATTTTCCATAGGGATAATTTGCAGTAACTTTTGTAGTGGGAGATTCTACTGTTTTCTTATTTTCTATTTGTGCATTTTTCTTAGTATAAGGCTCAGTGTTTTTCTTACTTCTAAGGTTATATTTTTTATGTACTTCATTTATAGAAAAATCATAACGTTGTTTGTAGTAAAATGATTCACCTGAATCTGATTGACATTGTTGCATTTCAAATAGTTCTTGGTCTTCCAGTGTGAGAAATATTGTGTTATCAAAATTTATACCCATCATATTTATGGTGTCTTCATCATCAACATTGTGTTGAGAAATTTCAGCATAGTTCTCTTGATATGGAGGTCTTATTGTCTGATCAGATGTTGATTCTTTGGATTTTCCCGAGCTTGTATTTTTCCTGAAGTTGGGATTTCTAATTTGCTGTTGGTTATCCCATTTTCGTCTTCTTTCTATATTGTCTAATATATCCATCATTCTCTCTAACATTTTAGCTAGCTGATCTATTTTTCCATCTGAACTAGAAGTTTCTTGTTTTATGGTTACTCTCCTCTCATTCCTTAATCTAGCTTTTCTAGCCAAAATATTTACTTCTACACTAACAACATTTGTTTTCATTATTTCTAAGGTTTCAAAATTTATCTCCCTTAGCTGATAGGCCATGTCTGTGTCAAATCAATCAGGGAATTCGAGTAAGACAGAGCCTAGAGTGGGTTTGAGATTAGTTGGGATTGAATTATACACACGGTTGTATCTAGTGCGATAATCTTGGACTGTTTCATTAGGAGCTCTTTTCATGGCATCAAATTCAAATAATATTTGGAGTGTATTTTTCTTCTTTTCCCATTTATTAAAAAAATAATCTATGAAATACTAATAAATCAGCTATACTACCGGGATTAAGACCTTCAAACCATTTTTTAACTTCCCCTGTTAATGTTTGAGCAAAGAGTCTCATTTGTACATCGGGAATCATCTATTTCATGAAGCTCAAAATAATATGTCATCTTATTAATGTGTTGTTGGGAAGTGTAATGAGTAGTAGAATCAAATTGGGGTATTTTACTTTTGTAATCCTAAGGCATGTCATGTAACTGAGTTGGGAGGACCAAGGGATCATACCTGGCAACCATAGCTTGAATTTTATCTTGGTTAGGAGGTATATTGGAAGTGCTTGGGGTAGAACTGGAAGTATTAGGTGATGAGGTTAATGAAGTGGCTGATGAAACTGGAATATAAGATGATATACTAGAAAAAGTGATGGATGAACTAAAGTATGAGTTGGGGTGCTAGAAAATGAAACTGGGATAAATGAAGAACTACTTGGAAATGAGAATGATTTATTTGAAAGTGCAGAAGATAAACTAGTGGATGGGGTTGAGGTAGGGGAATATTGAAATAATATTCTAGGTTAGAAGGGTTGTTTAGGGATAAATGGAACTGTAGATTGAATTGTGGTGGAAATTATAGATGATGTAGTGGTAAAAAGAGATTAGCCTACAGCTTTTATTAGGTTGGTATCTAAATGAGAAATAGAAGGCTTAGATGTATATGCTAATAATTCAGCTAATTCAATAACTTCATCTATTTCATTCATAATAGTAGCATTTAATTCTCCAAGTTTATTATGAGCTTCAAATATCTTGAATCTACTAAAATATTTTCCTGCTTTGTTTCAAGAAATGAAATAAAAACATGATCTATAACAACACTATTTAAGTCACTTTCTGATTTATTTCTGAATAAAGAATGTTCAAAATTAAGGTCAAAATCTATGTCTTGTATACTCACTAATTCTTTTGGCAATGAATTTTCTCTAACTAAGGAAACTTTAGCACCTAAATCTTCTACTTTTTTATTCTTTTTTTCCAATTTTGTCCGGATTGTCTACTATAACGGGAAGTTTATGATCCGGGTTTGACCTGGTATAGTAGATTTTTCTAGAAGCCAAAATTACGGGTTTTTTATCAAAAAATATACTCACAACTTTTAAAATAGTCTTTAAGGTAAAAGGATAATGAAAAATATTTCCTTACGGATCCTGTTTTAAGGCGAGGATTGGTTAGTCCCTGGTATGGTCGCCAATATGTTATCACTCTAATAATTCTTAAGTTGTGAGATTTTTTATTTTTAGTCAAAGAACATTAATGGTAACCACAGACCAAATTTTAAACTCTAAGATCTAGCCTTCTTAGGGTTCAGAGAGGACTCTCTCTATAATATTTAACTTTGTTTTAATTATATGATATTAGGCTAGTTATGATGTGCAAAATGGTTTGGTTTAGTGAGAAAAAATCACTTAATGAGATGGATAGTGATAGATCTATTTGTCCATTGGGCTAAGGAGTCAAATGTCAAGAAGATAAGACTAGGATCAATGTCAAAAAGTCAAATATTTTCAGGGCAAGATAGACAAGTCATTGAAGATCTTGGAAGGTTGATTGGTGAAGTGGTTTGATTGGGATAAAGAGAAATTAAGGATTCTTTGATCCGGATAAGGAAGGAAAAGAAAGGGATCATTTGAAAGAGGGATAAATTCAGGGTTTCCTACTCTGGAAATCAACAAAAAACATAGAAATGATAACTAGTTAAAGACAATGTGCTTTTAACAAATCCTATAATAATATTCCTAGTTCATCATTCAAATTTAGAGCACATATATGGATGCATGTAAAACATAAGAAGATAAAAAATGACAGTAGAAAGTACTTCACTTCAATGGATCATCACATGAATCCTGAAATATGATGCTAGATGATTTGATCCAGTCTGCTACTTGAACTTGCTACAAAATTGACTATATAAATATTCAGCAATTTATTCCACAATAATACTTCAAAAGATGAAGTATATATACAAAAATGTTTATAAAATATCCTAGAATACTCATAGGAATTTTCTAAGGAAAATAAAATATTTTTTACAACAAAATAGTGACAGATGCTTAACAACTTAACAAAGTCTGTCCTATTTATCCAAATAAAATAGAAGCGTTGTTTTGGATTGGGTTTAGCTAGTCTGCTTTGCTATTTTCAACGTCTGGCACAAGGTATTTCAAATCTGTTTTGAAATATTATCTTCTTATCCGATACTCTTTAATCACTTATACACTTTAACAATCATGTTTAACTCGCCTTACTGCTTTGTAATTTTTCTGCTTTGACTGTGTAAAATCAGAAAATTTTTTTTATCCTTTTCTCTCCAATTTGAATTTTACAGTAATTCAGTGAGTGATTCCCAAGATTCTTCATTGGGAATTTTGATATTTTTCATCTTCCTAAAGTTATCATCTGCCTTAGTTTACCTATAAAATGTTGGTTTTATAACAAATAGGTGTTTTATCTCATGTTGTAGATAAAACAAATCTTCAAAACTTTTGTGTAAAACCTTTCTTGTAGGAATTCCTTGTCCTTCTGTTTTGTCTACCTTCTCTTTTGCATGATATTTGATATTATTGTTGTATTCTTCTTGTGGCATGAGTTTATCATTAATAACAAGGATATTTGGCAAACCTCTTTGCCTCAAGTTCTCAAATTTAACCATAAATTTGGTTATGGCTATATCATGTTTTCACATTTTTCTTGTAGCTGCTTCATTAAATTCTTCCTTGAAATTACTTTCCTTATTTCAAGGATTGTCTCTATTCTGTCAGTAATTTCTATCTCCTCCAATTCTTTCTTGTTCTTACTATTGAGAAATTTGATTATTTCTAGGGCCTGTTCAGGTTTAGCACCTAGTTCCTCATTTTTTTTCTGAATCTCTTCTTGGGCTGCCTTTAGTAAATCCTTTTGCTCATAAATTACCTATATTGATGGCCAAACATCGTTGATGGATTCAATGATTTTACTCCATAGTTGATTCTTCACATAGGAAATTGGCTCTTTCAAGGTTAAATCCTTTTGTAAGTCCTTCAACTCAAGATTTAACCTATTAGCCCTTTGTTCTTGAGTTTTGGCATTGATTTGGTCTAGCTTTTTAGTGTCTTCCAAATTTTCAATCACTTTCTTCAATCTATTTATTTCATTGGTTTGAATTGACATTTCCTCCATGGATTTGATGAGCTTGGTAGCTTCATCTGTTGGCTGCATTGTTCATGTATATGACTCTATAGTTGAGGTAGTAGAAGATGTCACTGGTACTGCTGTGGCAAGTGGTAATTTTGGTGTGAACTCTTCTACAATGTTGAAGGCACAGTTGTAGTTGCCATGGAAATTATTGTAGGAACTTCCCTGTGCTTTTGTAGTTTCTCTTTCATGGACAAGCTTGTCCATTTGGATTTCCATCTCTTTTATCTCGTGATGTCAATTGTAAAATCAAGTTCATCATATCATCTTTTTGGCTTGCCTCTTGCCAATTTCCTTGGCTTGTGGATGTTCTCTTGGTGTTATCACTCATATTTTCCTTGAAGTTGTTGGAAGAGGAAAGGTGTCCGAGGTAACCACAAACCAATCTTTTAGGTACAGAATCTAGCCAATTTGTACCCAGAGAGGGCTCTCTCTATATAACTTATCTTTGTTTTAGAATATATCAGGCTAGTTATAAAGTCCAAGGGTTTTTTTTGAATTTGGGTGGTGGAATTCAATAGCTGAGGGAAAAATTGAGTAGTTTAGTCCATTGGGCTAATGGAGTCAAAAAGGATAACTTAACTGGATTAATTCCCTTAGCGAAAGATGGTTTCACAGGGCAAGATAATCAAACAGAGAATAATTATAAATCTTAAAGTGAATGGAACATAATCTAAATGGATGAAAGGCAATTAAGAATATTTCAACACATTTATAAGAGGGAAAATTGAGTGATTATTAACAAAGAGAAATTAAGTATTCTTTATTAAATAATCAAATGCTTAAACCAAAAAAACGGGAGCAATTAAGAATTCACTGTTTAAACCAATTTAGAAGAAAACATTTAGAACAATAATGATTAAATTCAGATTACACTTAAGCACTTTCTGATTTATTCCTTTTCATTAATCATTCAGAAATGAAACACGAGATGATATAGTAAACAAATATAAAGACTTCAACACATAAGAGATAGATGACTTATTGATCCGTAGTCCGACACATGAATCCTGTAAAAAGTCTTTCGCATCAATTCCACATCCAGACTAGCTTCACAAAATTTCTCCAACAACACTTTATTCAAAATAGTCAATGTTACAAAGCAAAGTTTAAAAAAATACACCCCAAAATACTTCCAAGAGTGAATTATTTATACAAATTCTAAACTAAAATATATTGAAAAAAATATCAAGATTAGTTCACAAATCTCTCCAACTATTTTACATAAATAGAACTTAAGTAAATGACACTCAAACTAATGCATCTATTTGGCACTATTTTTTATGGATAGGTGATGACAAATAGGATAATTCGAATTTGATCCAACTCTTAGTTGATGATGAGGAATCCAAGTCACTAACTGCTTCCTTTCTTTATGCATTCTACTCCAACAATTCTGCAAAATTGGGGTCCAATGATATCTTTTTATTTCTCAATTAGTAATAGATATGTAAAAAGTGAAAGAGGTTATTGTAGATAAATATGTTGGTGAGATAAACCTCTTTAATTTTCCTAAAATTCCTCTCCAGATGTGCACAATAGGATCTGTAACAATATGTGTAAAACAAAGTTTTACAGAATCTAAAAAATAGCCTTTAAAGATGTGCATGTATCTCTGATTCTGAAATCACTGTGCAAAAAAGTGAGATATATTTTTGTAGATAGGTCTCTTAGGAGCAAAAATATCCTTCGAGTTTTGTATGATGTATTTCGGATTGGCCACAATCTTCTACGAAAAAATGATGATTTAACTGGAATTTTCTGCAAAGAGTGCTTTCCAACATTGTTTAATATTTCCAAAACCATAATAGCTGTTAGAAAATTTAGAGAGGTTTTTGTAGATGTTCATCTCAAGAACATAAAAATCCTTATTTTTGCAAAATTCATCTTGGATTGATCACAATAGTTTCTGCAAAACAATGACTAAAGCGTGAAATTTCTGCAAAAATGTTCCTTCTTGTTGTGTTTTTCATCTTTTCACCTTTTTTTTCTTTTAAGCTGTTTTACTTTCACTTTAGATAAACTTCAATGTTGGTGAAAATATTTTCATCTCTTTTTACCATTTTACTGCCTCTGTAATTACTTTTACTGTTTACCTTTGAATACTCTGTAACTTCATTTTAACTTTCACTCTGACTTTTCCCTGATACACTTTAACCACTTATACTCTTTAACTGTTATGCTCTTTAACCTTTGTTTATCCGTTTATCCTCCTTTATCATGAATTACTATAGTACATAATCAAAAATTCATGTAAGGATAATTTTACAAAAGTTCAAACATTTCTTTCCACCATTTAGCTTCAGGTATTACGGTTCTTTGTAGTGGGAAAAAAAAGTTCGAAGAGGATTTTCACCGAGAACAAGGTTTTTAATTTGGAAATCCCTATCTACTAGAGGCGAGATAGTCTAAATCTCTCGTGAGGAGCATTCGAGGGGTGCAACGAGTCAAAGCCACGAGAATTTCCATTTCTAGTTCTTGTGGATTCGAGAGATGAATTCGGGGGTTTTTTATGAAAAACGAGCACAATCACGAGGTTCGGGAATGCAAATGTAGTTTTGGGAATTGTTACGAACTACGTTTCGATTTTCTCGTGTAGAATTTAAAAAAAACCAGGTTTTTTACGAGAGTTTAATGGGAATTTAGGTAAATATCTGTTTTCCAGGGAAATAAATGGTGATGAAAACAGTGGCTGGGTAATGATGGATGAATTTCGGACACTCGAATGCAATATTGTTCAAGCAAAGTAGCGGTTGGAAAAAGTTCGACGGTGATTTAAAAAATCATTGCATGAGACAGATGAAAATGACGTGGGTATGTTTATTTTATTCACAAAATCAAAGGTTGGTGGGTTTTTAATGAATGAAGTCAGCAATTACGGAGGTTTCGTCAGGGGAGGCAGGTGGTAAGCAGTTTCCATCGCACCGCTTTTGGGGAAGAGTGGTTTTCAGCGGAGAGCGAGCGATTCCATACGATGAACGACGCGTGGCGTGGCACTGTTTAGAAAACCACCTAGCCATCTCGCGTTATCATTCAGACGAGGATGTCCAGTGATATTGATAATAACCGTTGATTTGGAGTTGATCAATCGAACGGTGGTCGGGTTGTCAAGATGGCGGAGAGTTAACAGGGCGGGCCCACTGCAATTTATTAAAAATAATCATATCGGGGAAGATTTGATTGGAGGATTTAGGTTCTTAATTAACCTGGAGGGTTAATTAATCATTTTAAACGAAAAAGTTTTAATTAAATTTATTAATTGGGAAATCACCCAATTAATTAAATTTATATGGTTATTTTTCAACCAACGGGGCGGGATATGAAATTAATTTGGAATTTTAATTAAAATAATACGGTAAAGGATTTATTTATATGGGGATTTAAATAATAAAATTAGAAATTAATATGGAAACGAATGAAGCGCTAAGTGTAAACATTAGGTTAATGTTTTTTAACTTATGCTTACATGAATAGGGTTTTTGTGAAATATTGCATAATTTTCCTAAGTAAAATGGGATTTTACTTAGGAAAAGATTTCTTAGAGGTGAATGAATGTCATGATGAATGTTTTTAAGTACTTAGGTTTTTCCAATTATTGAACCAAGGGTTCGGTCCCTCCAAAAGTCAAGGAAATTCCTTGAGCCCCTCTAATCTTTAAATACCTTAGTACTTAGGGGAGATTAGTGAAATTTTTAGGGGAAGATGAGAAGGGAAGTTAATAATTTGACTTTGTTTTGCTTGAAATCCTTCCAGTATATTGTCTTCCTTTGCACTTGTGATGAAAGTAAAAGATTTAACACATATAAATCCATTATTCATCACATGTAATGTCTGCAACATCATCTACCTACCCTACCTAATTTACCCTACCATTTTTTCTTCTTTATTAGGGTGCACTTAGACTGGCAAACCCTTATCACACTTTTTCTTTTACATATGGAAATCTATATAATTCTAACCTTATTACATCCAAGGGTTTAGATTAAACTGTTGAGCTCCTTTTATTTACTCTACCTATCTACTTATCTGCCAAGATTAAACGAGTTTAGTCGGATTTTATTCTCTATCTCTAAAACATAAAATTGAAAGATGAACTAGCCAAGCTTAAGTTTTTTGGATTGCTCATCAATTGTGGCATAAAATACAAGTTGCACACAATTTTTTTATTACATCGAGTAAAAAAGTAGTGGCATTTATACTTGCACATTTTCCTTGGTCTTTCTTTTGGTGGGGGTTCATTTTCACTTTTTTTGGCCATTTTATTCTTTTCACCCTTTGATTTTTTCTTTTAAGGTATACCCTCTTTACATTTTTTTAAATTTTTTTGATTTTTTTGAGAATATGGAAAACCTTTGCAACAAGAAAATGTATGAACATATTGCATAGCCCATCAAGTCAATCATGAAATATGACACCTATTGGTATAGGAGTCTAACACTGGCTCCACTTGGGGATGGATTTTCCTGGTGAAAAGTCGCCTTGACATTCTGCTAACTATATGAGCTCATTAAACACTCATACATGCCTCCTCTGCAAGTCTTACAACCTTTGTTCCTCATTCCAAGCCATAAAAATGGTGGAAAAACCCTTAAAACGCAAAAAATCCTTGGGTACGTAGGCAACATGAAACCTTCTTGCGTTTTTAGCTAGGGTACGTAGGTAATGTGAAGAGAAACTGCGTTCTAGAACGCATTTTTCTAGTGTAATGCCTGCGGTACCCCTGTAAAGTAAAAAAAGCACGAAATTAAACTGAAAAAGTTGAATTTTGGTCAATTCTAGAAGGTTCTGGATGAGATTTTTTTGGGGATGAGTACGCTTTAGTAAGGTGCATGTATCCCACACCTTAAGGAACTAATCCCTTGATGTGAGGAGCCTATCCCTTTGAAGGAGGGTTCTATCCCTTTAAAGTTGGAATCCTAACCTCCTCATCTGCTCTATAAAAGGAGGCATTGAGTAGCCTCAAGGGGTTAAGAAAAGTTGACTATTGGAGGATTGAGGAGTTCAAGCTTTAAATATTTGAGGTTAAATGTTGTTAAGATTCATACTCAATTAAACAAGACTTTTGTGAGGAGAGATTACATACCTCTATCTGTCTTGGAAAAAAGAGTGCAAGACTTATCAAAGTAGAGGAGATTCCTGCTTCGGACCCCGGGAAGGCCTTTTGAACATCAAGGCTAAGGTTGTAAGGTTCTTCTGTATATTTTAAGATTAATACAATCAAGTTCTGTTTTTCTCAATAAATTGTCATTCGATTGTTTATTTCAATAAGCTATCATTTGATCATTTATTTCATAGATTCCTTGATCACTATGATGGGTATGTTTTATAATTATTTGTTATACAAGTGCTATTGATATTTTCTTGTTTATGATTGCAGATCAACGAAAGATGATACTTTCTTGCGACAAAAGAGCTCTTGTTGTGACGAAGGATTATTGATGCGACGAAAGCACTACGACCGCAAATAAGCATTTAGATCTAAGGTAGGATCGACACCTTCATAGCATTTATTTGTAAAACGAATATATCTAGAGAAAGACAAACTTAGTTGTTCGTTTGTTGCTAGATTGTCTTCTGACACTAGGGAGATCGGTCTTGTCCGCAAGAACGATTTATCCAGCCAACAAATTGGCGACTCCGCTGGGGAAACAACTTGTTGTTTTTGGTTCTCTTTTATTTTGATTTGAGGAAATGTTTTTCCTGGTTTTTGATTGATGGATATCTGCCTGGGTAGCTTAGGTTTTCTCTGTTTTTGAAAATTTTGAAATCTTGTATGTTTTTCTCTAGTTTTTCCTAGGACCACACTTTTCCTTCTTTGGACAATGCGGACAGTTTCGCATGTTTTCTTTAGTAAACAGTGTGGTACCACACCTGTTACTTCTGGGAGCCTGCGGACCCTGTTAAAATTTTGGAAAAACTCTAGATTTAATTTTTCTAGTTTAGTTTAGATTTAATTTAGGATTCTTAGCATCTACCCAAATCTATATTTTTCTGTCAAAAATCTCTTGTTTCTGAATTTCTTTCAACAATTATTCATCTCATCAATCTCCATTAAGTTAATTGGGTGTTTTGAGTCTCTTTTTTGAGAAATTCTTAGTTTGATTTCCTTTGGTCTTTACTTGGAGGTTTGTCTCAGTCTTTTCACAATTTTGCATCTTTTTGCATTTTTTTTTTGCAAAATTGTGTATGAGTGTTAATTGCCTATGAGTGTTTTTTGATCTTTGGAACTCTCACCTGATTTTCTTGACTTTCACTTGATTGGTTCTTAGATTACATTAGAATCATATTGTGTTTGAGAATTCTCTTGCATAGATCACATTTGCATAATTAGAATTCTCATTTTCAGAATATGAATGAAAAATGTGCATAGATTACATTTGCATACTTTTCATGTGAATTGTGCATAGATTACAACTGCATGGTTTACATTCTGAGAAATCAATCATAGATTTAGATCAGTTTTCTTTGATTTGAATTTATATGTTTTTATGCTTATTTTAAAAACACAAAAAAATATAAAAAATGTTTTGGGATTGATTTGCATTAGTTTTTCTTGATGGAATTAGTGCATTAGAGAATTTGTTATATTTTCTCTTAGTGATCAATTTTTTTCATTGTTGGAAGTGAATGGAAACTCTCTCCTTATTTTAGTTAGGATTCATCGAATTGAAAAGATTACATTATCATATTCGATTGCATTCAATTTTGGTTCGGGTCATAACACCATTGGTTTCATATCCATTTACCCTTTTGAGTAATAACAGCCTAAATAACACAGTGCTTAATTAAATTTCATCTAGTAATTTTTACATTTTTAGGGCTTTTTCCACCAATATAGCTTAGGCTAGTGTCTTGGAATAGGTTTTAGTTAACTCTCCAAGACAGTAAAACAAACAAGTAGATAAATCTTGCGGTAGGAAATAAATCCAATTGTAATTGGTACAATCTGGAATGCTTCTCTTAAAGAAGTTAATCATGAGATCATGTCTGAACCTTTGAGACAATCAATTCTGTTTCATTGGGGAAGATAGAAGATTTTGTGCGCATTAGAAACGGTAAACCTCGGATTAACCATTGTCGAGGAGCCTGGGGTCACTTGTCGGTAACCTCGGATTATGTCAAGGAGCCTTCAAGGGGATTGAGCTTTGTTACTCTGCCCTTGCGCATGGGATCAGATCGTAGACTGTTCCCCAAGTTGTATTTGTCACTGTTGGTAACCTTAGTGTCCATAAGCTTAAGGTTATTTCATAAGGTGACGGTGAAGGAAAGATCTCACTGTACCTGGAGCAGATGTCGACTAGACTCACTTGGACTCTCTGGGGGGTTCTCTTCACATGAGATGGTTTTGTGTGGAAACTTGTGCCAGTCTGTTTCATTAAGAAGGTTGTCGGGGTAACTGTTCCAACCGCCCTTTCTGTATTAAAATCTACGATGTTGGATTTCATCACCAACTAGTGCTTTTAGTATGGGAAGTTACTTTTTGTGTGTGGTTTGACTCCTAGATTTGATAGCGCGTGTTAATTTTTTTGTTTTCACTTTTAGAGACCATAGGTGTGAATTGTGAATTTTAATTGTTAGGTGTGAATTGTGAACTGTTAATTTTAGTTTTAAATTGTTAATAAAATTCACTGAAGTTGAATATAATGGCAACTGTTCCGGAATTTACCAACCAAGGAATCCCTCTTAACGAGAATCCTAGTACTTTTCCTTGTTTTGGAAATGTTGGTCCTCCTTATATGGCTACTTTGTCATTACCTGGATTTACAATAGGTTTACCGATATGGTTATTTTCAACTTCGTTGGCCCTGAATACTCCTTTTGTTCCACCTCAACCAGATGCTTCATTTCAACAGAGTTCACCATCTCAACATCACCAACCTTCTGTTGACCCTTTACCTTCTTCGCCTAATATTTCTTCCTCTTCACCTGGTAAAAGCCTTGACACTAGTAACCGGGTGGCTAAGAAGAAGAAGAAGAAGCAAGATAAGAAATAAGTCAACCAACCAACCATGGCTGTAAGTGTTATTTGTGTTGAGGAAACCTCCAACATGCATCGTAAACCCAAATACCCTTGCAGGCTTTGTAAGGGTGACCACTTCCTTATCAATTGTCCTGGTATTCCAAAGGTCTTAGAAGTATGGTCAGAAAAATCTCATCAACTTTCCGTTGATCCATCAACCAGTGATAGTCAGGTTCCTAGGAAAAAGGGTAAAGTTAGGTTTCCTTGTAAGTTATGCAAAGAGAGTCATCAAACTCACATTTTCCCTCACATGGATGAAGCCTCAAAATTATTGAAAAACCTTACTGTTCCACAGCAAGAATTTCCAATTGTTTACTGTAAACTTTCTCCCAACCTACCATAAACTGACAGAGTGATTGATATAATTTGAAGTACAGTCGATCCCACTCTTCCATTGAAGAGTGAAACTCATATCACTCAGGTTGATGATCCATTAGTTGATCAAGTGGTCGATTCGATTTCACATTCGATCGATCCCATTCTCCCTGTAGAGAGTGAACTTCATACCGCTCAGGTTCTTCTTGTTACGTCAGATTCTTCTACGCCGGGGGGCATTTCACCTGTTTCTACATAACCCCCTCCAAGTACTGAGGTCTTTTCCTTTGATTGGAATAGACTGAAAGAACCTCGTATTCCTTCCTCCATCCCTTTCCAAATCATTGTGAAGTTTGGTGGTAGAGACATACACCGCACATAGGTAGATGAAGGTGCTTCTGTTAGTATTTTATCCTCAACTGCTTGGAAAGCTTTGGGTTCCCCTCAGCTTGTGCCTATTACGCAGAATCTGAAATATTTTAACAGAACCATTAGTGAACCTTTAGGGATCCTTCCTAAGTTTTCTATTACTTTGGAAGGTAAAAATGTCTGTATTGATCTCATAGTAGTTCGAGGCCCCTTGGATTTCAATTTACTCCTTGGGCAAGACTATGTTTATGCAATGAAAGTTGTCGTATCGACACTCTTTCGCATGATGTCTTTCCCTCACAATGGAAATATTGTGACTGTAGACCAGCTTTCATTCTCTAGTCTTGTTTCGACTACCAATAATCCGACATCCCTGAATGTTCCTCATACGCAAGTGGTATCTACCCCGCCACGGGTTAAGTATGTGGCAACTAGTCCCATGTTTTCAATTACCGATGTAAGTGAGCCTCTCTTTGTTTGCTCATCTTCCTTTGACTTAGATCTGGTAATTGACATGGAGAACTCTATGGGATTATTTGAACGCAATGTTCTTATCCCTTTTGAGTCCCTTGACATGTGTTCCTTCCAGAGAACTATTCTTCCTTTTGATGAAGACCTCTTGGAAGCCATGATGAAGGTGTGTCCATTGACATGTGTTTCTTCCAGTTGGAAGCCATGATCAAGTATTTTATGAGGAGAGTTCCTATTACTGAGTCAACCTCGTTAAAAAATGAATCAGGTTCGAGGATAGTTCCTTTTACTATGTCAACCTCGTTAAAAAATGAATCAGTGTGTGTGAGGAGAGTTCCTTTTACTAAGTCAACCTCGTTAAGAAATGAATCAGTGAGCATGAGGATAGTTCCTTTTACTGTGTCAACCTCGTTAAAAAATGAATCAGTGGCTGGTGAGGAGAGTTCCTTTTACTGTGTCAACCTCGTTAAAAAATGAATCAGTCGGCAATGAGGACAGTTCTTTTCCTGTGTCAACCTCATTAAAAAATGAATCAGTAGGTAGATTGTAGAGAGTAGATTGGTAGATTAGAAATAAGTATTTTGTGAGGAGAGTTCCTTTAACTGTGTCAACCTCGTTAAAAAATGAAACACGTTGCCATGAGCATAGTTCTTTTCCTGTGTCGAGCTCATTAAAAAATGAAACAAATCCTCCCCTAATTGAGTCGAGTCTTTGATTAGATCTCATAAATGTTAACTCATATATTTAGGTTAGTTTTTAGGTTGGGTCTTTCATATGATCTCGTAAATGAACCTTCATTCCATCCAGCTATTAATTACCAGTAGTGTACTTAGTTGAATGAAATGAAGCTGGGGGGGCATGCTCTCTAGCAGTTACGCTTAGGGGGCATCAAGCACAGTTTTCTCTCTGTTTCAAGCTTGTGTAAAAATGAAACCACTATGAAGCATAGTTTTTCTCTGTTTCAAGCTTTTGTAAAAATGAAACCTATCTGGAGTCAATTTCGGTTATTTTCAAGACTCTTTAAACTCATGAAAATCTCGAGATTATTTTTCTATCTTTCATTCTTGTAAAAAACATGAAGATGTCGAGTTATTTCCATCTTTTCCTGGTCGTAAATTAAATTGAAAGTCGGCCATATGAGTACATTTTTATCCCTTTTTTGAACTCGTTAAAACTTACGAAAAAGTGAAAACCATGGGTACATTTTTATCCCTTTTTCGAACTCATTGAAATTTACAGAAAAAGCGAAACTACTGAGTACATTTTTATCCCTTTTTTTCGAACTCATTAAAACTTACAGAAAAAGCGAAACTATGGAGTTCTCTTTTAAGCCCTTTTCAGACTCTCTAAATATGAAAAGATTGTCGAGTACTTGATTGTTCGAACTCGTTAAAGTAAATGAATAATTGTCCCTTCAATATAAGTTTACCCCTTTTTCGAACTGAAGTGGACTATTTACGAAAAAGGTATATGTTGACTAATTACGGTCAATAGAGTTCTCTCTCGCATTATTTTATCCTTTTTCGGGCTCGAGAGACTAAATTTACGAAAAAGTACACCCATGGAGTTTTCTTAAGTTTTTCTTATGACTCCCTAAAACTGAAAAACACCGAGTTTCTCCTATATTGGACTCATTAAAACTTAACAGTAAAGGACCTATTCAATTTCTAACAAGAACGAACCACTCCTTCTTAGGGTTCAAATCTTAAACTAAGTTGGACTCATCCGAAGGATGAACTTATAAACAAGCAAATGTTATCCTCCTCAAGCTTGTAAAAAATAAAGAGGTACTTGCCAAAAATGGTGGGGGAAAAGAGAGAAAAACGAACCTGTTTGTTACATTTTGATTATTCAGAAAGTCGTTAACCACTCTTGAACACGACACTTTTTGTTCACCTGGGTTGGGAAATCCTTTGCCTAACAGTTAATCAAACCACATTGAAAGTCTTCAGCCGGTTTCTGGGTATTAGCTTTGGGTCAATTGTCACCAAGTCATCTGCAGTGTCGTTATGTGTTCAAGAGGACAATTCAAATAAACCATTCATCTGCAAAATATCTATCATCCATTTTGACCATCCCTGAGTCAGTCCTTGCCAATATATTTTTTCAAAACTTGATCTCTGATTTCGTGTTGTGGGCTTGCCTATGACGGATCACTTTTTATCGACGAAAGCTCATTATCTAGGAAGTTGATCTAGAAATCATCAATACCTTGGAATCTACATGCCTCAATGGTAGGTTTCTTGCCTGTGACGATAGGTTGCATCATTGACCTTCGATCGAAAGATTTCGTGACATGTTCGACTTCAACTCATTCATTCACATTTCATGGATTGTACTGAGTACTTTGAGAGCCATTGACATTACTGGCGGTTACTCTCACACTTGTTAATAGTTTACATCATTGACTGGTAATCAAGTGGTTTCTACCATGTTCGACTTCGACACATTTAATCGCATGGATAGAATCGTACTAGTTTGAGATGTGGAAATCAAGACCGTGGATCTAGTTTCTACCATCCAGGCTGCGAGGAGTTTTATTATTATACAGTAGACTATTCTTTACAGATGGTTGCGCCCATGCTGTGTCTACACTATTGATGTAATATTAAAATCATTTCTGTATCAGAACAATTTTAGTTAGTTTTTGATCTGAGTATGGGAATGCCTGCCTCAGCGATGATATGATTACATATATATATTTTGCATTGAATTTTTTTTACAGGTTCTGAACGGGGTGTCCACAGGATGATCCTTGAAATGATAAAGTGCTTCACTCTTCATATATGACAGACTTCATCTTCATCTATTCCAGACTTCGCACTTTAGGGGGCAATCTGTTACACTAAAAATTGTCACCTTGACATTCTGTTGACTGTATGAGCTCATTAAACACTCATACATGCCTCCTCTGCAAGTCTTACAACCTTTGTTCCTCATTCCAAGCCCTAAAAATGGTGGAAAAACCCTTAAAACTCAAAAAAGCCTTGGGTATGCAAGTAACATGAAACCTTCTTGCGTTTTTAGCTAGGGTACGTAGGTAATGTGAAGAGAAACTGCGTTCTAGAATGCATTTTTCCAGTGCAATGCCTGCGGTACCCTTGTAAAGTCAAAAAAGCACGAAATTAAACTGAAAAAGTTGAATTTTGGTCAATTCTAGAAGGTTCTGGATGAGATTTTTTTGGGGATGAGTACGCTTTAGTAAGGTGCATGTATCCCACACCTTAAGGAACTAATCCCTTGATGTGAGGAGCCTATCCCTTTGAAGGAGGGTTCTATCCCTTTAAAGGTGGAATCATAACCTCCTCATCTGCTCTATAAAAGGAGGCATTGAGTAGCCTCAAGGGGTTAAGAAAAGTTAACTATTGGAGGATTGAGGAGTTCAAGCTTTAATATATTTGAGGTTAAATGTTGTTGAGATTCAGACTCAATTAAACAAGACTTTTGTGAGGAGAGATTACATACCTCTATTTGTCTTGGAAAAAAGAGTGCAAGACTTATCAAAGTAGAGGAGATTCCTGCTTCGGACCCCGGGAAGGCCTTTTGAACATCAAGGCTAAGGTTGTAAGGTTATTCTGTATATTTTAAGATTAATACAATCAAGTTCTGCTTTTCTCAATAAATTATTGTTCGATTGTTTATTTCAATAAGATATCATTTGATCATTTATTTCATAGATTCCTTGATCACTATGATGGGTATGTTTTATAATTATTTGTTATACAGGTGCTATTGATATTTTCTTGTTTGTGATTGCAGATCGACGAAAGATGATACTTTCTTGTGACAAAAGAGCTCTTGTTGCAACGAAGGATTATTGATGCGACGGAAGCACTACGACCACAAATAAGCATTTGGATCTAAGGTAGGATCGACACCTTCATAGCAATTATTTGTAAAACGAATATATCTAGAGAAAGACAAACTTAGTTGTTCGTTTGTTGCTAGATTGTCTTCTGACACTAGGGAGATCAGTCTTGTTCGCAAGAACAATTTATCCGGCCAACAGTATACCCTCTTTACATTTTTTAAATTTTTTGATTTTTTGAGAATATGGAAAACCTTTGCAACAAGAAAATGTATGAACATATTGCATAGCCCATCAAGTCAATCATGAAATATGACACCTATTGGTATAGGAGTCTAACACGGCTCCACTTGGGGATGGATTTTTCTGGTGAAAAGTCAAGAACAAAGCAGGTCAGCTTAGCCTCAAAATGATTTTTGGGCTGAGCCATGGAATCTTCTTCTACTTGTTGCTTTATTGTATTTATGACGAGTAATACTTCGAAGCTTAGGGCCTTCTCCTCGGGCTTCAACTCCGGTAAGTTACTATCCACTTAAAACTTTGTTTCCCGAGTTGGAAATCTTACGCCTTGGTCCAATCTCAAACATGCATTTGTTGTGGCTGAAAATCTTGAATTGAATATAGTCCTTTTTCTCGCAACCCTGAAATCTGATCCGAAACTAAAACAACACATAAAAATTTTCAAACCAACTTAATGAAAAAACTAGCTGAAAATTGACAACAAAAAAAATTGCTCAAAATTATGAGCTTATTGGCACTCATCTACCTACTCAATCTACTAAAAATCTTATTGAATCAGGGTAATACAAAAAATGCCAATGAAGCCAATCAAGTAGTCGTAAAAATAAATGGATAACTTGATTGCTTGTGATCAAAATTGGGAGTATATTATGATCATGTGCTTTTATAATCAATGATAAGATGTGAAATGGAAATTGTTGATATTTTTGATCCTCATAGATAAAACATGTTTTCAGATTTGAGCTAAAAATATTCTCCATATAATTTTTTATAGGATCATTAAAAGTATAATGTATGATTTGTGTTTCTAGGTCTTCAATGACTAGTTGCTCAGTTGTATTCTGAGTATTAATCCTTGAAACTATTTCTTCAGTCTTGTGTTTGAAAGAATAATCATCCTCATATGCAAGTCAAAATATAGTACAATTTCTTCTTGCTTAGGAGAAGGAAGATTTTCAAAGAATTCTTTAGGATTTCGGAAATTGTATGACTGAATTTGAGAATGCAAAAGTTTGATTTCATTTTCATAATTTTCAAAAATTATCTGGAGAACACATATTTTCAGTTTAGGAGAATGTTTTCTTGATTTCAAAAGAAGAAAGAAAGCTCTTAGAAAATCCTCATCAAGTTGGAGTTCTAATATCTCATCCCTCAAAATAGCTAGTGATTGTTCTGGGAAATTATCTTGAATTGGGAGAACATAATTATCATCATCCTGATCATATTTAGGAAAAATTTTAGAAGAAGGAATGTCATCAATTATGAACAATGGATCAGCAGATTTCTCTTCCAACAATCCCAATATATCTTGATTAGACTGGTTGCATTCTATTTGAAATTCATTATTTTTCTCAATAGGAGTGCTATCAAGCAATGGGCCTTTTTTGGAAGGTAAAATAACATGAGCATCAAGTTGTTCTTCTGTTTCTTTATGGATAAAAACTTTAGTACATTCATCAACATTAGAAGAAGTAGAAACAATTTCTTCATTATGTAAATATTTTGAGGATGGTTGCATGTTTAGAAGCAAATTGATTTCTTCTTCGGTGAGGGGGGGTGGGAATCTCTGAATTCTTAGATTGAAATGACAATTGTTTTTTTCCCTTATCTAAAAGTTGATTATGAGGTTGATTATTTTATTTAACTCCATTCAAAACATTAAATGAAACATTATTTGTTAATACATAGGGGCTTTGTTGATCTTGATTTATCTCTTGATTTATTTCATCTTTGTTTAACTCCTCTTGATTATTATGACATTTAACTTGAGAATGAAAATTTCGGACTTCTTTTAATAAATCTTCAGGAAACCAATTTCCAAAATCTTCATCAATATTTTTAAGGTAATATATAATATCTTTAGCTTGATCACAACAATTTTCAGCTAATGATAAAGATGGAAAATCTTCTTTGTAATGCTCATAAAATACTTTATAAAAATATTTTAGAGAAAATATACTAGCAGGTTTGAGAGCTTCATACCATTCCCTTGCTTTTCCTTCTAAGGATGCCATAAATATCTTCATGAGGAAATCCTCATGCCAATCACCCTTCAATCTTGATGAGTGTATATTAAATTTAATGAGATGCAACAAAGGATTATCAGTATTTTCATCTTGAAATCTGGGCAAATTGCTACCCCAATCTACCTTTGGTAATTTGTGTGGAAATCCAGGTATGTGATTTCTGCTCATGGGAGCATATCTTTTTTTTATTCTTGGATCATCTTGAAAATCAGCCATAATGAAAATCCACTTTATCTCGTACAACCAAGTTAGATCCTTATATAAAATACAATACATATTGAATCTTAACGAGAAAGAACATAATGTCTTGGATTAAGATCCAAGTTGAAAGCCTGATCTTTCCATATTGTTCTTCTAGGTTCATTCCTCCAGTGGAGTCTTGATTGTGAAATTGATTTGGAGTCGCCAGATGGATGATTTTAACCTTTGTGTGTCTGATCAGTGTCCACCATCATAGTTCAGATCTAAACCTGTAAAATATTTCTGAAGAAAAAGGTTAGTCTTCCCCAGTGGAGTCACCACTATGTTATCACTCAGATTTTCCTTGAAGTTGTTAGAAGAGGAAAGGTGTCCGAGGTAACCACAAACCAATCTTTTAGGTACAGAATCTAGCCAATCTGTACCCAGAGAGGGCTCTCTCTGTATAATTTAGCTTTGTTTTAGAAGATATCAGGCTAGTTATAAAGTCCAAGGGTTTTGTTCGAATTTGGGTGGTGGAATTCAATATCTGAGGGAAAAATTGAGTAGTTTAGTCCATTGGGCTAATGGAGTCAAAAAGGATAACTTAACTGGATTAAGTCTCTTAGCAAAAGATGGTTTCACAGGGCAAGATAATCAAACAGAGAACAATTATAAATCTTAAAGTGAATAAAACGAATCTAAATGGATGAAAGGCAATTGAGAATATTTCAACACATTTATAAGAGGGAAAATTGAGTGATTATTAACAAAGAGCAATTAAGTATTCTTTATTAAATAATCAAATGCTTAAACCAGAAAAAACAGGGAGCAATTAAGAATTCACTGTTTAAACCAATTTAGAAGAAAGCATTTAGAACAATAATGATTAAAATTAGATTACACTTAAGCACTTTCTGATTTATTCCTTTTCATTAATCATTCAGAAATGAAACACGAGACGATATAGTAAACAAATATAAAGACTTCAACACATAAGAGATAGATGACTTATTGATCCGTAGTCCGACACATGAATCTGTAAAAAGTCTTTCGCATCAATTCCACATCCAGACTAGCTTCACAAAATTTCTCCAACAACACTTTATTCCAAATAGTCAATGTTACAGACAAAGTCTAAAAAATCCATCCCAAAATACTTCCAAGAGTGAAGTATTTATACAAATTCTAAACTAAAATATCTTGAAAAAAATATCAAGATTGGTTCACAAATCTCTCCAAACTATTTTACATAAATAGAACTTAAGTAAAGCACACTCAAACTAATGCATCTATTTGGCACTATTTTTTATGGATAGGTGATGAAAAAGAGGAGAATTCGAATTTGATCCAACTCTTAGTTGATGATGAGGCATCCAAGTCACTAACTGCTTCCTTTCTTTGTGCATTCTGCTCCAAAAATTATGCAAAATTGGGGTCCAATGATATCTTTTTATTTCTCAATCCGTAATAGATATGAAAAAAATGAAATAGGTTATTTTAGCTAAATACACTGGTGAGATAAACCTCTTTCATTTTCCTAAAATTCCTCTCCAGATGTGCACAATAGGCTCTGCAAAAATATGTGTAAAACAGAGTTTTACAGAATCTGAAAAATAACCTTTAAATATGTGAATGTATCTCTGATTCTGAAATCACTGTGCAAAAAGTGAGATAGGTGTTTGTAGATAGGTCTCACAGGAACGAAAACCTCCTTCAGTTTTGTATGATGTATTTCTTATTGGCCAATATATTCTCTGCAAAATGATGACTTAACTGGAATTTTCTGCAAAGAGTGCTTTTCAACATTGTTTAATATTTCCAAAACCATAATATATGTTAGAAAAGTGAGAGAGGTTTTTTTAGACGTTCCTCTAAAGAACATAAACCTCCTTCAGTTTTGCAAAATTCATCTTATATTGATCAGAATAGTTTCTGAAAAACAATGACTAAAGCATGAAATTTCTGCAAAAATGTTTCTTCTTGTTGTGTTTTTCATCTTTTCACCTTTTTGTTCTTTTAACTGTTTTACTTTCACTTTAGATAAAATTCAATGTTGGTGAAAGTATTTTCATCTCTTTTTACCATTTTAATTCCTCTGTAATTACTTTTACTGTTTACCTTTGACTACTTTGTAACTTCATTTTAACTTTCACTCCCGACTTTTACCCGATACACTTTAACCATCGATACTCTTTAACTGTTATGCTCTTTAACCTCTCGTTTATCCTTTTATCCTCATTTATCATGAATTACTATAGTACATTATAAAAAAATTCATGTAAGGATAATTTTTACAAAATTTCAAACATTTCTTTCCACCATTTAGCTTCCGTATTACGGTTCTTTGCAACGGCAAAAAGTTCGAAGAGGATTTTCACTGAGAACAAGGTTTTTAATTTGGAAATCCCTATCTACTAGAGGCAGATAGTCTAAATCTCCATGAGGAGCATTCAGGGGTGCAACATTCAAAGCCATGGGAATTTCCATTTCTGGTTCTTGTGGATTCAGAAATGAATTCGGGGTTTTTTATGAAAAACAAGCACAATCACGGGTTCGGGAATGCAAATGTAGTTTTCGGAACTGTTCTGAACTCTATTTGAGTTTTCTCGTGTAGAATTTAAAACAAAACCAGGTTTTTTATAGAATTTTATGGGAATTTAGGTAAATACCTTTTTCCCAGGAAATAAATGGTGATGAAAACAGGCGCTGGTAATGATGGATGAATTTTGGACACTCGAATGCAATCTTGTTCGGCAAAGTAGCGATTGGCAAAGTTCGACAGTTGATTTTGAAAATCGTTGCATGAGACACTGAAAATGATGCGGGTATGTTTGTTTTATTCACAAAATCAAAGGTTGGCGGGTTTTTAATGAATGAAGTCAGCAAGTACGGAGGTTTTTTTAGGGGAGGCAGGCGGTAAGTGGTTTCCATCTCACCGCTTTTGGGGAAGAGTGGTTTTCAGCGGAGGGCGAACGATTCCATACGATGAACAATGCGTGGCATGGAACTGTTCAGAAAACTGCTTGGCCATTGCGGGTTATTGTTCGGATGAGGATGGCCAGCAATATTGATAATAACCATTGATTTGGAGTTGATCAATCGAACGACAGTTGGGTTGTCAAGATGGCGGAGAGTTAACAGGGCGGGCCCAATGCAATTTATTAAAAATAATTGTATCGGCGATGATTTGATTGGAGGATTTAGGTTCTTAATTAACCTAGAGGGTTAGTTAATCCTTTTAAACGGAAAAGTGTTAATTCAATTTATTAATTGGGAAATCACCCATTTAATTAAATTTATATGGTTATTTTTCAACCAACGAGGCGGGATATTAAATTAATTTGGAATTTTAATTAAAATAATACGGGAAAGGGTTTATTTATATGGGGATTTAAATAATAAAATTAGCAATTAATATGGAAACGAGTGAAGCGCTAAGTGTAAACATTAGGTTAATGCTTTTTAACTTATGCTTACATGAATAGGGTTTTTGTGAAATATTGCATAATTTTCCTAAGTAAAATGGGATTTTACTTAGGAAAAGATTTCTTAGAGGTGAATGAATGTCATGATGAATGTTTTTAAGTACTTAGGTTTTTCCAATTATTGGGCCAAGGGTCCGGTCCCTCCAAAAGTCAAGGAAATTCCTTGAGCCCCTCTAATCTTTAAATACCTTAGTACTTAGGGGAGATTAGTGAAATTTTTAGGGGAAGATGAGAAGGGAAGTTAATAATTTGACTTTGTTTTGCTTGAAATCCTTCCAGTATATTGTCTGTCTTTTCACTTGTGATGAAAGTAAAAGATTTAACACATCTAAAGACATTATTTATTACATGTAATTCTGAAACATCATCTACCTACCCTACCTACTTTACCCTACCATTTTTTCTTCTTTATTAGGGTGCACTTAGACTGGCAACACCTTATCACAATTTTTTCTTTTACATATGGAAATATATCTAATTCTAACCTTATTACATCCAAGGGCTCAGATTAAAATATTGAGCTCCTTTTATTTACTCTACCTATCTACTTATCTGCAAGATTAAACAGCTTTTAGTCAGATTTTATTCTCTATCTCTAAAACATAAAATTGAAAGATGAACTAGCCAAGCTTAAGTTGTTTGACTTTGTTCATCAATTGTGGCATAAAATGCAAGTTGCACACAATTTGTTTATTACATTAGAGCAAAAAAGTAGTGGAATTTAGACTTGCACATTTTCCTTGGCCTTTCTTTTTGGTGGGGTTCATTTTCACTTTTTTGGCCATTTTATTCTTTTCACCCTTTGATTTTTTCTTTTAGGGTATACCCTCTTTACATTTTTAAATTTTTTTAATTTTTTGAGAATATGGAAAACCTTTGCAACAAGAAAAGGTATGAACATATTGCATAGCCCATCAAGTCAATCATGAAATATGACACCTATTGGTATAGGAGTCTAATAGGTGGAAGCTTGAGTTGTTTTCTAAGTGCTACAATATCATCATTATTTTTCTTCACTAATTCTTCTGCAGCTTTTACATTGGCAGGATCATATCCTACTTGAATAACCAACTCTTCTAAAGACTTTATTCTAAGGTCTTTAGCATATGAGGAAGCTTTTTCAACCTTCATTTGATATCTCATATTTATTATTGTATTATGGAGCTTTTGGACACTCATTGCCTTTGTAGAAATGGTTGAATAAATCATCTCAGAAGCTTGGCTGTGAAACTCAATTTGATCTAATGCATGGATACTTTCTGTAGGCACTTCAAGGTCAATTTTTTTGTAATCTGCCACTATTTTGGGAGGCTTAACTGTTGGTTGAAGCACTGACATAATAAACTTCTTGTTTGAATAATCAAAAGCAAACAGAAGACTATTTCGGATCCCTGGTGTTTGTTTTAAATACTAAGAATAAATCTTATTATTGATTTCTTCATTCTTGGCCTTTATCTTCTTATATTTCTCCCTGATGTCAATATCTTTATCCTATGCTGGTTGTGAGGAGGATGCCTCGATACTCTGCTGCTTATCTATTAATTGTGTGTTTGAATAATCACGATGCTCTTCATTTAGAATATTTGTGGCTAGCTCATTTATAATGACTGTAGCAACATCTGTGTTTGTCTCTGGAACATCTGTATCTTCCACTTCTATGGTCTCTTTTTCTTTATTACATTTGAGTTTAAACCTAGTCTCAGTGGTTTTCCCATCAGTGTAGGTACCTTCTTCTTTGACTCTTTTGGTAGCTTTATCTTATTGGTTCAAAGTTTTCAAGGTGTGACTAGTATCACCCTATTTAACTGCTTCAATCAAGGTATTTTCTAGTCACTCTGTTCGATTAGAAAATTGTTCAATCTCTGGCCTTCTGTCATGAATATAAGAGGTTAGTTTGCATTCAACCCCCATTTTTCTGAGAATTCCCTGAGGATCATAATTCCATAAGAAGCTAAATTTAAATTTGTATTCCAGCATCTGTTTTGCTTTGCTTTTTATTCCCTGCATCTCGTGATTACAAATGAAGGGTCCTATTTGATTTTTCAACTTGAATTGGCTCTTATTTTTGGCTGCCAGGAAATTGATCGAATCTGAATTGAGAATTTTCCTTATGTACTCCAAGGAAAAAACTCTCATTGGCACATACTTAGGTAGTTTATAAGGTAAAATATTTGACCCAAAAACTATGATTTCGTATGGTTTTGATATAAGTACCAATCTCGCGTTTTACTTTGTTCGACGAGTTGTAATATTTTCTTTATCTCATCATTGATTCCCTGGTTGTACACTATTTTTCAACATGTTTATCAATGGATGAATAAAGGAATCAGAAAATCTGTATAATTGAACTCGTGGACTCTTTTTCCGATCAAAGATGTCCAAAAGATGACTAAGAGTGGGTTCCCTTCTACATCAAGCTTCGAAGTGTTATTGGGAAATTTTCTTCTTGGAAGTATAAGAACATATGGAAAAGAAAGGAAGTATACCTAAATACTCCTTCGATTGGAAATTTGACAAGATGATCATGGATATTATCGACTATGTATTCGACATAATTGTAAATGATAGAAGGAGGCTATCTTGGTACAAAGGTAGATAGAAAACCTAGGATTGACTCATCACAGTAAAATACCCTAGGATGAAGGATAACATAGAGATGACATGCCTTGACCCTTCAGAGAGAATTGGAAGTAGAATAAGGATGATTTAGTTTTGGGATTTCAACATGGGCGGGCATGAAATTTTGTAAAATCTGAAACCTTTTAGGAAAATCTACACCAATGTAAAGCTTTGTGAGTGCTTCTATGGATAAAGGAAGCGCATTGGGATCTATTTTTAAGCTGTAGCATTAGGTTTATTTACTCAATAGTAATTGTGAACAATACTTCTTTATTTGCATTAACCATGGCTCTTTGTTCAGGTGAATAATAGGATTGACACAACCTAATGAATTATGGACACTGATGATTGAGTGGAACTACATACTTGGGTCGATTTGACTCCCAAATCTGGACTTCATCTCCATAATCTAATGATTTTTCAATACTCCAATAATGGAGTTCTAAAATATTAAAGTATATCACTAGATTAGCTATTTTGTAATCCACATCAGCCAAGTTTATATGTTCAATGTCTACAATAGGAGGTTGTAGAGGGTTTACAAAATTTATGGTTTTGGAAGACATTGTTGGGTTTGATTTTGACATTTTAAGGCCTTCTGGGTCCTTGAAACTCTGTATTTTGGCTTTTTAAACTATTCTGTAAGATTAAATTGTTTATAGAAGGTTTCTCTGGTTTACTGGAGGTCTATGGAATAGAAAAAGGTATAAACATGCTTTATTTTTGGTCTTAAACCTTTCAATTTGGCTTTAAATTGTTCTTCACACTCTTATAGGGTTTAAGAAATGATAAAAAAAGTGTTTTCTTTGCTTTTTTGGATAAACTAGGCGAAATTAGTTCAAATCGAGGCTTAGAAAGATTAGGATTATTTTGCGAAGGGTTTTCGGATAGATTAGAAGTCTTTTTAAGGTCTCGCAAAGGCTAAATATATTAAATTTTTCTTTAAAAAACCGTATGTAGTATTCAAAGTGGGGTTTATCGAGTTTTACAGTTAGTTCGTTCTTTGCAGGCAAATATAAGGGTCTTTCTATGGGTAAATGGGCTTCACTAGGCTTAATTTCTTCAAATAAATCTTTTTCAAATGATAAGCAAGTTGTTTTTTATTCGAAGAATACCTATTTGTGTAGGTATTTGGTCTTTTAAATGGGTTTCATTATCGTCAGATAGGTTTCTCATGTCTGTGGAAGTATTTTGGAAGCAAGTTGGATGTTTTCAGTGGTCTTGGCAGTAATTCCAATGGATTTATGGTTCTTTTAAGCGTGAAAATGATGTACAGGACTTTGTTTCTCGGTCGAAGATGGATAAATGAAAATAGAATGCAAAAAGCGATTTTCTATGTGTAATATGAAGTTTTATAACATTTTAGGTTTATCAAGGTATGCATTTAATGTTAGTCATATCATAGCAGAGTGGTTTTGGTGCCGGAGGCAGAAATACCATTGGTGGTTTATCGCATAGGTTTTGGGTGGTAAATGGTTTCGTTGGATCGAATGTGATCCAGTAATATGGTGCCATGTGGAGGAGAGATAGTATAGCACAACAACTCATTTCGCAAAACTTGAAGTGATTACCAATCACACTAGTTAAAATAAGATATGGAATCTTGATCGTCGGATCTTAGAATATGTGTGCGAACGGTTGAGATTAAATTATGAAGTTGCTCAGCATGATGGGGGCATGGGGCCTGGGATTTTATATGGCAGGGTTAATTTAACGTTTAAAACGTATGTTTTTAACATAAATCAAATACCATAATATGATAGGCGGAGCGTAATATTATATGTTTTTAACCTATGGGGATATGAGCGGGGTTTTATTTAACACATGGGTAATATAGACCATAGGTTAATGTTAAAATAATGGGTTTTGGGGAAATTTATAATAAAATGAATTAAAAAATATACAGGAATGGGTAATCTAAAGGATTTAATACCTTATGTTAAAAATTAATATGAAATGAATGTAATGAAAAAAATACATAAAATAAACTAAGTAGGTTGTAAAAATAAACCTTTTAAGCACAAATGATTATACCATTAAACATTTACACTTAAACTTAGGTTAAACTGTATTTTGTGGGTTTTTCAGTGTTTTTGGATGAAATGAAATTAATTAAGAGGGGATTTTACTTTTTCTAAGCAAAAAAGGTGTTTTACTTAGGAAAAGGGATTATATTTTTGGAAGAGGGTGAATATCTTTGAGGAAATGGATTTTCATTAAGGGAATCCGAGTACTTTTTTACCAATCGGTTATTAAGCCTTGAGTCCGAGTCCCAACGGAAAGTTGAGAGAAATGATATGAGCCTCTTTAACTGAAGGTTTTGAATACTAGAGCATTGTGGGGGAGTGGAAATTATTAATTTTCCAGATGATGCTTTATTACATGCCTTGTAAAACTGATTTCTACCTACCCATCGTTATTATAACTTTTTTTACTTTATTTGCATGGGTGCATTTAAGCTTGCAACTCTAAATCCATTTTTATTTTAAAGCATAAACTATCTAATTCTAACCTTATCATTCGAGGGCTCGATTAAGCTGTTGAGATCCTCATTTATACTCTAACTATCTACTGATTTTTCAAGTTTAAATTGTTTGACATATATTTATTCTCTATCTAAAACATGAAATTCAAAGCATGAAAAGTTAAGATTAAAATATTTAACTAATCATGGATTATGGCATTTTGAATAATCTGCACATAATCATTATTTTTGTAGTAAAAGTAAATAGTAGTGGCATTTTGACTTGCTCACTTTCATGTCTTATTCTTATCTATTTTTTCTTTTTGGGTCCATTTTTTATTCTTTTTGATCTTTTCTTTTCTAAATCCTTTGATATTTCTTTTAGGACTTTTACCCTCTTTTAATTTTTTATTATTTTCAAATATGGGAAAACAACTTGTAGAAAGCAAGGTATGTACATAGTTACAAGACTATCAATGTCAATTAAAAAATTATGAACCCTATTATTATAGGACCCTAACAGCAACGACTCGGACATGTGCATCCCATTTTTTCTATGGGCCTACCGAACCACCTGCAAGAAGTTGATAGGGAAAACATCGTTTAGGATGGCCTATGGTGAGGAGGTGATTATGCCCATGGAATACATTGTTCCTAGCCTGCGCATCACACCTTCACGAATATGGTGGAGCCTAATATCATGGAGGAGTGGTTAACAAAGCTTGTGGATTTGGAGGAAGATCGTTTCATTTATAATTTCCATCAGCAGGTTCAGAAGGATCGGGATAAGGCATGGCATGATCAACATATTCGACAAAAGGCCTTTGTGGAGGGAGAATTAGTCATACTATATGATAGCTAGTTTGAGAAACATCCAGGGAAGTTCGGACAGCACTAGCTAGGGCCCTATCTAGTTAAAGAAATCATGGATGGTGGAGTTGTTCTGTTAGCAACCCTGCGCGGTGATATGCTACCCAGCGATGTCAATGGTAGCTAGCTCCAACCGTATCGGATCAAATTAATCTATGGCCAGAATAGCTGTGTGAAGTGGGGTACGCCCTCGAAGGAAGGTAAGAATGGAAGGTACCATGGTACGCACAAGAATCGGCTGCGGGTCTGGAAGCTTGGAGGGGTGCGCCGAACCTATAGCCATATGTTCAGCATGCAGCAGGTGCGCTGGACACAAAGAGGTATGTTGGGCGCACAGGAGATCCGCTGGGAGTGGAGGGGTGCATTGGGCACATATGAGGTGTGAAAACTGGTCGCTAGAATAGTAAAATTGGGTAAAAAGTAAAATTTATTGTTGAAAGGAGTGGGTGGCCAGCATTTAATGAGTCGATTTCCGAATTTTTTTTACCGTTTACTTGATAGTAATTTCCAAGTGAGGTTTACCCAACTGTTGGTCGATCGCAAAAGCTATAAAAAGAGAAGGATAGATCAGACAAGGGTTCCGTATCATTTGAATAGATACTGGTGCGTTTGTACTTGAAAAGCTTTGTGATGTAAGAGTTTTTGTGCGTGTTATATCCCTTTCATGTATGAGCATCCTACACCATCGACGAGTAGCAACCGGGAGTTCATATTCTACACCGAATGATGGCCACTAATCCCGTTGACAGCATCGGAAAGCGGTGACCTTGTGACGGAACAAGAATCTAAGGAAGTAGTGGAAGTCGAACTTGAAGCTGAAGTTATGTCTACAACAGGAGCCAAGACAAGAATAAGAAAGAAGAGGGTGCGGTCGGAAACCCACAAATGGGTTGAGGTGAAGCCCCATACTTCCCCTACAATGTAAATTCCACGCGAATGACGCCGCTAGGCACGTTTTCCCAAACCAACAAAGAAACCTCTCGCCTACTCAAGAAAAAAGCCCGGGTGGCCCTAATCCTAACAATCGGCTACCACCCTTATTCAGCTCTGAAGCCTTCCATGCACACGATGAAGAGTCTCGATGGCTGCGCACCTACCCTGTGGATCTTTTGACCCCGGTGAGGTCCTTGTCATTGAGTGAACCCTTTGGAAAGCTTCATGAGGTAGAAATTTGATGATCATGACTTGGAACAACTTGGAGGCCTTCCCGAGTTGGCACCCAGATTATATCTTGACGAATATAGAAGACGATGGGATAAATATTGTCCCCATGCCCGGGTATGCGGATTGGTAGGGATGCGGGTTCTTAAAATTGCTAAGGATGCCGCACTTCAGACTACAATATCATGGACCATTTGTGGTATGTCGATTTCCTGGTCCATGATGGTCGCTTATGGATCAGGATCGAATCCCCATCGATGTTGTGCCTATTCAACGACTACTCAGTCTCCCCATCAAGGGCCAGACCCTGCTGTACACACTGTGGTTAGGGCATTTGTAATCTACGGAATAAATTACGCTTCCATAGATAGGTGCTAGTCTAGAAAAATAGGTGAAAGAATATACTACTATTTCTCCTAACTCGGAATAGATATACGAAGAGGATTGGAGGCTTACTTGTTCAAATTAAGCTTCCAGTAATGTGCTCCTTTTGTCGCTTCTATTGCATCTTTAATTGTGAGCTATATGCTTCATAAATATGTAATAATATAGATATCTATTCAAGCTAGTTAGCTAAATCAGTAAAGCATAAACTACATTCATCAACCAAGATCTTACAATATAGAAAATAAAAGCCAATACAGATGCATGTAGGGAAAAATAAGTACTCTTTATTGATGATAGAAGGAGAGGTTACAACATAGTGACTGATTTGAAGTGACCTTATAGCATCATTCCCAAGCCTCATCACAGTATAAATCTCTCCAACAACATCTTCACAAATCTAGCTCTCAATTGAAAATCCTCTAGCATTTCTCTACTCAAATTCTTTCCATTCTCAAACACTAAGATTCGTGTTCAATTTATAGACGAGCTATACGTTGTTTTGTAATCAATAACTTTCCAAAAATAGTCAAGACATGTTTTCCATTCATGTATATGTCAAATGGACACTTGGATCCAAATCTTGACACATGTGAACTCTTCTAGAAAGCAACTGGCCAAGTGGAGATTACTGAAACAATGAGAATTTTGCTCCCAATGTGACCAATGCACTTTGTGAATGTCAGGAAGTGCTTTGCAGATGGTAGCCTTGCATGCGGCTACCTACATATGTAACGCACTTAGGCCCCTTAGAGCCTGTGTTGGTGAGCTCTCATATGCTATATAATAAGCTTCAAACCATAGAAACCTTTGCTTGATGAAAGTCTTGTTTGATTTGTCTTGTTTCTTGTCTTAGGGCATGTAGCAACTGAAATGATAGGGAATGATATACCCTTGATCATTGGTCTTGGATATGATGCCCATTGAACCAGGTCATTGGGAATGGTGCCCAAATTAACATATAACAATTTCCCCCTAAAGCATGAGATCCAAATAATAAGAACATTTGATTGAGATGCTTTACACTGTGATGAGTTTGGAAACAAAGCGGAGTGGTCACCTGCATCAATATTACAATACATTAAATCATGATATATCCTCTTTTGATCATAATTGCTGAGGGTAGGCATTCCCATGTTCAGAACATAAAACAATCTAATAACATGTACATAATTCAGAAAGTCGTCTACATGGGAATGTTGCCCAGATGCAGACATGCCTATAGATATAGGCCCATTTTTTGATGATATTATGTATGTAAGGTCACCGTACATATGATGTGTACAAAAATCCTGAAATCGCAGCCCGGATGTATGAAACTAGATACGGGGTCTTCTTATCTCGTTCACTTGATTATTCGGGTACAAGTCTAGCCATGCGAATATATGATTTGTAGTCAAACATGGAAAGAAATCGTTTGATTACCAGCTAATGATGTGAGTTGTTAAAAAATGCAAGAGAACCACCATTAATGTCAATGTACCTCAAGGTATTGCAGTACATTTCGTAAGGCGTGAATAGATGATTTGATGTCGAACACCAAAAAAAATATTTCGGTCAAAGGTCCGGAAGCGACGATCTTGTCGATGATGTAACAAGCCTACTGGAATCTGATTTTTCTAAGTGAACTTCCTAGATATTTATTTGTTGTCGATAGGAAGTCACCTTATTGCAAAACAGGAGCTATTGATTTCGGAGACAAGGGTATGACTTGATATAGCAATTTTCAAGGATGATGGTCATGAAAATGAATGTTTACGAGTATTGCAGATGGATTATTTTTTTAATCACTGGATGACTTCTCTTGAAAATATCGGTGACACTATGATGAGTTGGCAGCATTGACCCAAAACTGAAGTGAAGGTATGATGAACCATAGGTATGAATGAACCGTCAAGATGATTACCCAACCCAAACAGTCATAGACATGGAGTGAAAGAAGTATCATGTTCAAGAGCGACTTGCTACAAAAAAGATACTTTGCTTACTTTTCCCAAATTTTCCTCGGTCATTTGTCGACCAGTACCTCTTTATTTTTTAACAAGATTGAGGAGGATAACATTTTTTTGATCTATAATTCAACCCTTCGAGCAAATAAATTATCGCTATTTAATCATTTAACAAGTCTAGTGATGAATGAAACTCGATTATTGCCATGATTGACAAGCCCGTCGTGATTTTCTATTTTAACGAGCTTAACGACAGTGATAGCCCAGTCCTTTTTCATATTTAGAGAGTCTAAAAAAGAGGACGAAAGAGAAATCCAAAATTACTTTTCCGTAAAATTGTCACTCATATCCGAAAAATTGTAAAATAATATATGAGAGAACCTCTTTGGTCATGTTTAACCAAGGTATTCCTTTTTCTTAAATAATCTATCTCAATCCAGAAAAGGGTTAAACTTATACTGAGTAGATATCAATTCATTTACTTTAACGAGCTCGAAAAGACAAGTGCTCGGCAATATTTTCACATTATCGGAGTCTAAAAAGAGCTAAAAGAAGACTCCATGGTTTCCTTTTTCACTGTTATCGAAGCTCGAAAAAGAGATAAAAGTGTGCTTCAAATCCTTTTTCATTTTTAACAAAGCTCGAAAAATAAGAAGAAAAAGTATGCTTTGTGGTCAATTCATTCTTTGAATAGATCTGCACGACTAATTTGTTCATCAGTTGTATTTCCTATTCAGAACAACATCAAATGGATTAAAAATACCTGTTTCATGATAAAAACATAATAAAACTATAGTCATAGCAATAAATTTAACTTTCAAACAACTAAATGACTATAAAAATTAGTTTCACTATTCATTTTTACCATTCCATAGTTACCATTTTCATTTTGGAGCTCTAAACCTAATTTTTCCCCTGAACTTTAGTCATTGATTACGGTCATTTCTGTGGATGGATTTCATCGCCATTTGATCGTTCCATGAACTTCCTCTTTCCTTCAGTATTCATTTCATTTCCATTCTTTGCAAATTTTTAGGGTTTTGAGGCCCCTAGGGTAAATTATTCCCAAAATGAGGGCAACGCACCCCTGAATGTTGAAACCTGTGTTGCATAGTAGGTACAATGAAGGGTACCTGCATGTGCAACGCACTGTCTCAGCCCAGGGAGTGCGTTGGGTGCAATTCAAGTTTTTAGTTTTCATGTTGTGTCCAAAATTTGCCTAGTTTTTTGGAATGATTGGAATCTAATGGATCTTATGGTTGATTTTTAGGTTTCCATCAGATTATAATGACGATTACATGGAGGGAAAGTGAACATGAAGAAGAAGATATGATTTCCTTGAATGATCCGGGTACTGTAAGAGCCCTAAGAGATTGTGGACTACTTAAGTACTTCAAATTGTCGGGAATGAGGCAACAAATAGAAATCTTGGAGTTCTTAGTTCAAGCATGGGATCCGACGATAGAGGCATTTCACATTAAGAATAAATTATTTCCCATAGCAGTTGAGGATGTGTATTTTCTCACAGGTTTGTCGAGGAGAGGTTTGCCCATTTCTCTCACAAGGTTTACCGTTGGAGGAGATACAATGAGGGATTATGTTATGAAGTATTGCTATCGAGGGTCATAACCTAGCAAAGATGGAAAAATAAACATATGGGATGTCAGGGATTTGCCTTTGAGAACCATCCTTTTCACGATCACTAAACTTGCTGGCACTGTTACACTACATGTAGAAAACCGATCGTATATGTAGTATGCGCTAGAGTGCTTAGAGCCAACAGTCTTCAACTGGTCTGAAGTTGTTCTATATCAGATAAAGGAACAACTAAATAAAGCAAAGGGAGGAAGGAAGAAAAATTTCAGTTATGGTTCAATCCTTATCTCATTCGCTTTGGAATAGATTTCACTGATGGAGCCACAACATGTAACATTAGATATATCTAGTCCTAGAGATCCTCGAATGCAGAGATGGGTAGAACTCATGGATTGGCATACAGGCCAATCGACCGTTGTGTTCTCGACTGCATTCCGGTGACAGAATCATCACCATCGATGAGTATGCATATGCAGATGTCGACTTCCCAAGAGATCCAGATCTAGTATTACCAGAAGGTGCACAGTGGGGTGCAATAGGTAAGAATGATTCCACCATGTTTATTTTTATTTTTAAAAGGTGTATCCAATGTTTTTGTGTTTTTATTTCTTTCCAAGACTAAACTAAATGTTTAATGTAATGCAGATATTGGTCGCATTCAACCAGTAAAGGAACCAGAGCGCGAAGCAAATGCACTAGAAGAGAGGGCTGGTGGGAGAGCAGTCCTTCAGGACCTTGATATGGCTGAGAATCTGGCTGAGCTTTAGCAGCACATAGAGGGGTTGACCTTTGGGATTCCAGATTGCTGAATTGAAGAGCTTTCCATGCGACTGCAGTGACACACTATTGGGGTTCCTAACCGTTGGATGCGATTACTCTGAAGGATTGCTAGATCTATAACATGTTATCATGAGCATCACTAGTTTACTTGTGATATTTTGCATACATTTTTAGGTTAGATGACCAATGTTTCTTGGGCACAAATTTTGTAAAAAACCTATAACTATCTATCTGTGTGTTTTCATATTTTTTTCCTATGTTTAATGTGCAATCCTATTCAACGATGTGAATGTTTTCTTTATATGTCACAAATGTCTGTCTAAAAATTGATTAGCTAATGAATTAGTTAAAGTGTTTAGATTTCTGGAAATGTGTTGATATTGAAAAAAATTAGAATGTCTCTCCAAAAGTCGAACTCTTAGGAACAATCTAAGAAGTGTTGGATTTCTAACAGTATAAATACTAGTGATTTGTAGTACCACAAGTTGCAAGTATAACCTTATGATTATGCGGTTAATACAAAATGAAATGGCATCAGAGGGAATTTTGATCAGCGCGCTATACTCAATGATATTATTCGTCGATATATCGATACAAATCCCTTGAAAACTCACTAACTCGCTGTTCCGAGCAAAAATGGCCCACGCCGTAGAGGATAGATTCTGCGTTCTACGACTAGCACCATCAACATATCCAACAAATGGCTCCTAAGATTCAGTCATGTGCGATGAAATTTAAAGCGGATTAATAATGTCAAGAAAACTCTAAAAACAAATTAAAATAGTGAATGCAAATCAACAGAATATAAACAATATAATACAAAAAATTACTACGCTCATGATCAAGCATAGTAACGTTTCAAATACAACTCATTTCTAGGCTATGAAAATGGAATCCCATCGTAATCAACTAACTCATAGGAATCCTTAGTAAGAACTCTTTTGACAATATAGGGGCCATGCCATAATGGTTCGAATTTCCCTATACCTATAACATCAGCTTCTTGATCATAAATAAGGACCAAGTTTTCCTCTGAGCAGATGAGAGGCTGGACATTTTTGTCGTATTGTGCTTTTATAGGTCTCTTATGCACTTCGTTGGCCAATTTGGCTTCATGACACGTTTCATCTAGATGGATGAGGTTAAGGAGACATGCTTCCTCTTTTCAGGTGTCAAGTAACAAGTCTATCGTGAGTTTTAACGATAATATTTCACATTGGATTGGTAAGATAGCTTCCAGACCATACACCAACTGAAAAGGAGTGAATCCGATTGTGTTTCTTACCGAGGTTTGATACGCCCACAAGGCAGAGTACAGGATCAAGTGCCAGTTCCTTTTATAGACTCCTATCATTCGTTGAAGCATTCGTTTAAGAATTTTGTTAATAGCCTCAAATTTTCCATTTGATTGTGGATAATAAGGAGTAGAATTATCATGTGACAATCCTAACTTGGCAGTCAATTCAGACATCATATGGCTGTGAAAATTCTTCCCATGTTCCATAACTATAGCCTATGGGACCCAAAACCGTGCAATAACATGGTTGAAGAAAAACAATGCAGCTGTTTGTCCTGTGTTGTTGAATGTAGGCATCACTTCAGCCCATTTGGTAAAATAGTCAACTACAAAAATAATATAACCATGCCCCCTAGATGAAGCAGGGTTACAGGTCATGAAGTCAATACCCCATTTTGTAAATGGTCTGGCATGCATGACAACTTCTGACTATGAGGATGCAATCTCGAAAAATAGTAGGCCAAAATTAACTGGCGCAAAGTATCTTCTACGTGGTAGAATATCCAGATAAGTGTCCACCACAAGCCCCAGCATGACAATAATTTAACACTTTTTCGGCCTCCTCATGAGTAAGGCGCCTCCTTAAAATGGTATCGACACCACGACGATAAAATGTGTCATCGACGATTAGATAATATTTGGCTTGGTATCGAATACGTTGCTGATCAGAGCGAGAGGTATTAGGTCAAAAATTTTGGGTTTGGAGATAAATGATGAAATCTCCATACCAGGGATTAGATGATCCGATCAGAAACAAAGACTCGTCTGGAATAGATGGTTCTGATGTAGTAGAAGTACTATCAGAGGGAAGGTCATAGAGAAGCTCAGCCAAAACTAAAGACTTCTTTGACTTGGATTTGATGAATTCCAAATCAAATTCCTGCAAAATGAAAATCCATTTCGAATATTTTCACCCCAAAAATTTACGTGATAATATGTAAGTCATGGGGTTGCAATCCAAAAATATTGTTGTTTTTCGGAGGTGGATATAATGGCAAAATCTTTGGACAACTTGAATAGCTGCCAAGGCAAGCTTTTCCACATACGAGTACTTAACTTCCATATTATTTAGATTACAAATCAAATAACAGATCGGATGTTCAATTCCATCTTCTACTTAGACCAAAACCATAGCGATGGTCATTTCAGCCGCGGCGATATATAGGAAATAATCATTTTGATAATTAGGAGGATACATTAATGATGCTTAGACAAGATGGTCCTTGACAACATCAAAAGAAGCTTGCACAATTTGGTCCCAATGGAAGGGAACTCCTTTTTTCAATAATCGAGTAAATCCTTTAGCCATTTCAGCATAGTTTGGAATGAACCTTCTCAGGAAGTTAGCCTTTCCTTGAAGTTTTTATATGTGAATTAATTTTGATGGTGCAGGCAGATCAAGAATGGTTTGTACCTTCAGTGGGTCTATTCGAATTCCTTCTTTTGAGACTACGAATCCAAGAAATTGACTAGAACCAACACAAAACACACATTTCTGTGGATTGAGGCATATCTTGTAGTGTCGACAGCGTAAGAAAATGGCTCTTAAATAATCAGTCTGATTTCATGAATGTGCTGGTAAGTCGTCTAGATATGGTTGAAAAATGTGCTTGATGTCATTGAAAGCATAATCCATTGCTCTCTGAAAAGTTGCCCAGCGTTCTTTAAACCAAACAGAAGTTTCCTATATGTGACTTTGGCCCAGGGACATATGAATTTTGTCTTATCTTGGTCATCTAGGCTGATATTGATTTGATTGTAGTCGGAAAATCCATCCATGAACGAAAAAATTTCGCATCCAACATAATCGTCAATAATATAGTCCAATAAGGGAGTAGGATAGTTGTCTTTTGGATAAGCCTGATTGACATCCCGAAAATCGATGGACACTCTAATGGTTCCTTGTTTTTTCATAACAAGAACAATATTGGAAACCCACTCTGTTAGCAGAACAGGGTAAATGAAACCAACACGAAAAAAAATTTCAACTTCTACTTTGATGGCAACGACTTTCTTCAAATGAATAGGACGAAACCGTTGACACACCTGTTTGACATCAGGATACATATTAATAGTGTGTTCAACTATACTAGTATCTATGCCTGGAATTTCCTCGTAAGACCAAGAGAATACGTCATGAAATTCACGAAAAAGAGAGTGATATGAATCAAGTTCTGATGGAGAAAAAGATACACCAACATGAATATTTTCTACAACTCCAGGTTTGTTCGAAATATTGATAGAAATCGTTTCTTTGATATTAGATGAATTTCACTCAGAGCCAATTGCATTAATCGGCAAACAATTTGAAAAGAAAGTTTTGATGGATGGGTGATATAGTTCACTGATATTATTTTCTTCATAATCAAGAAGATGGGAATGACGATGATAATATTGCCATGGTTCTGCTTCTGACATCATAGCTTCCAAAATATTTTCATCTGTCAAAAATTCTGAGGAAAATGGATCAGATGGAGTACCAAAATATAATGAACGATCAACCCAAACACTCGGCAACACTGATTTCGGATTTTCTTCCCAAGTCAAATAGATTGATTTCTATGCCAGCTTAATAGGGTTGGGTGGTAAAACATCATCCAACAGAGAAATATCAGAATTAGCCGTACTCTCCCTTAAGCCAGATAGAATGGAAGAGATCATGTAGCAGGTCTCTATGCTTGCAATTTCTGCTGATGTCACAGGTGGTAGTAATGAAAAGGTTCCCATAAGAGTCCTACACCAATGTTCTGAATTTCTAGTTGGGGTAAGTGAAAAAATGAAATGCTTCCAGTTACCTGCAAAGAGGAGGAAAAAAAGGATAATTGATTAATGACCGTGATTGTACCTTTATGTGGAAAGGAAATCATTCTAAAGTATGTAGAAACAATAGCAGTCATTGCATATACCCATGGTCTTCCGAGTAAAATATTATAGTCAAGGGGTCCGTCAACAACCTCGACATCGATACTTACTATTTTTTCCCCTAATTCAACTTGCAGGTTATTGATAATACCACAAGGTTTATATGTTCTTCCATCAAAATCCTTCAACGTCGTTGATGATTGTGATAATCGTGGCGAGCCAAGTGACTTCCAACAGTTTAGAGACATAATGCACGTAGATGCTCCCTCATCAATAATAATGCGATGAACAAGGTTATTGAGAACATTTACTTGTATGGAGAATGCCAATTCTGCTGGTAATTGTGGCACATAGCCTGTATGATTAAAGACAAGAAGATTAGAATCAGTTGGATCAATTCCACCAATGACCAAAAATAAGCCTACTTTTGGGAGGGAGAATTTTGTAATACCTCAAAAGCAAACATAGCTGAAGGGGATTGAGCCAAATATTCAACTATATTATAATTTTGTGCAGCTCTTGCTCGAGGATTATATGTGGATTTATGAATTACTCCCTTCGGTGGTTTAATTGTCAATTCAGGAATAACAGTAGGTGGTATTGATTCATTAGATGGATTTTTTGTCGAGGTAGTAGGTTGATCAGTGGTCTGACTACCATAGTATTTATTCTGCGTCGTCACCAAAATATCTTGTGAAGGTTTTGCGGTGGATAACATTACCACTTGGGAACTAGAAGCTGGATCCGTAGCAACCAAATTTGTGTCTGGATTTGGAAATGGGTATGTCAACACAGCTGATGCATGAGAAGTCTTGATTATTTTTTAGACTTCTACACGGTGAGGACAATCCTTAAAAACTTGTTCCTCGTTAGAGATTATGCATGGATAACGATTTTTCTATGGTCCAAACAATTGATCAGATGATATTTCCTGCGAGTTAGAAGTTTTCTTTTTCTTTGATTTCCCCTTTTTCTTACCTCCTGGTTTCTTTTCACTTTTTCCTTTGTCAAATGACATGAAATTAATTTCAGAAGTAGGAGAAGGATCTATTGCAGTAGCATGGTGTATGTTTGTAATTCCTATCAAGACGTCTCTAGCATGAGAGTCCTTTATTTGAGGAGGAACATTGAAATTAGATCAACGCATTAGGAATTTTTTCATAGAGTGTGCCAGACTAAGTATAAATCAAGTCTAAATATTGAGCACGAGCGATAACTTGCTCTTATATAATGACGCCACCTTTAGCCACATCCTCAGTTATAGATAGTAATAGGGACTTAATGAACCATTTAGCAAGCAGCTGATCGGGAACAAATGTCTTAAACATTCGTCGACAACGACGCCACTCATGAATATGATTAGAAATGTGAGTTTCATTAGTCTGTTTGAAGTTGGTCAAGAGTTGCATTCCAGTTTCGTATCTAATCGGTAACTGGAAATGGGTCAAAAAGATAGTAGCTAAAGCAGTGAAATTGTCAAAAGAAGCTCTAGGTAACTCAATGTACCATTTAGGAGCTGGACCTATGAGCATACGTTGGAAAAGATGTAGTCAAACAAAATCATCATTCCGGGAATTTGATGAACACCATAAATGATAAGTCATGACATGAGTCGACAGATCTTCTCCAGGGTTTCCATTGAATTTAGGAATGTCGAAGGGTAATTTATGAGGTATCACCAGCCACCAAGGAGCATAATTGATAGGATCATTGGTTAACCGATTTAAATCTGGTAATTCCAAGGTTGCAACAAAAGGAAACTATCTATTAAGTTCAGGTTGATCATAGCCAGGGTAAGATGGAATTCCTTGGGCAACAGGTCTTTGAGCACCAGCATACGGAATTTGCTACTGGTAACCCAAATAGGGGTTTTTTTGCATAGAAAACGCTTGAGAATTATGTTGACCAAAACCTGGATATGTTACTTGTTGAAATGAAGTTTGAGGCATTTGCGCTTGTGGCTTCCAAGGAGTCTATCCACCAATGTTGTAACCCAAATTAGTGTAATTTGGATTTAGTTGATATGTATAACCAGGTTGTGTCTGCGACATCCCATAAAATGGTACACCAGCTTGTGAATAAATGATCCCTGATGCAGGTTGTTGTAAATTAACCAAAGGATTTTGAGTATGTGGACCCAACATGTGATGATATTGAGTCAAAGAACCTGCCTGATAAGGTTGATGTACAATATTTTGATTATGTAACAGGGGTATAGATGTATTAACAAGTGGTAATGAAGTGGGTGTAACAGGTTGAACCGGTTGATACGAGTGTACAACCATTTATGGCTAGATAGGCAGAGTGGGTTGCGATTGACAAAAATTCATGTCAACATTAGTTTGACAAAAAATTGACTGAGTATTTTCATATTGGGTGACCAAAGGTTTCCCCCCAACATAAGGAGGGTAATAAGACGGAAAATGATTTTGTCCAAATGTTGGGAGTCCAGTTGATATGGTACTTAAAGGAATTGACCCAAAAGGACCGACTTGATATTGCCCTGATAATGTATGCAATGAATCAAGTTGTTCAGTACTAACGATAGGACTACATGTTAAAACACAAAATGATGACATTGGTAAAGACCATGGTCTTGAATATGTACAAGAGAAAGTGCCAGATAATGATTTGTAACCTGTTGGGACTGAAGGGCCACCATGCAAATATGACTCTAGTGAGGTTGTGAACATCGACGGAGTAGCGAGGGTAGGAGCTGACGTAATTGGAACAACAGACCCAACCGAAGATGTTGGTTCAGACATGGTTATATGACCAAATTTATACTCTCCAAAATCGATGGGAGATTGAATGGAAATAGGATCAACAAAAACAGATGGAAATGATTGAGGAAAATATTGGTACAGGTAATGGTCTCCCCCAAAATGGGTTGGACTTAAAGGTGTATCATCTTGTAGTATTTCTTTAATCGCAATTAAACCAGGAGGACCAACTTCACCGTCGAGCCAAAAATATATTTTAGATGGTTGACTGTGTGATATAGGAGTTTCAGTGGATATAGAAATTTGTGGAGTGACCAAGGTAGGAACAACTTCCGATTGTTCGACTTCAGGATTCAGATTTTCTGGCAAAGAAGAGATAGGATCTGGATCAATTTGTGATTGAACAACGTCGGGTCCAGGAGGTATGGTCTCAAAGATTGAATGGATTATGACTATGGGTAGTTTTGAAGACTCTGTTTTGACAATAGTAAATTAACTGGGATGTGTGGAAACAATTTGAGCTAGCTCTGGTTTAAAATATGATGTTCCGCTAGAGGTACGAATTGTACTTGATTCAGTAGATCGTGATTGCCTTCACCTACCAGAAGTAACTTCCAGTGGTAAAGGTGGTTTTAAAGCTAATCTACGTGAATGACAGGGGATAGGATTTTTTTCTTCCACGATTACTGATTTATTTTAACCGAAACACAAATAAACAAAAAAAAGGGTAATTCTAGGCAAAAGGGTTTACCAAGAAACTATGAACTGCAAAATACCTCCTGGGGAACCAAGATGTACGGGAAGATAATCTCCTTGAATGTTATGGTCGGTGTATCACAATTTCAAGGTGGCTGACTTGGTTCACTATGGATGGATAACACTTAAAATTTTTCCTCCCAAATATACTCGAAGGTACGTGGAGGCCCAAGTTCGCTTGTTGTCTGACGTGAAACCGCACACTGAGAGCACCCCTTTATACTTATCGTATTGTAACACCGCCCGATATACCTAAGAGTACATGGACGAGCTATGATATACTTACATACGTGGAGTGAGGTATCACACTCAGAATGTATCATAGACAATTTAATGACAGCTCCTATGTTTTACGATGCCGAAACACGTCTCTAGCCTAGACCTTCTAAATGTTATCGTTATGGTTCCAATGCATTGTTAAGTAAATAGAGATTTAATTTATGTTAATCTTGCTTAAAAATTTGCCTTTCAGGTTCACCACGATGATGTATATGAAATTCCTAAAATTCAAGATAATAATGATAAACAAAATTTCACTTTCAGCTTTTTCAATGAAGAACCTAACTACTAAGGGAAGAGAGCAAAAATTTTGTGAGAAAAAAAATCAATGAACAAAAACAAAATCAATGAATCACAAACTAAATGCAGATTTCCTAATGTTCCTTTTGCAAAACACACACAATCCTACATGTAAATGCAAGTTTTTCTTTTAAGTTTCCTTATTGTTATGAATGCAGAAAAGAAACTAGGTGCACTAGATCAATAATTCAAATTCTTTTTACTTTTGAGAAATGAAGAATACAAACAACAATTTCTCTTTTGAAGGAAAAAAGAGGATTTCAACAACAATTTCTCCTATCAAGGAAATGAAGATTTTACGACAATTTCCTATTTCGAAAGCAAATGATTCTTAATGTGACCATAAAAAATACTTTGAAATCAACTTGTCAATGATAAAGAAAAACATTTTTAAAACAATATTGAACAAATTTTAAGCCAAAGGAGGAAGAAGTATATAGATTCACTGGTCAATTGAGCATCAAACTTTACATAACATAACAGAAAACAAAACTGAAGCAAGTTGCAAAGTCAAATTGAAGGAAATTTGGTCACTTTTAGGAGTCAATGTAGTCTCCAAGGGGAGACCATGCTCTGTAACGCAGGCTAGGAAGGGAGACAACGCTCTGCAAAGCACTGTGTCCAGTCTAAGGGTGCATTGGGTGCAGTAAACAAGGAAAAATGCTACTGTTTAACTCACTGTCTTTGCAAATTAAGCTCTAAAAAATTTTAATCTTTGTGTGTAATAGCTATTGGGTGGATAAACAAAGAAAATCAGAGGCTAAAACACCTAGAACTAAGAGAAATTCTCCCCAGTGGATTTGCTAATTTGTTGGGCTAGAATTGTAATCTACGGATAAATTACACTTCCCTAGAAAGGTGCTAGTCTAGAAAAATAGGTGAAAGACTATACTACTATTTCTCCTAACTCAGAACATATATTCAAGGAGTATTGGAGGCTTACTTGTTCAGTTGCTTCCAAATGGCTCCTTTTGTCGCTTTTGTTGCAGCTTCAAATTCAAGCGGTTTATGAGTTATATGCTTCCTGCAAGAAAGAACATTGAAACAATAGAATATGCAATAATATAGATATCTATTCAAGCTAGTTAGCTAAATCAGTAAAGCATAAAATACATTCATCAACCAAGATCTTACAAGAAAATCAAAGCCAATACAGATGCATGTAGGGAAAAATAAGAAGTACTCTTTATTGATGACAGAAGGAGAGGTTACAACCTAGTGACTGATTTGAAGTGACCTTCCAGCATCATTCCCAAGCCTCATCATAGTATAAATCTCTCCAATAGTAGCTTCAAAAATCTAGCTCTCAATTGAAAATCCTTTAGCATTTCTCTACTCAAATTCTTCCTTCTCAAACACTTAGATCTGTGTTTAATTTATAGATGAACTTTAGGTTTTTTTGCAACCAATAACTTTCCAAAAATAGGCAATACATGTTACCATTCATGTAGATGTCAAATGGACACTTGGATCTGAAGCATGACACATGTGAACTCTTCTAGAAGGCACTGGCCAAGTGGAGATTCTGAAACAATGATAATCTTTCTCCCAATGCGACCAACGCACCTATGAATGTCAAGAAGTGCTTTGTAGAGCAACCTTGCATGGGGCTACCTACATATGCAACGCACTTAGGCCCCTTAGAGCCTTGTGTTGGTGAGCTCTCATGGAAAGCTTTGCTTTATGAAAGTATTTTTTGATTTGTCTTGTTTCTTGTCATAAATCATGTAGCAACTGAAATGATAGGGAATGATAGACCCTTGATCATTGGTCCTGGAGATGATGCCCAGTTAACAAGGTCATTGGGAATGGTGCCAAAATTGACCTATAAAACACTGGTAAGAAGTACGAGGGGAATATCGCTGATTATGTGCACAAAACCTACCATGTGGAGCGGAACACTCGAGGCTTCATGATCAAATCCATCAGTGACCCTGGTACGTAGTTGGGTACCCTGTTATTGGCATGCAAGATGATGCAAAAATACCAGGTGGCCTTTGTCCCTGCATATGTAATTCAGTTGCTATGCTGGTGCGAGAAAGGGGTCTCCTTCAATTGGTCCTAGTACTTGTGCAATGATTTTTTGGCCAATGTCCTTGAATCCCAAGAGTAGGGACGAGAATTTTTTTATTCCTGGTTGCTGCTTCTCATTGCATTGGTCACCGGGGAAGCACCTAAGGAATCAGTCCTCCCTAAGCTCACCCTAGACATGTGTGAGGGGGCTTGGTATAGGAACTTGTGGGACTCTAAGGATGCGCAGCACATCGAATACAACCAAGTCTTTTGGGTGTTGTTTCAGAGTGGGCTCACAGCAGCTATCAACTCCCAGCCCTGTCTATCACCAACCATCTACGATAAGTATAAAAGCATTGTTTCCTTCTAGGTGACTATGCATAACGTCCAAATCTGAGGACACAAGGATCCTGCATGTGTTTCGCTCCCCTATATGGTTGTCGATGAAGAGATTGACTGATTAATTGCACAATGGCCTCCTTATTGGAAGCTAGGCTTCAAAACAGGTGTGAAGCGCATTGAAGGAACAAGCACCACAAAGTTTACCCCGCCTATCATCACCAAAGAAACCGGAGGACCAATTAAAAGCATAGGGAAGGGTGTCGAAGCTACGTCACAAAAATTTTGATAGGCTGGTAAGAGTACAGGGAAAGGCACAAAAGTAGAAGTAAAGAAGGATGCGCAATAGGATATTTGTAACGAAGGAAGGGAGGTAGAAGGTGTTGACTCCCCTCAAGGAACAAAGTGAATGGGTGACCCTGCTAAGGGGCCATAGAAGAAGTAGCGCTTCCAACAACTAGAATGTGATGAATTGGTTACATTGACTGAAGGGGACCTCGAGAAAATTGTAGATGCGGTTACTTTGGCTGCAGAAGAAAAATGGTTGGCTCTGGAAGAGCATCAGAATGCCGCGATCGACACACTTTAGGCCGAGTTCAGAGCTCTGCAGCTGAAGACAGACATGTTGCAAACTAGTATGATTCAGGTACGAATGGCCTCAACAACTAGTAGCACAACACTTGTTACAGCAAAAATCTACCTTTGTTCCTTGCCAGGCGTAGCCCTCGCGATAAGTCCACCTGACTTGGGAGCACAAGTCCATGCCTATGCAGAGTTACAACTGGATCTAGCCAGGTTTCCACATTAATCATTTAAGGTTCTCCACACCTCCTTGTTCGAAGAAATTAAACACCAGGACCATCAAGTGCACCAGTAGCTGATTGCAGCTGAGTAGACAATTAAGGAAAAGAATGCTGAGCTTTCCCAGGTAAGGATGTGTGTACCCTTGCCACTGCACGGTAGACGGAGCTGGAACACCTCATTATTAGGCTCTATGCAGACGTTTCTGAATATATTCCAACTTCTGCCACCCCACAGGCCAATATTGAGGGGTTGGTCGCATCTTTAAAGGCCTCGAAAATGGATATCCAGGTGGTCAAAACACAGATGGAGAAACATATTGTGGATTTACAAGCCAAGTTGCAGCCAAAAACACCACTAGAGGTAAAGGCCCAGCGGGCCACACTGGTTACGAAGGCTACAAATGTTATCATTGGAAAAATCGCTCAAGGTACCCAACTATTGGAAACGACAATGTAGATATGGGCCAAAATCTATGCACAGGAGGTCTGCTGGGAGAGGAGGTGCAAAAAATGGTCGTTGGAACAGTAAAATTGGGTAAAAAGAAAAAGTTATCTTTGAAAGGAGTGGGTGGCCAATATTTAATGGGGCGATTTCCGAAGATTTTTTACCGTTTACTTGATGGTAAGTTCCAAGTGAGGTTTACCCAATTGTTGGTTGATCGCAAAGGCTATAAAAGGATAAGGATAAATCAGACAAGGGTTCTCTATCGCTCGAATAGTTTCTACTTGGCGCGTTTTTCCTTGACAAGTTTGTGCTGTAAGAGTTTCTGTGCATATTACATCCCTTTCATGTCTAATAATCCTACACCATCTAACAGTAGCAACCCAGAGTTCATCTTCCACACCAGAATGACGGCCACTAATCCCGTTGAAGCATCAGAACTAGTGACCTCGACGGAACAAGAATCTGAGGAAGTAGTGGAAGTCGAACTTGAAGCGAAGGAAGTTATTTCTACACCGAGCCAAGCCAAGAAGAAGGGGAAAGAAGAAGTGCAGGGGTCAAGGAAACCCACGAAATGGGTTTGGGTGAAGCCTCGTACTTCCCCACGAAATGTAAAGTCCCTGCGAACGGCGCCCCAGGCATGTTTTCCCAAACCATCAAAGCAACCTCTACCTACTCAAGAAGAAGCCCAGGTGGCCTAACCTATCAATTGGCTACCGCCCTTTATTCAGCCCTGCCAGCCTTCCACACGCACGCCGAAGAGTCTCTATGGCTTGTGCACCTACCTACGGGTGCCCCTGACCCCGAGTGAGGTCCTTGTCATTGGGGAATCCTTTGGAAAGCTCCATGAGGTGAAATTTGATGATCATGACTTGGCCAATTTGGAGGCCTTCCCTGAGTTGGCGCCCAAATTATATCTTGACAGAATATAGGAAGACGATGGGATAAATATTGTCCCCATGCCCTAGGTACGCAGATTGGCAGGGTTTGGGCTCTTAAATCTGCTAAGGATGCTGCACTTCAGCCACTACAATATCATGGAACATCTGGTATGTTAGTTTGTTGCCCTGGTCCATGATGGCTGCTTATGGATCCAGGATCGAATCGCGAACGATGCTGTGCTCATTCATCGAATTACTGGTCTCCCCATCGAAGGGTCGGACCCTCTATTGCGCACTGTGTTGGGCCAGAATTATAATCTACAGATAAATTATGCTTCCCTAGATAGGTGCTAGTCTATAAAAATAGGTGAAAGACTATACTACTATTTCTCCTAACTCAGAACAAATATATAGAGAGTATTGGAGGCTTACTTGTTTAGTCGCTTCCAAATGGATTCTTCTATCCCTTCTATTGCGGCTTCAAATTCAAGCGGTTTGTGAGCTATATGCTTCCTGCAAGAAAGAACATTGAAACAAAAAAATATGCAATAATACAGATATCTATTCAATCTAGTTAGCTAAATCAGTAAAGCATAAACTACATTCATCAACCAAGATCTTACAATATAGAAAATCAAAGCCAATACAGATGCATGTAGGGAAAAATAAGAAGTACTCTTTATTGATGATAGAAGGAGAGGTTACAACCTAGTGACTGATTTGAAGTGACCTTCTAGCATCTTTCCCAAGCCTCATCATAGTATAAATCTCTCCAGCAATAGCTTCACAAATCTAGCTCTCAATTGAAAATCCTTTAGCATTTCTCTACTCAAATTCTTCCTTCTCAAACACTTAGATCTGTGTTCAATTTATAGATGAACTGTAGGTTTTTTTTCAATCAATAACTTTCCAAAAATAGGCAAGACATGTTTTCATTCATGTATATGTCAAATGGACACTTGGATCCAAAGCTTGACACATGTGAACTCTTCTAGAAGGCACTCGCCAAGTGGAGATTTTGGAACAATGAGAATTTCACTCCCAATGTGACCAACGCACCTGTGAATGTCGGGAAGTGCTTTGCATAGTAGCCTTGCATGGGGCTACCTGCATATGCAACACACTTAGGCCCCTTATATCTTGCGTTGGTGAGCTCTCATATGCTATATAATAAGCTTCAAACCATGGAAACCTTTGCTTGATGAAAGTCTTGTTTGATTTGTCTTGTTTCTTGTCTTAGGGCATGTAGCAACTAAAATGATAGGGAGTGATAGAACCTTGATCATTGGTCTTGGAGATGATGCCCAGTTAACCAGGTCATTGGGAATGGTGCCCAAATTGACCTATAACAATTTCCCCCTAAAGCATGAGATCCAAATAATAAGAAAATTTGATTGAGATGGTTTACACTGTGATGAGTCTAGAAATGAAGTGGAGTGGTCACTTGCATCAATATTACAATACATTACATCATGATATATCCTCTTTTGATCATAATTTCTAAGGGTAGGCATTCCCATGTTCAACACATAAAAAAATCTAATAACATGTACATAATTCAGAAAGTCATCTACATTGGAATGTTTCCCAGATTCAGACATGCCTACAGATATAGGCCCATGTTTGGATGAAAATATGTATGTAAGGTCACCGTACAGATGATGTGTACAACAATCCTGAAATCACAGCTCGGATGGATGAAACTAGATCTGGGGTCTTCTTATCTCGTTCACTCGATCATTCTCGTACAAGTCTAGCCATGTGAATATATGATTTGTAGTCGAACATGGAAAGAAATCATTTGATTACTAGCCAATGATGTGAGATGTTAACAAATGTGATAGAACCACCATTAATGTCAATCTCCCTCAAGTTAATGCAGTACATTTTGTAAGGCATGAATAGATGATTTGATGTTGAACGCTAAACAAAATCTTTCAGTCAAATGTCCGGAAGTGAGGATCTTGTCGATGCTGTAACAAGCCTCATGGTACTGGAATCTGATGTTTCTAAGTGAACTTCCTGGATATTGATTTGTTGTCGATAGGAATTCACCTTATTGCAAAACAGGAGTTACTGATTTCGGAGACAAGGGTATGACTTGATATAGCAATTTTTAGGGATGACGGTCATGAAAATGAAGGTTTACGAGTATTGCAGATGGATGAGTTTTTTAATCACTTGATGAATTCTCTTGAACATATCAGTGACACTATGATGAGTTGGTAGCATTGACCCAAAACCGAGGTGAAGGTATGATGAACCATAGGTATGAATGAACCGTCAAGATGATTACCCAATCCAAACAGTCACAGAAATGGAGTGAAAGAAGTGTCATGGTCAAGAGCGACTTGCTACCAAAAAGAAACTTTTCTTACTTTTCCCAAATTTTCCTCGGTCATTTGTCAACCAGTACCTCTTTATTTTTTAACAATATTGAATAACATTTTCTTGATCTATAATTCAACCCTTCGAGCAAATAAAGTATCGCTATTTAATAATTTAATGAGTCTAGCGATGAATGAAAGTCGATTCTTACCATGATTGACAAGCCCGTCGCTATTTTATGTTTTAACGAGCTTAACGACAGTGATAGCCCGATCCTTTTTCATATTTAGAGAGTTTAAAAAAGAGGACGAAAGAGAACTCCAAAAGTAATTTTTCGTAAATTTGTCACTCAAATCTGAAACACTGTAAAATAATATATTGGAGAACCTCTTTGGTCATGTTTAACCAAGGTATTCCTTTTTCGTAAATAATCTATCTCAGTCCGGAAAAGGGTTAAACTTACACTAAGTAGATATCAATTCATTTACTTTAATGAACTCGAAAAGACAACTGCTCGACAATCTTTTCACATTATCGGAGTTTGAAAAGAGCTGAAAGAAGACTCCATGGTTTCCTTTTTCACTGTTATCGAAGCTCGAAAAAGAGATAAAAGTGTGCTTCAAGTCCTTTTTCGTTTTTAACAAAGCTCAAAAAATAAGGAGAAAAAGTATGCTTTGTGGTCAAGTCATTCTTTGAATAGATCTGCACGACTAATCTATTCATCAATTATATTTCCTATTCAGAACAACATCAAATGGATTAAAAATACCTGTTTCATGATAAAAACATAATAAAACTATAGTCATATCAATAAATTTAACTTAAAAACAATTAAATGACTAGAAAAAGTAGTTTCACTATTCATTTTCACCATTCCATAGTTACCATTTGCATTTTGGAGCTTTGAACTTGATTTTTCCCCCGAACTTTAGTCATTGATTACAGTCGTTTCTATGGATGGATTTCATCGCTGTTTGATCCAGGTTAGTGCCATGAACCTCCTCTTTCCTTCAGTATTCATTTCATTTCCATTCTTTACAAATTTTTAGGGTTTTAAGGCCCCTAGTGTAAATTCTACCCAAAATGAGGGCAACGCACCCCTCAATGTCAAAAATTGCATTGCATAGCAAGTACAGTGAAGGGTACCTGCATGTGCAATGCACTGTCTCAGCCCAAGGAGTGCGTTGGGTGCAGTTCAAGTTTTTGGTTTTCATGCTATGTCCAAAATTTTCCTAGTTTTTATCAATGATTGGAATCTAATGGATCTTATGGTTGATTTTCATCTTTCCATCAGATTATAATGACGATTACATGGAGGGAAAGAGAACATGAAGAACAATATATGATTGCCTTGAATGATCCAGGTACTGTAAGAGCCTTAATAGATTGCGGACTACTTAAGTAATTCAAATTGTCGAGAATGAGGAAACAAATAGAACTCTTGGAGTTCTTAGTTCGAGCATGGGATTCAGTGATAGAGGCATTTCACATTAACAACAAAGTGGTTCCCATAACATTTGAGGATGTGTATTTTCTCACAAGTTTTTCGAGGAGAGGTTTTCCCATTTCTCTCGCAGGGTCTACTGTTGGAGGAGAGACAGAGAGGGATTATGTTATGTAGTATTGCTATCCAAGGTAAGAACCTAACAAAGTTGGAAAAACAAACATCTGGGATTTCATGGATTTTCCTTTGAGAACCATCCTTTTCACGATCACTAAACTTGTTGGCACCGTTACACTACATGTAGCAAACTGATCGTATATGCAGTATGCACTAGAGTGCTTAGAGCCAACAGTCTTCAACTGGTCTGAAGTTGTTCTATCTCAAACAAAGAAACAACTGAATAAAGAAAAGGGAGGAAGGAAGAAAAATTTCAATTATGGTTCAATCCTTATCTCCTTTGCTTTGGAACAGATTCTACTGATGCAGCCACAACATGTAACATTGGATATATCTAGTCCTAGAGATCCTTGAATGTAGAGATGGGTAGAACTCGTGGGTCGGCATGTAGGCCAATCGACTGCATTATTTTCTTGGTTTTGGCGACATATCATCACCATCGATTAGTATGCATACGCAGATGTCGACTTCTGAGGAGATCCAGATCTAGTATTACCAGAAGGTGCCCACTGGGGTGCAATAGGTAAGAATGATTCCACCATGTTTTTTTTATTTTTATAAGGTTTATACAATGTTTTTGTGTTTTGATTTCTTTTCAATACTAAACTAAATGTTTAATGTAATGCAGATATTGGTCGCATTCAACCAGTAGAGGAACCAGAGCACGAATCAGATGCACCAACAGAGAGGGCTGTCAGGAGAGCAGTCCTTCAGGACCTTGATATGGCTGAGACTTTGGCTGAGCTTCAACAGCACATATAGGGGTTGACCTTCGGGATTATGGATTGGCGGATTGAATAGCTTCCCATGTGACTGCAGTGACACACTATTGGGGTTCCTAACCGTTGGATGCAGTTACTCTGAAGGATTACTAGAGCGATAGCATGTTATCATGATCACCACTAGTTTACTTGTGATATTTTTAATACATTTTGAGGCCATATGGCCAATGTTTCTTGGGCACAAATTTTGTAAAAAACCTATAACTATCTATCTATGTGTTTCCAAAGTTTTTCCAATGTTTAATGCACAATCCTATTCAACGATGTGAATTTTTTCTTTATATATGTCGCAAATATCTTTCTAAAACTTGATTAGATAATGAATCAGTTAAAGTGTTCAGATTTCTAGAAATGTGTTGATATTGAATAAAATCAAAATGTCTCTCCAAAAGTCTAACTCTTAGGAACAATCTAAGAAGTGTTGGATCTCTAACAGTAATAATGCTAGTAAGTTGTAGTACCACAAGTTGTGAGTCTAACCTTATGATTATGTAGTTAATGCCAAATTAAATGGCATCAGAGGGAAGTTTGATCAATGCGCTATACTTAGCAGTATTATTCGTTGATCTACCAATACAAATCCCTTGAAAACTCACTAACTTGCCGTTCGGAGCAAAAATGGCCCACAATGTAGAGGATAGATTCTGCATACTATGACTAGCACCATCAGCATATCCAACAAATGGTTCTAAAGATTCAGTCATCTGCGATAAAATTTAAAGCATATTACTAACATCAAGAAAACTCTAAAAACAAATTAAGATAGTGAATGCAAATCAACAACATATAAACAATATAATACAAAAAATTACTACGCTCATGATTAAGCATAGTAACGTTTCAAATACAACCCATTTCTAGGTTGTGCCAATGGAATCCCATCGTAATCAACTAACTCATAGGCACCCCTAGCAAGAACGCTTTTGACAATATAGGGGCCATGCCATAATGGTTTGAATTTCCCTGTACCTATAACATCAGCTTCTTGATCATAAAGAAGGACCAAGTCGCCCTCTGAGTAGATGCGAGGCTAGAAATTCTTGTCGTATTGCACCTTTATATGTCTCTTATGCGCTTAGTTAGCCAATTGGGCTTCGCGACATGTTTCATCTAGATGGATGAGGTTAAGGAGACGCGCTTCTTATTCTGAGGTGTCAAGTAACAAGTCTATCGCGAGTTTTAATGATGCTATTTCACATTGGATTGATAAGATATCTTCTAGACCATACACCAACTGAAAAGGAGTGAATCTGGTTGCGTTTCATACCAAGGTTCGATATGCCCACAAGGCAGAGTATAGGATCAAGTGCCAGTTCCTTTTACAGACTCCTATCATTCGTTGAAGCATTCGTTTAAGAATTTTGTTAATAGCCTCAACTTGTCCATTTGATTGTGGATAATAAGGAGTAGAATTATCATGTGACAATCTTAACTTGGTAGTCAATTCAAACATCATATGGTTGTGAAAATGCTTCCCATGATCCATAAATATTGCCTGTGGGACCCCAAACTGTGCAATAACATGGTTGAAGAAAAACAATGCAGTTGTTTGTCCTGTGTTGTTGAATGTAGGCATCGCTTTAGCCCATTTGGTAAAATAGTCAACTACGGCAATAACATAACCATGCCCCCCAGATGAAGGAGGGTTACAGGTCATGAAGTCAATACCCCATTTTGTAAATGGTCTAGCAGAGACAACAAGATGCATTGGCACTGGTGGTTTACAGATTTTATGGTAAAAAATCTGGCATGCATGACAAATTCTGACTGCGAGGATGCAATCTCAAAAAATAGTAGGCCAAAAGTAACCAGCGTGAAGTATCTTCTGTGCGGTAGCATATCCAGATAAGTGTCCACCACAATCCCTAGCATGACAATAATTTAGTACTTTTCGGCCTCCTCATGAGTGAGGCACCTCCTTAAAATGGTATTGACACCACGGCAATAAAATGTATTGCCGACGATCATATCATCTTTGGCTTGGTATCGAATACATCGCTGATCAGAGTGAGAGGTATTAGGTCAAAAATTTTGGGTTTGGAGATAAATGATGAAATCTCCATACCAGGGATCAGATGATCCAATCAGAAAAAAATACTCGTCTAGAATAGATGGTTCCGACGTAGTAGTAGTAGTATCAGAGGGAAGGTCACAGAGAAGCTCAGCCAAAACTAAAGACTTCTTTGACTTGGATTTGATGAATTCCAAATCAAATTATTGCAAAATGACAATCCATTTTGAATATTTCCCCCCCAGAAATTGATGTGATAATATGTAACTCATGGGGTTGCAATCCTAAACAATTTTTGTTTTTCAGAGCATGATATAATGGCGAAATATTTGGACAGCTTGAACAGCTGCCAAGGAAAGCTTTTCCACGTACGAGTTATTAACTTCCATATCATTTAGATTACGACTCAAATAATAGATCGGATGTTCAATTCCATCTTCTACTTAGATCAAAACCATAGTGATGGTCGTTTCAGCCGTGATGATATATAGGAAATAATAATTTTGATAATTAGGAGGATACATTAATGACGCTCAGACAATGTGGTCCTTGACAACATCAAAAGAATCTTGCGCAACTTGGTCCCAATGGAAGGGAACTCCTTTTTTCAATAATCGAGTAAATCCTTTAGCCATTTCAGCATAGTTTGGAATGAACCTTCTCAGGAAGTTAGCCTTTCCTTGAAGTTTCTGTATCTGAATTAAGTTTGATGGTGTAGGAAAATCAATAATGGCATGTACCTTCAGTGGGTCTATTTGAATTCCTTCTTTTGAGAATACAAATCCGAGCAATTGACCAGAACCAACACAAAACACACATTTGTGTGGATTGAGGCGTATCTTGTAGTGTCGACAGCATAAGAAAATGGCTCTTAAATGATCAGTCCAATTTCGTGAATGTGCTGGTGAATCGTCTAGATATGGTTAAACAATGTGCTTGATGTCATTGAAAGCATAATCCATTGCTCTCTGAAAAGTTTCCCTAGTGTTCTTTAAACCAAACGAAAGTTTCCTATATGCGACTATGCCCCAGGGATAGATGAATGATGTCTTACGTTGGTCATCTGGGTGGATATTGATTTGATTGTAGCCAAAAAATCTATCCATGAATGAAAAAATTTCGCATCCAGCACAATTGTCAATAATCTAGTCGATAAAGGGAGTAGGATAGTTGTCTTTTGGACAAGCCTGATTGACATCCAAATAATCGACACACACTCTAATGGTTCATTGTTTTTTCATAACAAGAATGATATTGGAAACCCACTCAGTTAGTGGAATAGGGTAAATGAAACCAGCACGCAAAATTTTTTCAACTTCTTCTTTGATGGCAACAACTTTCTTCAGATGAATAGGACGAAGCCGTTGATGCACTATTTTGACATCAAGATACATATTAATAGTGTGTTCAATTATACTAGTATCTATGTCTGGCATTTCCTCGTAATACCAGGAGAATACGTCACGAAATTCATGAAAAAGAGAGTGATATGAATCAAGTTCTGATGGAGAACAAGATACACCGACATGAATAATTTCTACAATGCCAGGTTTGGTCGAAATATCGATAGAAACCGTTTCTTCAATATTAGATAAATTTCACTCAGAGTCAATTGCATTAATCGGTAAAGAATTTGAAAATAAAGTTTTGATGGATGGGTGATATAGTTCACTAATATTATTTTCTTCATAATCAGGAATATGGGAACAATGACGATAATCTTCCCATGGTTCTTGTTCTGACATCATAGCTTCCAAAATATTTTCATCTATCAAAAATTTTGAGGAAAATGGATTAGATAGAGTACCAAAATCTAATGAACGATCAACCCAAACACTCGGAGACGTTGGTTTCGGATTTGTCACCCAAGCCAAATAGATTGATTTCTATGCCATCTCAATAGGGTTGGGCGGTAAAACATCATCCAATGTAGAAATATCATAATTACCGATACTCTCCCTTAAGCCAGATAGAGTGGAAGAGATCATGTAGCAGGCCTCTATTCTTGCAATTTCTGTTGACGTCACAGGCGGCAGTAATGAAAAGGTTCCTAGAAGAGTGCAATATCCTTTAAGAGTCCTACACCAATGTTCTGAATTTCTAGTTGGGGTAAGTGAACAAACGGAATGCTTCCAGTTACCTGCGAAGCAGAGGAAAAAAAGGATAATTGATTAATGACTGTGATTGTACCTTTGTGTGGAAAGTCAATCATTCTAAAGTATGTAGAAACAATAGCAGTCATTGCATATACCCATGGTATTCTGAGTAAAATATTATAGTCAAGGGGTCCGTCAACAACCTTGACATCGATACTTATTATTTTTTCCCCTAATTCAACTTGCAGGTTATTGATAATACCACAAGGTTTATATGTTCTTCCATCAAAATCCTTCAACGTCGTTGATGATTGTGATAATCGCGGCAAGCCAAGTGACTTCCAACAGTTTAGAGACACAATGCACGTAGATGCTCCCTCATCAATAATAATGCGATGAACAAGGTGATTGAGAACATTTACTTGTATGGAGAATGCCAATTCTGCTGGTAATTGTGGCACATAGCCTGTATGATTAAAGACAAGAAGATTAGAATCAGTTGGATCAATTCCACCAATGACCAAAAATAAGCCTGCTTTTGGGAGGGAGAATTTTGTAATACCTCAAAAGAAAACATAGCTGAAGGGGATTGAGCCAAATATTCAACTATATTATAATTTTGTGCAGCTCTTACTCGAGGATTATATGTGGATTTATGAATTACTCCCTTCGGTGGTTTAATTGTCAATTCAGGAATAACAGTAGGTGGTACTGATTCATTAGATGGATTTTTTGTCGAGGTAGTAGGTTGATCAGTGGTTGGAATACCATAGTCTTTATTCCGTGTCGACACCAAAATATCTTGTGAAGGTTTTGTGGTGGATAACATTAACACTTGGGAACTAGGAGCTGGATCCATAGCAACCAAATTTGTGTCTGGATTTGGAAATGGGCTTTTTAACACAGCTGATGCATCAGAAGTCTTGATTATTTTTGAGACTTCAGCATGGTGAGGAAAATCCATAATTTTTTTTTCCTTGTTACAGATTATGCATGGATAACGAGGTTTCCGTAGTCCAAACGGTTGATCAGATGATATTTGCTGCAGGTTAGAAGTTCTCTTTTTCTTTGATTTCCCTTTTTTCTTACCTCTTCGTTGATTTTCACTTTTTCCTTTGTCAAATGACACGGAATTAATTCCAGAAGTAGGAGCAGGATCTATTGTAGTAGCGTGGTGTGTGTTTGCAGTGCCTATCAAGCCGTCTCTGGCATGAGAGTCCTTTATTTGAGGAGGAACATTGAAATTAGATCAGCGCATTAGGAATTTTTTCATAGAGCATGCCGGACTGAGTATAAATCAAGTCTAAATATTGAGCACGAGCGATAAATTTCTCTTATGCGATGACGCCACCTTTAGCCACATCCTTACTTATAGATGGTAACAGGGACTTAATGAACCATTCAACAAGTAGCTGATCGGGAACAAATGTCTTAACCATTCGACGACGACAATGCCACTCATGAATATGATCAGAAATGTGAGTTGCATTAGTCTATTTGAAGTTGGTAAAAAGTTTCGTTCCAGTTTTGTATCTAATTGGTAACTGGAAATGGGTCAAAAAGACAGTAGCTAAAGAAGTGAAATTGTCAAAAGAAGCTGTAGGTAACTCAATGTACCATTTAATAGCCTAACTTTTGAGCATACACTGGAAAAGACGTTGTTGAACATAATCATCACTTGGGGAATTTGATGAACACCATAAATGATAAGTCATGACATGAGTTGACGGATCTTCTCTAGGGTTTCCATTGAATTTAGGAATGTCGGAGGGTAATTTATGATGTATCACCGGCCAGCAAGGAGCATAATTGATAGGGTAATTGGTTAACCGGTTTAAATATGGTAATTCCAAGGTTACAACAAAAGGCAACTGTCTATTAAGGTCAGGTTGAGCATAGCCAGGGTAAGATGGAATTTCTTGGGCAACAGGTCTTTGAGCACCAGCATATGAAATTTGCTGCTGGTAACCTAGATAGGGGTTGTTTTGCATAGAAAACACTTGAGAATTTTGTTGACCAAAACCTGGATATGTTACTTGTTGAAATGAAGTTTGAGGAATTTGCACTTGTGGTTGCCAAGGAGTCTGTCCACCAATGTTTTAACCCAAATTATTTTAAGTTGGATTCGGTGGATATATATAACCAGGTTACGTTTGCGACATCCCATAAAATGGTACACCAACTTGTGAATAAATGATCCCTGATATAGGTTGTTGCAAATTAACCAAAGGATTTTGAGTCTGTGGACCCAACATGTGATGATATTGAGTCGAAGAACCTGCCTGATAATTTTGATGTACAATATTTTGATTCTATAACATGGGTATATATGTATTAACAAGTGGTAATGAAATGGGTGTAACAGGTTGAACCGGTTGATACGAGTGTTAAACCGTTTGTGGCTGGATAGGCAGAGTGGGCTACCATTGACAAACATTCATGTCAACATTATTTTGACCAAAAATTGACTAAGTACTGTCATATTGGGTGACCAAAGGTTGTCGCCCAGCATAAGGAGGATAATAAGACGAAAAATAATTCTCTCTAAATGTTAGGAGTCCAGTTGATATGGTACTTAAAGGAATTGACCCAAAAGGATTGTCTTGATATTTCCCTAATGATGTATGTAATGAATCAAGTCATTCAGTACTAATGATAGGACTACCAATTAAAACACCAAATGATGAAATTGGTAAAGACCATGGTTTTGAAGATGTACCAGATAAAGTGCCAGATAATGATTTGTAACCTGTTAGGACAGAAGGGCCACCATGAAAATATGACTCTGGTGAGGTTGTGAACATAAATAGAGTAGCGAGGGTAGGATCTGACGTAATTGGAACAGAAGACCCAACCAAATATGTTGGTTCAGACATGGTTATATGACCAAATGTATACTCTCCAAAATTGACAGGATATTGAATGGCAATAGGATCAACAAAAGTAGATGGAAACGATTGAGGAAAAGACTGGTACAGGTAAAGGTCTCCCCCAAAATGGGTTGGACTTAAAGATGTATCCTCTTGTGGTATTTCTTCAATCGCAATTAAACCAGGAGGAAGAACTTCACCGTCAGGCCCAAAATATATTTTAGATGGTTGACTGTGTGATATAGGAGTTTCAGTGGCTACAGAAATTTGTGGAGTGACCAAGGTAGGAACAACTTTCGGTTGTTCGACTTCAGTATTCAGATTTTCTGGCAAAGAAGAGATAGGATCTGGATCAATTTGTGATTGAAAAACGTCAGGTCCAGGAGGTATGGTCTCAACGATTGAATGGATCGTGACCACCGGTAGTTTTGAAGACTCCATTTTGACAATAGTAAATGAACTGGGATGTGTGGAAAAAATTTGAGCTAGCTCCGGTTTAAAAGATGATGTTTCGCCAAAGGTACAAATTGTACTTGATTCGACAGATCGTGATCACCTTCGCCTAATATAAGTAACTTTTGGTGGTAAAGGTGGTTTTAAAGCTAATATATGTCAATGACAGGGGATAGGATTTTTTTCTTCCACGATTACTGATTTATTTTAACCAAAACACAAATAAACAAAAAAAAAGGTAATGCTATGCAAAAGGGTTTACCAAGAAACTGTGAACTGCAAAATACCTCTTGGAAAACCAAGAAGTACGGGCAGGTAATCTCCCCAAATGATGTGTTTGGTGTATCACAATTTGAATGTGTACGACTTGGTTCACTATGGATGGATAACACCTAAAATTTTTCCTCCAAAATATACCTGAAGGTACGTGGAGGCCCAAGTCCATATTAGTGTTGTCTGATGCGAAACCGCACAGTGAGAGCACGCCTTTATACTTATCATATTGTAACACCGCCCGATAGACCTGAGAGTACGTGGATGAGCTATGATATACTTACATACGTGGAGTGAGGTATCACACTCGGAATGTATCACAGACAAGTTAACTATAGCTGTTATGTTTAATGACGCTGGAACACGTCTCTAGCCTAGACCTTCTAAATGTTATCATTATGGTTCCAATGCGTTGTTAAGTAAATAGAGATTTATTTTATGTTGATCTTGCTTAACAATTTTCCTTTCAGGTTCACCACGATGATGTATATTAAATTCCTAAAATTCAAGCTAAGAATGATAAATAAACTTTCACTTTCAGTTTTTTCAATGAAGAACCTAACTACTAAGGGAAGAGAGAAAAAATTTTGTGAGCAAACAAATCAATGAACAAAAACAAAATCAATGAATCACAAACTAAATGCAGATTTCCTAATGTTCCTTTTGCAAAACACACACAATCCTACATGGAGTGAGGTATCACACTCGGAATGTATCACAGACAAGTTAACTATAGCTGTTATGTTTAATGACGCTGGAACACGTCTCTAGCCTAGACCTTCTAAATGTTATCATTATGGTTCCAATGCGTTGTTAAGTAAATAGAGATTTATTTTATGTTGATCTTGCTTAACAATTTTCCTTTCAGGTTCACCACGATGATGTATATTAAATTCCTAAAATTCAAGCTAAGAATGATAAATAAACTTTCACTTTCAGTTTTTTCAATGAAGAACCTAACTACTAAGGGAAGAGAGAAAAAATTTTGTGAGCAAACAAATCAATGAACAAAAACAAAATCAATGAATCACAAACTAAATGCAGATTTCCTAATGTTCCTTTTGCAAAACACACACAATCCTACATGCAAATGTGATTTTTTCTTTCCAGTTTCCTTAATGTTATGAATGCAAAAAATAAAATAGGTGCACTAGATCAATAATTCAAATGCTTTTTACTTTCTAGAAATGAAGAATACAAACAACAATTTCTCTTTTGAAGGAAAAGCAATGATTTCAACAAAAAATTCTCCTATCAAGGAAATGAAGATTTTACGACAATTTCCTATTTCAAAAGAAAATTATTCTTAAAGCGATCATAAAAAATACTTTGAAATCAACTTGTCCATGATAAAGAAAAAAAATTTAGAAACAACATTGAACAAATTTTCAGCCAAAGGAGGAAGAAGTATATAGATTCACTGGTCAATTGAGAATCAAAATTTTCAGAACACAACAACAAACAAAACTGAAGCAAGTTGCAAAGTCAAATTCAAGGGAATTTGGTAACTTTCAGGAGTCAACGCAGTCTCCAAGGGGAGACAGTTCTTTTCAACGCCAGCTAGGAAGGGAGACAGTGCTCTGCAAAGCACTGTGTCCAGTCTAAGGGTGCGTTGGGCGCAGTAAATAAGGAAAAATGCTACTATTTAACTCACTATATTTGCAAATTAAGCTCTGAAAAACTTTAATATTTTTGTGTAACAGCTACTGGGTGGATAAAAAAAGAAAATCAGAGGCTAAAACACCTACAACTAAGAGAAATTCTCCCTAGTAGATTTGCCAATTTCTTCGGCCAAAATTGTAATCTACGAATAAATTACACTTCGCTAGACAAGTGCTAGTCTAGAACAACAGGTGAAAGACTATTCTACTATTTCTCCTAACTCAAAATAGATATATAGAGAGTATTGGAGGCTTACTTGTTCAGTCGCTTCCAAATGGCTCCTTCTGTCGCTTCTATTGCAGCTTCAAATTCAAGCAGTTTGTGAGCTATATGCTTCCCGCAAGAAATAAAACTGAAGCAACAAAAGATACAATAATATAGATATCTATTTTAGCTAGTTAGCTAAATTAGTAAAGCATAAACTACATTCATCAACCAATATCTTACAATATGTTGAACCCTTAGTTAAACTGAGAGGGGGGGGGGTTAATCAGTTTAACACATTCATGGACTTTTTAAAACTTTTTCATTAACACTTGTTTACACCTTCATTTCATGTTCAACTTAACATGTGAGTAATATTAGAATGTGAGCAACAAGCATTAATATAATGTAACAATAGACTTAATATGAGAGAAGCAAGTATTAAGCAGATAATATAAACCTAATCAACACATAAACATCATGCACAGAGACACCAGATATAAGTGGAAACCCATAAAGGGAGAAAACCACATCTTATTATTGTTGTGATGCAAAGGCAAGCTCCAACTCCCTCTCACCACTGATTTTCTGTAGGCACCAACCTAAAGGAGGCTCCAACCTCAATTCTGCAAGCTACAACTTGCAATGAAGCTCCAACTCCCATCAATTTTCTACAGGCACCAACCTACAGGAGGCTCCAACCTCAGTCAGCTACAACTGACATTTTATCAAGCTACAACTTGATGTGGAAGCACCAACTCCCATCTATTTTCTGCAGGCACCAACCTACAGGAGGCTCCTACCTTAGTCAGCTACAACTTAAATCTATCAAGCTACAACTTGATAGGGAAGCTCCAACTTCCTTACTCTTTCAAAAGAAAAACACTTGCTAATTTACCTTGGATATCAGCTCTGTTCTGTACCTTCTCTTCTGCTGTTCAACAGTCCTCATATCTGTCCTCATATCATTTACGCATCTTCTCAGATTAACTATCAGCTTCTCCTTCTTCTTTGCTCAGCTCCTCCTTCTACTCTGCCTCATGGCTTCATTTCTACATTCTCTGACTTTTCATGGCATCTTGTTATGCTCCTCCTTCTTCTGATCTTCTCTGCCTCAATTCCATACTCTACATTGTCTATAGTCACTCTCTCTAACCTCTTGCAGCTTTCTTATTTTCTTCAACTCTCTTCAATTCTGCTGCAGAATCTCTTCTTCTCTCACTCTGCTTTCTTCAACCTTATCCCCTTGGATATTTTCCTATTTTATACAAAAAAAAGCTTCATGGCTGTTTGTATTCTACTAGGAATTCGAAATGGATAGCCATGTTTCTTTGCCTTCTGCCTTCTCATCTCTTTTATCCACTCATTTAGAAAATATAACTATAGGTGCTTATTTTAATATTACAGTGGGATATTTTCTCTCTTTCGGAGACTTGCCAATGCATCACAAACAATAAAAAATCGATTAAAACAATTACATTCAAATTACAATGAGAATTCCAGCTCAACTCATTTAGTATTTTGGCTCGGTGCGCGTTTGTATTTTCTTTGACTGTGTTTGTCTTTTCTGTGATTTTGTTTTATCTCTTTTCATTTCTGTTTGCTCTTCTGTCCTCTGTTGTGAAGTAACTACTGCATACAAGTAACTAAGCTTTTTATGCCAACTGACTGTAAATCTGGACAAATTCCAACGCTCTGTACATATTACGTGTCTTGTTGATGTGGCGAGTTCCGCAAGCGGAACATACGTTCATCACAATTGTTTTATATTAATAATCACCCTCCCATTAAGCCGAGGCATATATATAACCCACGGACCACGCGACACATTGCAAAAACGTTATATATATATATAATCCAACTTCAGCTCTTGGCATAAGTTTAACATACAAACTGACCTTTTAGGTATGAATTAAATAAATTCTTGGCGTATATAATAAAACCTATTTAAACATATATAAACTTATTTCGGGCCTACCTGACATGTTTTCCAATGTGATATGCTTCTCCTCTAGCGATTTCCGATTCTGATTTATCGCAATCGTAAACTTCTATTTGCATGTTCCGCTGCTTTTTTTAACTCCGATCGGGTCTAGACTTCCAATCGCAATCGCAAAATTTTTGTTGCATGTTCCGATGCCCTGCTTAAATCTGATGCGATTGGTCACTGTTCAATAAGATTTGCCGATGAAATTAGAACTGGAACTCAAGCTATATATGAGTTGTGGTTTATATACCCATCGGGTCCGGACTTCCAATCTCAATCGCAACTCTTATATTCTCTGATGCGATCATCATTGTTCATCGGAACTCATGGTATGTATGAGTTGTAGTTTATATACCCATCAGATCCGAACTTCCAATCGCAATCGCAACCCTTATATTCTCTGATGCGATCATCACTGTTCACTGGAACTCACAGTATGTATGAGTTGTAGTTTATATACCCATCAGATCTGGACTTCCAATCGCAATCGCAACTCTTATTTAACCTATTCCGCTGCCCTTATAATCTCCGATGCGATTGGGAAGGGTCCCACCTTATATTACTACATTTATTTGGATCTCGCACTGCATATGGCTATACACACACACACACACACACACACACACACACACACACACACACACACATATATATATATATATATGTTTTGGTCCTTTGAATATAAAGCGCAATATTTTTCCGTTGGAGTATACGATTCCCGGAATGAAATTTATATTAACTATGCATTACATTGCCACTTGGGTTGTGATTCCCGGAATTATATTTATGTTATGTGTAACGCCCGGCTGGGTAAAGATTCTCGGAATTGTATACATATATCCTCCGGCTGAGGTAGCAATTCTCAGAATTTAGTTTTATATATATATATATATATTCACCAGGTGGGAACAAAGATTCTCAGAATAATAGATGTTTCTCTGCAATAATAGTTGTGTCTCTGCCTCTGCTGCTTCTGTCGCTCTGCCTCTACCTCTGCTTTTGATAACTTGCTCTGATAACGGCTCTGCATCTACATTCACTACCTCAGCCTCTGTTCTTCACTGTGCCTTTTCTCATTATTATTTTCTTCAACCACTTCATCTCTGCCCTGTAGGACCCATGTCCTTATGTCATCAGACCGCATCGCATATTCATTACTCTACCTCTCTGTTTCTTTCACCGATTGCGATATGCGATCACATGCATCGCACCGCAAGCCTATCGCATCGCATCGCATCTTCATTACATTGCCTCTGCTTCTATTCACTATCTCTGCTTTGTCTGCTATCTTAGTTCCTTATCTGCCTTGCTACCTCTCTCCTTCTTTGCTCTTTCTGTTGGTCTCTTTGCTGCCTCAGTTCCTTATCTGCCTTGCTTCCTTTGTTCACTTATTTGCTGCCTCTGCTACTTATTTGTCTCTCCCTTTCTGCTATATCTCTTTCCTTAGTTTATTTGTGCTCCTCTTTTGCCATCTCCTTTGCCATCTTCTTTGCTTCCTCTGCTACTTCTTTGTCTCTTCAATCAAAGTCTATGCCATACAAACTCAATTAATGAATAATTTCTCAATAATTCATCTGAAAACTGTATTAAACTCCTAATTCATAAATAAACCTCAGTATTACACTCCTTCAGGCCCTTTCAACTCCACTTCTCTGTCTCTAATTCCTCTGTTGCTTTTGCTTCAATTCCTTTGTTTCATCTGCTGCCTCTACTACCTCTTTGTCTCTTTTGCCTTATGGATAGTTTAGGTGTTGCTCCTATATTTACCTTTTCCATCAATGACAACATTTCCAACAGTCTCCCCCTTTGGCATTGATGGCAACACATCCACCGATAATCCAATGCTTCCTCCAAGTCTTTCTCTGGCTGGCTTCTTTTAGAAGATCCTTTCTTCTATTACCTGCTTTTCCTCCCCCTTTGACATCAATGGCAAAGGGTTGCATATTTCTCAGTGTTGATTTTTTCTTTGCATTTCCTCTCTCTGATTTGTGTTTAGACCACCTTCTTCTGACTTTGTACCCTGCTGCTCCAGAATGGTGTACAAGACTTTTTGAGAGAACACTTTGAGGATTATTGGACTTGACTGTACACTATAAATTAATACAATCCCAAAGAAAAAATTCCTTGCACTTGTGTAGAGTGTAGGTGATGATAGAACAGCCATATATCATTAGACTCACATAATCAGAGATGCTTCATTTGACCAAAGCTAACATGCTGAGAATGCTTCAAATACACTTCTGTATCTAGTATGATCTTCATCAGAAATACAAATTTGTTGAGGAAGATCATAGATGGAATATGTCTTCTCCTGTAATACTCATCTACAGTACCACACCTGTTCAATTATGATAATGATGCCAATATATCTTTGGTTACTATGGTACACCTTTCCTGCCTGTTGGTGATGATATGAGCTAGGATGCTGATATTATTCTTAATAGCTGAAGGTTCTTGTTACAGATGTGATCAATGAATTAACAAAAATTTGATCTAAGAGATCAAATGCCTTTACTGCTTGCATAATTTACTTTCACAACAAAACCTTGAGGCTAGATACATTCAATTTATTGTTTAGTCTTACTTATCAACCAAGCACTTTTCTTTATGACATAAGGGGGTATGTATGTCAGTGATCAATCTCTTTTCAATGGTGAGATGTCAGCAAATCCTTTCTGCCGAAGTATGTTCTTGATGATTCAAAGACAGAGTTTTGAGCTTCAACTGACCCAATTAGTCCTTCATACTTTTGATACTTTAACTTTTCTATCAGAATGAAATTCCACGAAAGCGTATTCAAGATGTTTAATTGAAAACTCAGCAAATAAACTTCACACAGTTTTGTAACTGATCTTAAGAAAGAGGCCTTGAAGATATACATGTACCAAATTCAGGAAGGCATGCAATTATATATATAGAAGAAGATATTGCTTCAGTGCTCAATATACTACTTCAAGTGTAAGCAAGATAATGTTATTTTTTCTTTGCTACTGACCTTTTCATGCTGAATGCAGATAATAATGGGAATATTACCTTGAGGTTCTTTTGCCATAGTTCTTTGATCCTGTGGACCTGTATCATACTCCACTGATAATGCTTGGTAATTTGTTGATAAGCATGCTGCTTGTTCCTAAACACCAATTGATATTACTTTGAAAAACCATGCAGATGTTTCACTTTAGCTAGCACATGAACCCATAGCTTCTACTATTGGTCTTTTCACCGTTCACACCAAAAATCATCAATATACTGAATTTAATCTTGGAATCATTAACCTTTTGCTTATTCTGTCATTCTGGTTTAAAAGAATGTCACTGCATTTCCTTTTCTTGGACTGCTCCAAAATCATTGCTGCTTTATATACACTTTCAATTGTTCTAGCATTCAAATCTTCAGGAAGACACCTTCAATTTATTTTCTATGTATCTTCATGGGCTGATTACTCAAAGATTTATTGCTCACTTAACTTCATTTCTCCAAGTGGACCTTTTGAAAGATGTAATGAACTAATGATAGGCACTTTTCTTACTCATCCTTCTTAATGTGATACATTGTTAATTCTAGCAATAGGAAGTATAGTGTGGTCATCACTTTAATGTGCTAAAGTCTTCTTAGCTTATATGTTCATTGCTAAGGTTTCCTCTATCATCATGGCTTCTTGCTCTCTTCTCTTCTTCCATCAATCTGTCAGCTACTTAATACTTAAGATGATCTTCTTTCTCTATAGTTCTCTTTTAGAGGAAAATCCTTTCACTTCTTGATCTCATAGCTGTTCTTATTTCACGAATCTCTTCTTATACTACTTTCATGGGGATTATTTATGAACTTCTCTCCCCCTGGGATGTTGCTTCAAATTTATCACTGGTTGGATATTCGCTATGTTTTCTAGAGTACCTCCCCCTGAGACTATGCTAGATTCATTATGTTATTGAGATGATAGGCTCCCCCTTTCTCTTATCCTTCCATGCTTTATTGGGGTTCTTCATAATGTCTGCACTTCTTTTAGATTCATAGTTTTGTTTGATTTGCTTTATTTCTATCATCTGTCTAGAGTTCTTTAATATATAAGGTAGTTTATGTTAGAGTCAGCCTTTGCAGCCTTCCTTCAGTGATCAAACATGCTCTTAAAAAGTGATTTTAAGGTGTCAAGGTCAAATTTTGTCATTTCAATGAGTCTTCAAGCAAAATTTGGTCACTAGGCATTAGGTCTAGGGTTTGTTTTCACTCCTTCCAAAGTTGTCCAAATGTCAGTCCATGTCACCATTCAGATGAGTGTATCATAATTCAGGGGGTTTCCATCATCATGTCAGGTTCCAAAGAGTCATTTTACATCTCGTTCATGCTTCAGTTGTGCCTAGGAAAGGTCCATTTCCCTCTCCTAGGGTTTTGGAGGTAATTTCTCTTGGATGGTCAAATTGTCGGAAAAACTTGTATCCTGATGATCACACACCTTCCCCTATACTTAATTCACCTTATTAGACACTTCCCATCACTGAGATCCCCCAAATTCCTCATTTTTGCACAAACCCTAGTTTCTAGCCAAAACTTGGCAATTTTCTAGGCTAGGCCTGTGTTTTGCCCTTTTGGACCCCTTCCCCTCACTCAATCTCTGTGATTCTACTTTCCCCTGCTTCATAACATCCCTACCTACTTCCAAAAATTTCCCCAAGAATTTAGAAGCCCCTTACCCCCTTCGTTTCGCTTCATTTCGACAAAATTCCTTGTTTCACACATCGGGATCGGTTTCACTCAAAAGATGTTTCAGAGCAATCAAAGATGAATTTTGGAAAACTGAGAGAGGTTTTTTTCCAAAACATGCCAAGGAAGAAAAACCTCCTTCACGTTTTACACAGGTATCATGGTTTTAGAGAAATGTCAAAAATACCGTTGCCTCAGGAGAATTGAATGCATCTCTGAAGTGACCTTGGGAAAATCAAATTTTCTCCTAGCATGTTTGGCCAAATGACTTTCTTGATGAGTCAAATGATAACTAGACAGAAAGAACTTTCCAATGAGCTATTATGAGCTCAATTTGGAGTTGAGGAAGACCTTCAAAAGTTGACTGCAACAGCACTCTGCCTTGAGGCAGCCTCGTTCTGATCATTTTGACTAGTGTTGGGAGATTTGATTTTTGACAGGGTAAATGGAATCCAAAGTGCATAATTCCACTTGTGTTGGAAAGTAGACTCCAATAGATTTCCAACGAGCTATCACACGCCCAATTTAGACACCGGGAAGGCCTCCAAAAGCTTTCTGCAAAATGCACTATGTGGCAAGAGGGTGAGCGACCCACGCAGACACAGAGTTTCGAAATTTCGTTTTGAGCGCCCAGTCTTGCTTGGGATCGATTCATCGGCCTTCAAACAGGTTTCTATCAATTGCTTGATGTTTTTTGTGCGTTGGTGGAATCATTGGTGGTTTCAAATGTTTCAAACGGAGGATTTAAAACCCCACAGTCATAGCATTATTGTTTTCAGGGTTTTAAAATGATATGGGTGGTTGTATGAGTTTGTAGCTTATCTTATATCAGTGATATGTCCAGCTTTGCATATAATATCAAAACCATATTGCTCTCATGCCCATTTTGCCATTTTGACCATTGCTATTATTATACCATGTTTAAAACCCTTTGTTCCATGGTGACTGTGGTTGTAATGAGTCTCACTGCCTAATGTAAAAATATTCTCATGACTTTGTTTCAAACTTCCCATTGAGACCTTTGTGGTTATTACTCATAAACAAACACATTCTATTGATGCCATGCCCTCCCTTTGACTAGACTTGTTCAATATTTTGAAGGTTGCCTGCTCCCTTTTGGTCAAAATTTCACTTGCATTCAAAACAGAGATTGTGCCTTTTCCAATCCATTTAAAGTTGAGATTTTATCATGATTTGATTCCTTGATGGTGTTTTGACGGTGGGAATATTGGTTGGGTGTTGAAACATACATCATAACTTTGTTTTCACTGCATTTATATCAGTATACATAGTGCCAATATCTTGTTCCAGGCCATGTCAGAGACAGAGTCAGTGTAGGAGCAGGAGTCGAACAGTGACTCAATCGTTGAGGTTGATGCACTGAGATGGAACATAGCAGTGCACCAGTAGTGGTAACATATCAGAGAAGCCACAGAGATTTGTTTCAACATCACGACGAGTACTATCTTCACCCGGGGTGGAAGGGGTCTCGTTGACTTCATCAGCAACGCGAGTACTATCTCCACATGGCGTGGAAGGGGTCTCGCCTTCTTCATCAGCGCAGGTACATTCACAGGATAATGATGGAGACAAAGACACCAAGGTATCATTTTTCATTTTCAACAAGTTGAACATACACATTGCTACATCATGACTGACAACAACACATCATACAACCGAGACAGTGTTTTCATCACAGGAACTGCATGCACCAGGAGAGCACTAAAATGGCGGAAAAGGCCTGATCCACTCCGGATTTTGGCCGAGGCTTCATTGACTAAGCAAGACACATGATGGAGGACCTCCGCTCCGAATTTGGGCAAATTCGGAGAAAATTTTGTCATTTTCAAATTTTTGGTCTAAAAAACAGGTTTTGCAGCTACGTGGGTCGCGCGCTCATGCGCTCGTTTTTTTTTTAGACACTTGCTGGAGGAGATTTTTACATTTTTGTATTTGTCATGGTTAATTATGCATCCTCTGAAGTCAACTTAGCATTTCAACAAAATCTGGATGGTCAAACAGCTTAAAAACACCATGAAAATCACCTTGCTGCCACCTTTTGCACCAGCAGGAAGTACCTCTGGGAGAATGAGGTTTTGGAGGGTCAAATCAACTCAAAATTCAGAAATTCCACTTGGGTTGGAAAGTAGACATCCAGGGCTTTCCAACGAGCTATCATGAGCTCAATTTGGATGCCGGGAGCTACCTCAAAATCAGCCTGGAACATGAGCGACCCACGCAGTTCAGGAGCGACCCACCTAGAGATTTTTCTGAGTTTTCAGCTGCCAACTCAGTATTTCGCCTATTATGGACCAGTTTTGCTTATGGATAGAATTCTTGGGTTTTTATGATGTAAATTCATGTTTGATATGTAACTTTGGCTTGTTTTTATCTCTTCTAGAAGATTCACTCTCAAATGAGTAAGAAATCATGTAATGGATCAGTTTCCACTCTTTTAGAGGCAAGTTGTTAGCTGCCTAGATTGTAGTTCCATGATTAGAATTGGTTGAAACTGATCCCTGAAGAGGGAATTCGACCCCTAGAGGTGGGGAAAGGGGTTAGAGTGATCTATATATTGTAATTTCTCAATCATTTTCAGAGGTTGGAGAGGTTGGACTCTTGGGATACTTTGATATCATTGTACATACTTTTCATATTTTGGCTAAGGAAAGATCAGGGGTTTTGCGGCACTTGTTGGGATCCTTGTGGTGTTCTGTTCTTGATGATGTTTCTCCTTTGTTTATTGTAAGTTTCTTCATGTTTAATGTTGCCATCCTTTCATTATGCTTCTGAACTAAATTGAATGAGTGAAATAAGGTTGAATCCATTGTTTACAGTGCTTAGCCTTTGAATTCAGTTAGTTCTATATGTTTTCAGCTGTTTGGAGAGGATCCAAGTTCTTCTTTTCCCTCTTCAACTCCTCGTCGGTCTAATCTATCCATAAATCCAATTTAAAGCATCAAGATCATCACCTACCTCGCCCCAGCTTGAACTCTGCAAAGGTCTGACCTTATCCCCGGACCCAAAATTTGTTTTCCCATTACTCCAACGAAAACCCAAAAAACCAAAAATCAAACATACCTATCTCTTTACTAGCCTAAAATCAGTTCTTATTGTAAGTCATCTCGCATCCTATTGCTTATTTTCTCGAGATTGACGGAGAGAGCCCTCTCCTGTCCTCGTAGGGCTAGCTACGAGGCTGAGCGTGGTTTGATGTAGCCTTGAGTTTTACTTCATTTCAGCCTGAGGTAGATTTGAGTGCTAACATAGTGGGGACCATACTGGGGAAGAATTGGTTTGCTTGTTGATGTAATTTGTTTCATTAGCTATAGACGGAGCCTGAAGACATGCCAGGTAGCCTTCGAAACGCTGTTGCTATGCATCAGCGAAGTAGATAAACGCTGCTTTAGTCGATCTCCGGTATAACTTGTAATCGTAGTATTTAACTTGTAAATTGCCCCAGTACGTGTATCAAGTTCAGATCTGATGGTTGATGGTGGACAACGATCAGACATAAGAAGGCTGAAATCATTCACCTGGTGACTCCAATTCAAAGTCTGGAGGACTGACTCTTTCTCTGAGAAAATGGAAGGATCTTACACAAAGTTCAGGTATCTAAAGTGGAATGGTATTCGGGATCTAATCTGCTTTCTTGTAAATTACTTCTTTGCTGGTCTTGAAGCTGTCTTGAAAGTTTTTCAAAGTTTGTTGTATGAGAAAGGTCATCAAAATCTTCACTCGACCTATTCAAAGAGTGTAAATGTTGAGTTTCCCTTTGATCCTGGCCTCCTCACTTTTCCCACATCTTATGTTGACTCTCTACAGAGTGATGAACCTAAAGAAAAGAAAACTGATTTCGCAGCTCTTGTACATGCCCCCACACCTTGTAAAATTCCAGATCGGTATAAACCTCTTGTTTTGCCTTCTGTTCTTCATGCTTTTCCTGCAAATTATGACCTATATCTACCAAGATTTGACGGTGAATGTAACAATGTCAACGCTGAGCAACATGTGCAGAATGTTGAGACTTTTCTAGATCTTTTTGAAGTTGATGAAGAAGATGTTAGTATTAGACTTTTTGCTCTTTCTTTGCAAGGCCAAGTGAAGAGTTGGTTCAAAGCCCTGCCTGATGCGAGCATCACAGATTTCCAGCAGTTTGTCAAAGTTTTCCTTGACAAGTGGATGATCGGACAAAACTTTTTGTTGATTATAGAGGAGTATAACCAGCTGAAAAGATTGCCAGGGGAGACAATACAACAATTTTATGCTAGATTTAACCAAGTTTATTATTCGATGCCAGTTGATATAGGACCTTCTCCTAGATCTGCTCTCTTGCACTACCCAGGTGCCTTTGATCCGGAAATGGAGTTTCAGCTGAGAGAAAAGAATATTGCAACACTTCACGAGATGCAGAACAAGGCAGTGAATGTAGAGGCTCATTTGCTGATCCGGAGGGAAAGGTTGAAGGAAGAAGAAAAGAAGAATGTTTCAGAGCAGCTGACACTTTCAGAGGAAAATATTGATCTTTTCGTAAATGCAGTAGAAGAGATGGTGCGGAAAATGACTGCAAAAAATGAAAACGACATTCAAGAACAAGTTGCTGATCCAAAACATTTTGTTTCTGATCCCAGTTGTCATAGTGATTGTTTTATAGATCATTGTGAAGAAGAGAGAGCTGTTGATATGATGTGTATGTTTGATGATGAATTGCCTCAGTTTGATCAGTATGATGATGATTATGTTCTCCAAAAAGAATATAATCTTGCAGACAAATCAGCAACTAGCTTGTGCGAGGAGGAAGTTCACTTTCAGCAGCTCGAGTACAGTGATCAACCGATGCATATCAGCTATGGCAATGATGAGGAAAGTGCATAAAATTTTGATGTAAGTGAAGGATCTTTGCCTTTGTGTTTTGATTCGTTTCAGTTCATTAGAGATAACTTTCATGCAATCAGAAATCAAACGTCAACAAGTCTTGATCTGGATCGTCTTGAGGGCAACGAAAACTTCTCATATTCAGATTTTCAGCCCTCGAAAGTCATTGATTGTCAAGTTGCAGCTGAAGACTTGGAAGTGGGCACACATGATTTAATGATTCAAGGTGACTCCGTACCACTTTGTTTTGAATCATTTCAGTTTTTGAGAGAAAAATTGCATGGTAAATCTTCAAATGAGCAGCTTGTAACATCAGATTTGCAGCCATCCAATGCAATTGAAGGTCAGATTACAGATGAAGTTGTGGAAGATGAAATATATGATTTGATGATGCAGGAAGATTCTATACCCTTTTGTTTTGAAGCATTTCAGTTTATAAGGCAGAATCTTCATAATATATCTCAAGGAAAAGAGGAACAGCCAGTAGGATGTCATACAGTTTCAAGGGATACAGTGCATCAGTCTTCTCAAGTTTTTGATGATCCCATTGCTCGTGTGTTGGATGATGTTTGTTATAAAAAATTTTCTCCATTAGCTAACCATGTGCTGGAAAAGAATGTTGATGATAATCTTGTTCAAAGGTCACCTTCATTGTCTTGTTTAACAGATTGTTCATTGCATAGCACATGTCAAGATTTCCATTCATATGAGGAGATTGATAAAGGAGGCTTTTGTTCAGTCTGGAATCAGCAGCAAAGTTTGATTTTTCATGAATTTCAGTATCCTTTTGACAGCTTGCTGCAATCACCAAAGAAAAGCACCGCAGATATGAGGAAAATTTTAAGATCAAGGTATGGAGATTATCTGGACCAGAGCTATGTTTATGACGATCCTTTCGCAGTATTCTTGCAGTCATCCAGTCAATTTGTGCTTTGCAAGTTTATCAGCAGTCCACTTGGTTCAAAGTTTTCATGGGAGTTTCCTTTCAGTAGTTATTTCTCGTTGTTCATAAGCAAGCCTGTGGGAAGAAATCAAACAGCCGGCAGCATGCTTGCATGGTTGCATTGGCTATTCCATTACACTTGATCGGGTGGTGAAAAGCACAATTAGAGTAGGTTGTATTGAATAAGCTCTACCTTGAGCATCTTTTCCAGTTTGTCGGTTGTGTTTAAGTATCGAGTCAGTTTTTAGTTGAGTAAGAGTCAATTTGTGTCGTCAAGTCATCAGTTTTCAGTCATGCATTTCAGTTTGAGTTTTTGATTCCATGGCCCAATGGATAAAGCACTGGTCTGCTCTCCCAAAGATCTGCCGTTCTTGGCACCTCCACGGAGCTGGAGCTACCATCCCCATTGGAGCCAATGTTAGAGTCAGCCTTTGCAGCCTTCCTTCAGTGATCAAACATGCTCTTACAAAGTGATTTTAAGGTGCCAAGGTCAAATTTTGTCATTTCAATGAGTCTTCAAGCAAAATTTGGTCACTAGGCATTAGGTCTAGGGTTTGTTTTCACTCCTTCCAAAGTTGTCCAAGTGTCAGTCCATGTCACCATTCAGCTGAGTGTATCATCATTCAGGGGGTTTCCATCATCATGTCAGGTTCCAAAGAGTCATTTTACATCTCGTTCATGCTTCAGTTGTGCCTAGGAAAGGTCCATTTCCCTCTCCTAGGGTTTTGGAGGTAATTTCTCTTGGATGGTCAAATCGTCGAAAAAACTTGTATCTTGATGATCACACACCTTCCCCTATACTTAATTCACCTTATTAGACACTTCCCATCACTGAGATCCCCCAAATTCCTCATTTTTGCACAAACCCTAGTTTCTAGCCAAAACTTGGCAATTTTCTAGGCTAGGCCTGTGTTTCGCCCTTTTGGACCCCTTCCCCTCACTCAATCTCTGTGATTCCACTTTCCCCTGCTTCCTAACATCCCTCCCTACTTCCCAAAATTTCCCCAATAATTTATAAGCCCCTTACCCCCTTCGTTTCGCTTCATTTCGACAAAATTCCTTGTTTCACACATCGGGATCGGTTTCACTCAAAAGATGTTTCAGAGCAATAAAAGATGAATTTTGGAAAACTGAGAGCGGTTTTTTTCCACAACATGCCAAGGAAGAAAAACCTCCTTCAATTTTTACACAGGTATCATGGTTTTAGAGAAATGTTAAAAATACCGTTGCCTCAGGAGAATTGAATGCACCTCTGAAGTGACCTTGGGAAAATCAAATTTTCTCCTAGCATGTTTGGCCAAATGACTTGCTTGATGAGTCAAATGATAACGAGACAGAACCACCTTTCCACTGAGCTATCATGAGCTCAATTTGGAGTTAAGGAAGACCTTCAAAAGTTGACTGCAACAGCACTCTGCCTTGAGGCAGCCTCATTCTGATCATTTTGACTAGTGTTGGGAGATTTGATTTTTGACAGGGTAAATGGAATCCAAATTGCATAATTCCACTTTTTTTGGAAATTAGACTCCAATAGCTTTCCAACGAGCTATCACATACCTGATTTAGACACCGGGAAGGCCTCCAAAAGCTTTCTACAAAATGCACTATGTGGCAAGAGGGTGAGCGACCCACGCAGAGGCTGAGCGACCCACGCAGAGGCTGAGCGACCCACGCAGACACAGAGTTTCGAAATTTCGTTTTGAGTGCCCAGTCTTGCTTGGGATCGATTCATCGGCCTTCAAACAGGTTTCTATCAATTGCTTGATGTTTTTAAATGCACCGGTGGCATCATTGGTGATTTCAAACACTTGAAATGGAGAATTTAAACCCTACAGTCATGGCAATGTTGTTCTTCAGGGTTTTTAAATGAATGGTTGAATGAGTTTGTTTTCTATCTTATGGCAGTGATACATCTAGCTTTGCATATAATATCAAAACCATATTGCTCTCATGCCCATTATGCCATTTTTGACCATTGCTATTATTATACCATGTTTAAACCCTTGTTCCATGGTGACTGTGGTGGTAATGAGTCTCACTGCCCAATGTAAAAGCATTCTCATGACTTTGTTTCAAACTGCCCATTGAGACCTTTGTGGTTATTACTCATAAACAAACACAGTCTATTGATGCCATGCCCTCCCTTTGACTAGAATTGTTCAATATTCTGAAGGTTGCTGCTCCCTTTGGGTGAAATTTACTTACATTCTAAGCGGTGCCTTTTCCAATCCATTTAAAACCGAGATTTTATCATGGTTTGTTTCCTTATGGTGTTTTGATGGTGGGATATTTATTGGGTGTTGAAACACACATCATAACTCTCTTTTCACTGCATCTATATCAGTATACATAGTGCCAATATCTTGTTCCGGGCCATGACAGAGACAGAGTCAGAGTATGAGCAGGAGTCGGACAGTGACTCAATCGTTGAGGTTGATGCCTTTGATATGGAACATAGCGATTACTTTTGATGATGTGTTTATATCGAAAGGAAACCCTGAGCATTGTGTCAACATCCGGCGAGTACTATCTTCACCGGGGTGGAAGGGGTCTCGTTGACTTCATCGGCTCAGCAGTACTATCTCCACATGGCGTGGAAGGTCTCGCCTTCTACATCAGCGTAGGTACATTCCTGAGGATAATGATGGAGACAAAGACACCAAGGTCCCATTTTTCATTTTCAACAGGTTGAACATACACATTGCTACATCATGACTGACAACAACACATCATACAACCGAGACAGTGTTTTCATCACAGGACCTGCATGCACCAGGAGAGCACTAAAATGGCGGAAAAGGCCTGATCCACTCCGGATTTTTGGCCGAGGCTTCGTTGAATGAGCAAGACACATGATGGAGGACCTCCGCTCCGAATTTGGGCAAATTCGGCGAAAATTTTGTCATTTCCAAATTTTTGGTTTTAAAAACAGCCTTTGTAGCTAGGTGGGTCGCGCGCTCATGCGCTCGCATTTTTTTGGGGCATTTTCTGGAGGAGATTTTTACATTTTTGGATTTTTCATGGTTAATTATGTATCCTCTGAAGTCAACTTAGCATTTCATCAAAATCTGGATGGTCAAACAGCTCAAAAACACCATGAAAATCACCTTGCTGCCACCTTTTGCACCAGCAGAAAGTACCTCTGGGAGAATGAGGTTTTGGAGGGTCAAATCAACTCCAAATTCATAAATTCCACTTGGGTTGGAAAGTAGACATCCATGGCTTTCCAACGAGCTATCATGAGCTCAATTTGGATGTCGGGAGCTACCTCAAAATCAGCCTGGAACATGAGCGAGCCACGCAGTTCAGGAGCGACCCACCTAGAGATTTTTCTGAGTTTTCAGCTGCCAGCTCAGTATTTCGCCTATTATGGACCAGTTTTGCTTATGGATAGAATTTTTGGGTTTTTATGATGTAAATTCATGTTTGGCATGTAACTGGCTTGTTTTTATCTCTTCTAGAAGATTCACTCTCAAATGAGTAAAAATCATGTAATGGATCAGTTTCCACTCTTTTAGAGGCAAGTTGTTAGCTGCCTAGATTGTAGTTCCATGAATAGAATTGGGTGAAACTGATCCCTGAAGAGGGAATTCGACCCCTAGAGGTGAGGAAAGGTGTTAGAGTGATCTATATATTTGTAATTTCTCAATCATTTCGAGTTGGAGGGAAGAGGGTTGAACTCTTGGGATACTTTTGATATCATTGTACATACTTTTCATATTTTGGCTAAGGAAAGATCGGGGTTTTGCGGCACTTGTTGGGATCTTGTGGCTTTTGAGTCTTGTGGTATTCTGTTCTTGATGGTGTTTCTCCTTTTTTTACTGTAAGTTTCTTCATGTTTAATGTTGCCATCCTTTCATTATGCTTCTGAACTAAATTGAATGAGTGAAATAAGGTTGAATCCATTGTTTACAGTGCTTAACCTTTGAATTCAGTTAGTTCTATATGTTTTCATCTGTTTGGAGAGGATCCAAATTATTCTTTTCCCTCTTTAGCTCCTCGTCAGTCTAATCTATCCATATATCCATTTTAAAGCATCAAGATCATCACCTACCTCGCCCCAGCTTGAACTCTGCAAAGGTCTGACCTTATCCCCGGACCCAAAATTTTGTTTTCCCATTACTCAAGCGAAAACCCAAAAAACCAAAAATCAAACATACATATCTCTTTACTAGCCTAAAATCAGTTCTTATTGTAAGTCATCTCGCATCTTTTTGCTTATTTTCTCGAGATTGACGGAGAGAGCCCTCTCCTGTCCTCGTAGGGCTAGCTACGAGGCTGAGCGTGGTTTGATGTAGCCTTGAGTTTTACTTCATTTCAGCCTGAGGTAGATTTGAGTGCTAACAGTTTATAGTCCTTTGCTTTGTGGCCAAGCTTGAGGCATACATAACATTTTATTTTATCAAAGCACATTTGAGCTGATGTATAATACTTTTTTCCTCTTCTTGAATACATTTTACAATCAACAATTTTGTGTCCAAAATTATTGCATGTATAACAATAGCCATGGAAATGATTTGTGTACTTGGTGAAAGATTGTCTTTTCCATTTGCTTGCTTGAGGTGTTCTTCTTGTTTGCTGCATCTTTTGCTGGTTGGACTGGGTTTGCTTTGTCTTACAACATGTTGCATTATGTCCTTGTTTGTGGCAGGTAAAACATGTGACATTTTTCATAGGAGGAAAGAACCTCCTTTGACATCTTCCAAATTTATTCAATTCATCTTCAGGAGCATATGAGCCTTTAGAAGCTCATTGTTTCATCTTCTCATTCTCTGTCCTAACATGTTGCTGCTTGATTCTATTTGTTTCTTCACAAATCCTGTTCTTGCTGGCTTCTATTTTTTTAGTAGTCTGCTGAGCTACTTCACTGTCTTTTACAGCTTTTACAAAGATGATTTTCTTGTTATCTTCAACCTTGAACTTACTGGTTTCACCTTCATATCTTATCCCAGTCTTTAAGAGAGGTGACCTTTGAGCATTTATCATTTTGTCCAATTGTTCAGTGCTTTTCCTTAGAGGTGTATTCATTAATAGTTTTCTTTGGGCTTTTTCTAAATTCTTTCTCAGGCTCACTACTTCTTCTTCCAATCTTTCACATTCCGGATTTTTCTCTCTCATTTGTTGCAGCAGAGTGTCTTCTACTTTATTTGCCTCCTCAAGCTGTGTCTTTAGATCAATAATTTCTTTCCTATCTTCATATTCTCTCTGATCACATATTTTCACTACTGTCTTAAGGTCTTTGTTTTCTTTCTTCAATCTTTCTATTTCAGTCAAAGTAGTGTCAAGTTTGGCTTTTTCTTCAGCTATAATTTCTTCATGGTTCTTATCTCCATTCACACTAGTAGGTACTTCATTTGATTGAATATTTTCTTTTTGACATGAAGTTTTCTTCTTTTTGATTCTCTTATCCTTCTTGTCAGTGCAGTCCTTAGTGTTTACTCCATGCATGAAGTGCAATCTATCCCAGATTTCTTTTGCAGAGGTTAAATCCATTATGAACTCAAGGCCCTTGTTATGAAGACTCTTATATATCACACATTTTGCCTTGGCATTCCTCTGTTGTTCTTTCACCGTGGGGGAGTCTGTGCAGTAACCATCACATACAAGCTTCCATACTTCATGTTCATAAGCAAATAATCCTGTTTTAACCTTATCTCTCCATTCAGGAAAATTTGTCATACTTAACACAGGTACATTTTGATATTCCATGACTTAACGAGATCTCATGATATTAGGCTTTTTGAGGACTTGCTCACGTGCAATTGTTGAACCCTTAGTTAAACTGAGAGGGGGGGGGGGGTGAATTAGTCTAACACATTCATGGAATTTTTAAAACTTTTTTCATTAACACTTGTTTACACCTTCATTTCATGTTCAACTTAACATGTGAGTAATCTTAGAATGTGAGCAGCAAGCATTAATATAATGTAACAGTAGACTTAATATGAGAGCATCAAGTATTAAGCAGATGATATAAACCAGATCAACACATAAACATCATGTATAGAGACACTAGATATAAGTGGAAACCCATAAAGGGAGAAAACCACATCTTATTATTGTTGTGATGCAAAGGCAAGCTCCAACTCCCTCTCACCATTATTTTCTACAGGCACCAACCTACAGGAGGCTCTATCCTCAATTCTGCAAGCTACAAGTTGCAAGGAAGCACCAACTCCCTTCAATTTTCTGCAGGCACCAACCCACAGGAGGCTCCAACCTCAGTCAGCTACAACTAACAGCTATCAAGCTGCAACTTGATAGGGAAGCTCCAACTTCCTCAATTTATCAAACTGAAGGTTTGTTGATTTACCTCAGATATCAGCTCTGTTCTGTACCTTCTCTTCTACTGTTCAATAGTCTTCATATCTGTCCTCATATCATTTATGCATCTTCTCATATTCACTATCAGCTTCTCCTTCTTCTTTTCTCAGCTCCTCCTTCTACTCTGCCTCATGACTTCATTTCTGCATTGTCTGAATTTTCATAGCATCTTGTTCTGCTCCTCCTTCTTCTTATCTTCTCTGCCTCAATTCCATACTCTGCATTTTCTATATTCACTCTCTCTAACCTCTTGCAGCTTTCTTATTTTCTTCAACTCTCTTCCATTCTGCCACACTCTCTTCTTCTCTCACTTTCTTTCGTCAACCTTCTCCCTTTGGATAATACCCTGTTTTATACAAAATAGCTTCATGGTTGTTTGTATTCTACTGGGAATTCGAAATGGACAGCCATGTCTCTTTGCCTTCTGCCTTCTCATTTCTTTTATCTGCGCATTCAGAAAATATAACTGTAGGTATCAATTTAACATTACAGTGAGATATTTGTTCTCTTCCGGAGACTTGCCAATGCATCACAAACAATAAAAAATCGATTAAAACATTTACATTCAAATTACAATGAGAATTCCAGCTCAACTCATTTAGTCTTTTGGCTTGCTGCGCGTTTGTCTTTTCTTTGACTGTGTCTTTCTTTTCTGTGACTGTGTTTTATCTTTTTTTTCATCCCTGTTTTCTCTTCTGTCCTCTACTGTGATGCAACTGCTGCATACACGTAACTAAGGTTTTTATGCCATCTGACTGTAAATCTGGACAAATTCCAACGCTCTGTACATAGTACGTGTCTTGTTGATGTGGCGAGTGCCGCAAGCGGAACATACGTTCATCACAATTGTTTTATATTAATAATCTCCCTCCCATTAAGCCGAGGCATATATATATAACCCACGAACCACGCGGCACATTGCAACAACGTTATATATATATAATCCAACTTTAGCTCTTCGCATAAGTTTAACATACAAACTGCCCTTTTAGGTATGACTTAAATCAATTCTTGGCGTATATAATAAAACCTATTTAAACATATAAAAACTCATTTCGGGCCCACTTGACACGTTTTCCAATGCGATATGCTTCTCCTCTAGTGATTTTTGATTCCGATTGATCGCAATCGCAAACTTCTATTTGCATTTTCTGCTGCTTTGTTTAACTCCGATGCGATTGACCTGATGCGATGCGATTAATCAAAATTGCAAATTCTATATTTATATATGTTTCCGACACATATCAGTTATGGTTCATAAACTGTTGGGTTTGAACTTCAATTGAAATCATAAACTTTTGTTTCATGTTACGATGCGCTACTTAAATCCGATACGTTGGTCATGACATTCGATAAGATTTTCGAGCCGATGAAGCTGGAACTCCAAGCTATGTATGAGTTGTAGTTTATATACCCATTAGATCCAGACTTCCAATCGCAATCGCAACTCTTATTTTAACCTGTTCCGCTGCCCTTATAATCTCCGATGCGATTGGGAAGGGTCCCACCTTATATTACTACATTTCTTTGGATCTCACGCTACATATGGCTATATATATATATATATATATATATATGTTTTGGTCCTTTGAATATAAAGCACAATACTTTGCCGCTGGAGTATACGATTCCTGGAATGAAATTTATATTAACTATGCATTACATTGCCGCTTGGGTTATGATTCCCGGAATTATATTTATGTTATGTGTAATGCCCGGCTGGGTAAAGATTCTTGGAATTGTAGACATATATCCTCCGGCTGAGGTAACGATTATCAAAATTTAGTTATATATATATATATTCACCAGGTGGGAACACTGATTCTTGGAATAATAGCTGTTTCTTTGCAATAATAGCTGTGTCTCTGCCTTTGCTGCTTCTGTCGCTCTGCCTCTGCCTTACTGCTATGATAACAGCTCTTCATCTATATTCGTTGCCTCGGCCTCTGTTCTTTGCTGTGCCTTTTCTCATTATTAGTTTCTTCGACCACTTCATCTCTGCCCTATAGGACCCATGTCCTTATGTCATCAGACCAGATCGCATATTCATTACTCTGCCTCTCTGTTTCTTTCGCCGATTGCGATATGCGATCGCATGCATCGCACCGCAAGCCTATCGCATCGCATCGCATCTTCATTACATTTCCTCTGCTTCTATTCACTATCTCTTCTTTGTCTACTACCTCAGTTCCTTATCTGCCTTGCTTCCTTTGTTGCCTTGCTACCTCTCTCCTTCTTTGCTCTTTTTGTTGGTCTCTTTGCTGCCTCAGTTCCTTATCTACCTTGCTTCCTTTGTTCGCTTATTTGCTGCCTCTGCTACTTCTTTGTCTCTCCCTTTCTACTATATCTCCTGCCTTAGTTTCTTTGTGCTCCTCTTTTTCCATATCCTTTGCCATCTTCTTTGCTACCTCTGCTACTTCTTTGTCTCTTCAATCAAAGTCTATGCCATACAAACTCAATTAATGAATAATTGCTCAATAATTCATCTGCAAACTATATTAAACTCCTAATTCATAAATAAACCTCTGTATTACACTCCTTCAAGCCCTTTCAACTCCACTTCTCTGTCTCTGATTCCTCTGTTGCTTCTGCTTCAATTCCTCTGTTTCATCTACTGCCTCTACTACCTCTCTGTCTCTTTTTCCTTATGGATAGTTTAGGTGCTGCTCCTATCTTTACCTTTGCCATCAATGACAACATTTCCAACACAATATATAAAATCAAAGCCAATACAGTTAATTGTAGGGAAAAATAAGAAGTACTCTTTATTGATTATAGAAGGAGAGGTTACAACCTAGTGACTGATTTGAAGTGACCTTCTAGCATCATTCCCAAGCCTCATCATAGTATAAATCTCTCCAATATTAGCTTCAAAAATCTAGCTCTCAATTGAAAATCCTTTAGCATTTCTCTACTCAAATTCTTCCTTCTCAAACACTTAGATCTGTGTTTAATTTATAGATGAACTTTAGGTTTTTTTGCAACCAATAACTTTCCAAAAATAGGCAATACATGTTACCATTCATGTAGATGTCAAATGGACACTTGGATCTGAAGCATGACACATGTGAACTCTTCTAGAAGGCACTGGCCAAGTGGAGATTCTGAAACAATGATAATCTTTCTCCCAATGCGACCAACGCACCTATGAATGTCAAGAAGTGCTTTGTAGAGCAACCTTGCATGGGGCTACCTGCATATGCAACGCACTTAGGCCCCTTAGAGCCTGTGTTGGTGAGCTCTCATGGAAAGCTTTGCTTTATGAAAGTATTTTTTGATTTGTCTTGTTTCTTGTCATAAATCATGTAGCAACTGAAATGATAGGGAATGATAGACCCTTGATCATTGGTCCTGGAGATGATGCCCAGTTAACAAGGTCATTGGGAATGGTGCCAAAATTGACCTATAAAACACTGGTAATAAGTACGAGGGGAATATCGCTGATTATGTGCACGAAACCTACCATGTGGAGCGGAACACTCGAGGCTTCATGATCAAATCCATCAGCGACCCTGGTACGTAGTTGGGTACCCTGTTATTGGCATGCAAGATGATGCAAAAATACCAGGTGGCCTTTGTCCCTGCATATGTAATTCAGTTGCTATGCTGGTGCGAGAAAGGGGTCTCCTTCAATTGGTCCTAGTACTTGTGCAATGATTTTTTGGCCAATGTCCTTGAATCCCAAGAGTAGGGACGAGAATTTTTTTATTCCTGGTTGCTGCTTCTCATTGCATTGGTCACCGGGGAAGCACCTAAGGAATCAGTCCTCCCTAAGCTCACCCTAGACATGTGTGAGGGGGCTTGGTATAGGAACTTGTGGGACTCTAAGGATGCGCAGCACATCGAATACAACCAAGTCTTTTGGGTGTTGTTTCAGAGTGGGCTCACAGCAGCTATCAACTCCCAGCCCTGTCTATCACCAACCATCTACGATAAGTATAAAAGCATTGTTTCCTTCTAGGTGACTATGCATAACGTCCAAATCTGAGGACACAAGGATCCTGCATGTGTTTCGCTCCCCTATATGGTTGTCGATGAAGAGATTGACTGATTAATTGCACAATGGCCTCCTTATTGGAAGCTAGGCTTCAAAACAGGTGTGAAGCGCATTGAAGGAACAAGCACCACAAAGTTTACCCCGCCTATCATCACCAAAGAAACCGGAGGACCAATTAAAAGCATAGGGAAGGGTGTCGAAGCTACGTCACAAAAATTTTGATAGGCTGGTAAGAGTACAGGGAAAGGCACAAAAGTAGAAGTAAAGAAGGATGCGCAATAGGATATTTGTAACGAAGGAAGGGAGGTAGAAGGTGTTGACTCCCCTCAAGGAACAAAGTGAATGGGTGACCCTGCTAAGGGGCCATAGAAGAAGTAGCGCTTCCAACAACTAGAATGTGATGAATTGGTTACATTGACTGAAGGGGACCTCGAGAAAATTGTAGATGCGGTTACTTTGGCTGCAGAAGAAAAATGGTTGGCTCTGGAAGAGCATCAGAATGCCGCGATCGACACACTTTAGGCCGAGTTCAGAGCTCTGCAGCTGAAGACAGACATGTTGCAAACTAGTATGATTCAGGTACGAATGGCCTCAACAACTAGTAGCACAACACTTGTTACAGCAAAAATCTACCTTTGTTCCTTGCCAGGCGTAGCCCTCGCGATAAGTCCACCTGACTTGGGAGCACAAGTCCATGCCTATGCAGAGTTACAACTGGATCTAGCCAGGTTTCCACATTAATCATTTAAGGTTCTCCACACCTCCTTGTTCGAAGAAATTAAACACCGGGACCATCGAGTGCACCAGCATCTCAGTGTATCTGAGCAAAAAATTGAAGAAAATAATGCTGAATTTTCCTAGGTATAGGCTGTGTGTACCCTCGCCACTATGCGAAAGATGGATCTAGATAACCTCATTAGTAGGCTCTACGCGGATGCTTTTGAATATATTCCAGCTTCTGCCACCCCACAAGCCAAGATTGAGGGGCTGGTCGCAGCTTTAAAGGCCTCGAAAACGGATATCCAGGTGGTCAAAACGTAGATGGAGCAACATATTGTGAATTTACAGGCCAAGTTGAAGTTGGAAACACCACTAGAGGTAAGGGCCCAGTAGGCCGCACTGGTTATGAAGGCTACAAATGTTATCACTAGAAAAATCGCTCAAGGTGCCCAACTGTTGGAAACAGAAATGTAGCTATGGACCAAGTGCAACGTGATCCTATCCTACATGAGATCAATCAAGCGCTACAACAGTAGGAAAAACATTTTGAACAACTGGAAGCTAAGATGCCTACTTTAATCCCTGCTCAACAGTTGGCACGGTTGCGTACCAGCCACACCTTGCGATACGAAATTGATGAGCTTCGATAGAAGAAGAAGACCGTTGGTGATTGTCTCAAGCCTTGGGTTGATGAAGCCCCTCCGCTCTCCCCGGGACTGACTGATCTGCGTGATTTAAAAAACTTAACAAAGTTTAGAAGAAAGTGTCCTTACGCAGCCTGAAAGGACCACTTACAAAAATTGGTAGATATAGCTCAAAGAATTATTGTGCAGTGAAGGAGTGATAAAATGGTTTAGTCACGTTAGTATCTGAGAAAAAGGTGGAGAGCCCCACTGCCATGATGACTCGAGACAAATGCAAGATTGTGGTGAGAGCTATTGAAATAGGGGTCCTTAAAATCTGCAATTTTGTACAATTTTATATATTTTTGTTATTAATTAGTCTAACAGGGTTTGAGGTGGTCAAAAGCCACAGAGATTCTTTGTTATGGGTCAAGGGTAGACCAAAAAGTCCTGAACCAGTTTGAACCATTGGAAAGTAGAGCTAAATCGATAAATAGTGAATATTTGAGTCTGGGTATCAGTGATACGATGCTGAAGTAGAAATTGTTAGATCTTTAGTTGGAGTCATTTGGTAAGGATTCTGTTAGAACATGTACCTGGATGTCCTCCCAGTCTTGTGTGTGGACCTCTCTTTGGTTATTAATGCTTAATATGTGTTTATTGGTCTCTTTTGATTTTGATGTTAATAATGCGGATATAGTTAATGTAGCTACTGTGTTATTGAATCAATATTCTAATTAATTCTAACAATTTAAATCTATCAGTGAGAATCTAGTTAATGTTATATGTCTGTTTGTTATGTTGCGCAGAATCTGTCTATTTTATGGTATATCTATGATCTGTTAAAGATATGTTATGATAAATGCGATACGCATGTGGATCTAAAACTATTGACTAAATTTACTTAGCTGTTATATTGTGGATTACATTGTTAATATTATAATGAATCTATCAACATGCGAATTGATAAGTTGTGAACATGATACGCCCGGCTGCCTCACTCTCTCTGGGAGTGTGAGCACAGTTCAGCCACCCTCCATCTACTTAAGGGTGAGACTTTGGCTGTAAGAAGGTCACTCAGAGGCCCAGTGGTATAGGATTTGTTGGTAAACATAACCTGGAACTGAGTGGAATTATACTCTGAAATAATGAAGTTTTCCACCTCCTTAACCTAAAGGTTACGAGGTATCCTCGATATTCCTCTGTCTGAAATGAAGGCAGCCAAGAGAGTGGGAGAATCAAAGTGCCTTAGTCACTTCTCTATAGTCAAGGGGACACATCACCTATTTTACAGGAATTTGTTGGTAGCTACCCTCTAGGTTAAATAGGGTGAGAAAGAACTCAATTAGATTCAAAATTTGAAGAGCTAATAGACTCTGGCTTTGGTAATAGGTTTTTAGACCTGTGATTATGTAATGAAACTATTTTCTGCAATAAGATGAGTGTTGAATTCTGTCCTCCTTGATTTATTTTTTTGAGGCTGAGCTTGTGGGTTCTGGGAAAATCAATTGGCATTGGTAAACAACTTGTGTATTCATGCCTTATTTTGTGTCATGTTCTTTGTAGCTAGTTTGATTTATGGATTTAGCTAGTTTGCTTACATTTCAATTCACTATTTTGGATTTACATTTATTTTTATTTGTTATTAAACTTGCATGTATGTTGGTAAAATGAGCTTATCCCAACAGAAATTTTAACAAAATCTCCACCTCCTGCCCTCCCCATATTGGGCTTGGGAAGGCGGGATCTTCCACTATAGGCCCATATTTTTCTCTTTTATTTTATGACTTCTCGAAAGAATAGTTGGATTGTTGTAGTGTCATGAAAATTTCTAAAATAAAGGTTAGATTTATATTTGAATTCTTAAGTAGGATTTGTATAAAATTCAACTCATATTTTTCCATTTTATTCATCATAGACTTGCTAATTTGTGTAATTTTATGAGCAATTTGGTTTGATTACAAGTTCAGTAGCATAAAAAGGAGGGACTGTATCACCCTTAGCTTCATTTCTCACCCATCATCATGTTATTCTTATCAATCCTGCCCTAGCTGTTTTTGATGTTACTGCCTTCTGTGAAACCCTGAAGTACAAGACGGGCTTCTAAAGGGGTTATGAGCTTAGAAAAAGGGAGTTGGACACCTTTATTCATTCAAACACACCTTCATTCACACTCCCTACACTTTCCATCATCATTTTTACCTCATATTTCCCTCAGACTATTTCTGTAACAATTTAGGACTCTCCTATAGCATTATAGGAAACTTATCGCATGAGGAACTATTGACCATTGGGCTCATAATGGCCAAAAACCATCATAGAGCCCCTCATAGACCTACTAAAATGATCAGCCTTTTACTTCAACCTACATTCGCGGGTTGAAAACTTCTAAAAAGGCACATAGCCCACATTATCTACTTAACTGCCAAGCAGTTCATTTACAAGCATAATTAGGTCATGATTAGATGCATGAGTAAAAGCATGATAGTTAAAGAATTAAATAGAAAAAAATTGTTTGTATTTGTCTGACAATGTGTAGTTATATTTGCCTTCTTTATACAATTTCAATTCAACCATTTACTTCATGAGATACTAGTTTGCTTCTCTTTCACTTGTGATTAAATTGGATTTATTTCCTTAATTAGATGTATTTTCTTGTGAGAATAGTCATTGGTATTAGTCATCAGTATAGTAGCATTGATTTGTACATCATTGTTTGGTCATATGGTTCTAGGTCTAAATCATAAGTGTGACGAGACTTCACTCAAACCTAAATATCACTGTGAAATGAGATGACATGAAGTAGAATGCATTTGTTGTTTGTATACTTATTATCACCACTCAGGTTACATGAACCAGTGTGATAAAAATGAAACCAAATGCTTCTGCCTTAAGTTCTTGAAGTCTTGGTTCAATACCAGGGCTCATAATAATCTCATGAAAATGAACACTGGCTAAGGAGAAAATGTCTCAACGATAATGCAAACAACTTCAATGCATGAATGCTAGCTTCCAAATCAAGATGTGATTTTTATAATTTTTTCTCGCCTCATTCAACATGATAATCATAACAAAACCACTTGTCCTTCTGTAGACTCCACCAATTCTTACCTCTTACAAAATTTGTGTAACTACAAATCTCATCAGTGTCAAATATTCAAATCATAGCTAAAATGATAAAAAATAAGCTACATAACATTCCATTCAATTTTCTATGCTGTTTAAAGAATGTGATGAGATAGAACAATCTTGAAATTCCTAATGAACCTCCTATAGTAACCTATAGTCACATGAGATTGTCTGGCCCTCATCGATGTTCTTGAGTTGACCTCCATGATAGCCTTAATATTTTCGAGATCCACTATCATCCTAGTGTAAATAACATGCCTGAAGTAATGAATACGAGACTAAAAGGATACGCTTCTTTGAGCTCTGGCATACACCTTGTTCTCTCTCAAAATCTCAACACTGCTACCAAGTGCTCTTCATACTCTTCTCATTCTTCAGACTCTTTAATCATCATCATCAGCAAATGCTATCACCAAACTTATCCAATAAGGAGAAACACTTTCGTCAGAGCACATGAAGGTGAATGGAGCATTAGTGAAGCCAAAAGAACCAAAAAATCATAGGTACCCATGCCTTTTATGAAATGTAGTCTTGTAAATCTTATTCTTCCTTGTTCCACCTAATGATATTCAGATCTTAGATTATTATTTGAAAATATTACTCTCTTTATTGATCAAACAAATTATCAATGAGACAATGGATACATGTTCATGATAATCTGTATTCAGATCCATGTAATCATAATCTAAGAACATCATCCTTCTTACTTACAAACAACAGGTGCACCCCGAGGAGAACACACTTGCCCTTATGCATCCCATACCATCTATATATTTAAATTCTGACTCTAGTTCCACCAACTCGAACGTGCTCATATTATAAAGGTGTCTTAGATATTAGTGTTTTTCCGACATCGACTCAATAGAAAATCCCATCTCTCTGAGGAGACAACTACGGAATCTATCTTTAGGGCTTATATTTGCTACAATATAAGATGCTTCCTTGAACATAATCATCCTCTCCTCCTTCTTTACTCATTTTAAAAATATGACTAAAAATACAAACCATTCTGAGATTTCATATCTTGCATAGTTGTAACCATCCTTCTTGAGGTAGGATTCTTCTTTCCACCTTAAGAATATTTCTACCGTTGCTATTCTCTATGCACTCGTTTGCCCAGGTTAGCAACTAGTCCTACCAAGGTAAACATGTGACAAGAGGCTACTATGATGCGGTTAACTCCTCCTGTATGGTCCAAGAAGTGGAGCCGACCGCCGCAGCAACCAATATGAGCCCTTGCCCTGCTGAGCCTAGGAGGCCACGCCAACCCTTCCGGTTGATCAGCCCTACAGAGACAACTAGCATTCATGAGCTGGGCCTTAATCGTTCCCTTGGCATGAACATGCATGAAACGGGGACCTACGGCCACTCCCACAATAGGGAATACCTGGGTGGGGACTTTTCCAAGTGAGGATTGTCCCAATGACCTCGGGTGTGTCCCACTTTTTCTGGAGCTGGGACTCGATCCTTCCCATAACTCATAAAACTTCCCAATAATAAAAAGTAACATCCCAAAAACAATGATACAAATTCAAATACTTGAACAAGGACTTTCTTGCAGGCCCCTACTAGACATGAAAATAATTTCTTCAAACATGTCCCAAATATCTTGTCCTGTCTAGTCATAATAATAGATACATTGCATATGGAGTCTCCTCTGTTGAAAATCATGTGAGGCATTGATACCTTATCACATTAGTTGCATTATCATACGTAGGTAATATATTAGTTGTTCATTCATTTATAAATCAAAACTTGTGATGAAGCCATATCATCAGCGTCTGTAAACATACCTGACCATAAATTCCATATGAACTGATAATTTTCACATAAAATAAAGAGCAAACTCTTATTGGTGAATGAAAAAAATCCAACTAGGTTTGGGACCCACACATTCACGACCATAGATGGCCCCAGACAAATCTCAGATTCAATAAATCACATAGTAAGAATATTTAAACATAGATATGGATTCAAAATAAAAAATCCTTAGAGCCATATAGAGGCCAGCCTCATCCCCAACAATAAACTAGGCTTTACCACCACAATCCTTACCTGCTACTAAACCACAGCATGGATGCCACTATGTTCAACCTACATCGTGATAATTTACCTATCTCCCAATCTACAGTTACAATCACGATGCGATCCCACGAGATCACTGAGCCTGTCCAGGACACCTTCATGCTTTCTCTCTCCACTCCATTCAGCTAAGGTTCCCTAGCATGATCAGGCACCCACCTCTGCAGGATTCCCTAGGTACCATGGAGTAATACCTAGCTTTTCCTTACAACTATGGTTCTGCATGGACATTAGGCCAGCAAGCACATGTAATCCTGGGTCCTTTGAGGTCTTTAGGCCATGTGTTCTTCATTTATATATCCACCTTCTTTCAGTTTGAATCCATTCCACTTTATCCAGATTCAGCAAAACATGAAACCCCATCACATATAGATATTTAGAATGGCAAAACAGAATGAAGAAAATTATCACAAGTAATACCAATATGAAAACCAAAAACACATGATGGTTTTCAGTTTTTATGTTTATCAATTAGAAAAAAAATATTTGATTCATCACGATTGTCATAAAGAAAGTTGTTGATGATTAGTCTAAGTAGTCCATCTTCGGACAAGGTATGAATACTATGAAAAGAAAAAGGACCAAATAAATAATAGTGATAAAAAATAAAAAACGACAAATTTTTTTAATTTTATCTTTTTTATCTATTAAAAAAGAAAATAATATGATAAATCTACGGTTAATCAAAGATTAAATTTATAAATATTATAATATGTTGATTGCTTAATATTATTAATAATAATTCATTAATATCTATAAATATTAATACTAAATTAATAATAATGTATAATCATAGTTAATATGCTATAATTTTAACTTTCTTATGAAATTTTATTATGTCTTTTATATAATCATCATTAATTACTTTATTTTTATATTTATTAATAATAATGTATAATCACTAGTTAATGTACTATGAATTTTGCTTTCTTATAAAATTTTAATATGTTTTTTTATATAATCATCCATTAATTTCTTTATTTTGGAAAATGTAAAATAACTTATTTGTTTTGAAAAATAATTGTTATCTATTTTATTAATAACGATTATCAATATTAATAATTAGATGATATTTCATTCTTAACTGAGAAAGACTAGACTAATTGCAAAATTAATTTTTTATTTTTATTGTCTTGAGATACTTAATAATAATTGTTGATTTAAAATCTTTTAATTATTGTAGCAAAAATAAATAAAGATTAATAAAGAATTATTAAAGAATACATTAATTAATTCTAAGATTTTAATTTATTTTTTTTATATATAAATAAAATTAAATTTATTAATTCTAAGATTTGATTAGTAAAGTTATAGTTAATTATTTATTTTATTTCTTCATACAATATTAATAATTTGAAATAATTTTTATTTATAAGATGAATTATTAGTTATTGGGGATATATTTATTTTATTTTATTTATCACTAGATACTAAAATAATAATTATTACTTAAATTAATCTTTATTTATAGTCTTCAAATATAATAAATTAATAAAAATAATTATTAAATATTCATAATTCATATTAAATCATATAAGGTTTTCTATTAATGATATCTTTATTTTAATTCTAATTTTATAAACCTAATCTTTACTAAAAGTTTAAATGATGAAGAGATAAATACCTTGATACTATATCTGAGGATGATAAACTTGAGAATGATGATCTGGAGGAACAAATTTACTACGATCAAATGCAACCAACTATCAATGATTCCACTCTCTGTCCTATTATTGAGATTCTTAGGATGCTTAATAATCTCAAAATACTCGATCTTCCTTCCTTGATGATGTTCCTATCTTCTGTAAATTCCATCTTCGCTTATGTGGTTATGGTTTTAGGGGTATTCTGCCTAAGGTAGAGTGAGATCTTCATTAATATCAGCCCTATGTTCACTCAATACTTTGAAATAAGTGATTCTCAATATATAGTTTTCCACATGAACAATCAATAATATAACCATTTTAAATTTGCTCATGATTGATATCATCTTAATTGATCACATTCTTTGTCAAATTGTTCCTACTATTGAAAATTACATGATTATGTCCTTCTTTCTACATCATATGACGATCTTATCATTCCACCTTGGATATGGTAGGAAAACCCACCACACTTGTCAAGAGTTCTTTGGTGCTCTGAGAACCAGTCAAATAGCTCTTTTTATGACTTTTCTATATCTCTCTTTATCGTATACCTTTAAATACATAATTCATGTGATTGATCTCATCATTAAGGTTCTGCGTATTCGAAATCCGGGAGCTCTAACATTGAGAGTGTCATGGACACAAATTTATAAATAGGATGATGGTAAGTCGATGTGAGTTTTATTTCTAAAAACAATCCCAATGTTCCATCCTCATTTACGTAACGCAAATCTAAACACGAAATTCTGCTTTTTTCCTCCCAACCTCCATAGTAAACTTATTTTTTGATAAATAGAGATTAAGGTGATTAAAAAAATTTCAAGTTATCCATCCACTTGACCACTTTATGTTGTTATCCTCCTGATAGTTTCCACCACGTTGGTTTTAAGGAAATGGCTCAGGGATTTCTTTTCAAAGTGTTCCATATATAATTTAGCATATAACAATGGGTGAAAAGGAGAATCCATTGCGACACCATATACTTGCTCATAGTATCCCCTTGAAGTTAAAAAAGTGGACACTAACAAATCTCTCAAAGCTTAGCCTTATACAGATAAATTGACTTCTTTTATAACCTCGATAACCTCATCCAATAAAAATTTTGGTAAATAATGAAACAACATCAAATCTTACCAAAATTTCCTTGTCTTATGATTTTTTATTTTTAAAAATCTTGACAAAATCATTAAAATCTTTATGAATGATTCGGTGTTTCAACAGGGGCTTAAGAATCATCGACATATTTTTCCAATTCATAGGTGGGGGATCCTGTGGTGTTAGCTATTGTTACGAGAGGAACTCCTTCTTTGTGAATTTTGGGTAATCCATAAATTCTAGGATGACGATATGAGGGATCAACATTTTTTATTTTATCATCAATACTAGATTCATGGCCCGTATTCTTGACTTCTTTAATATCATAGGCATAGGGTTAGAACAACATTTTATAGCTAATATAAGCTAGATTCTCATTCATTTTTTATAATCATCCTTGTCCAAAAACCACCATCTCCTCCTTTGTCTGCCTTGAGGCCTGATTCTCTCATTATTGTGGAGGGGATTTGAGAGCAATAAGATCATCTTTGCTTAGATTACTCTTAGGGGCCCTTGATTTTCTCATTATAAATGGAAATTCTTATCTTAATGCCCCTCTTTGTCATCTAAGGATAACCACAATTCCTTCTTCAATGATGTAGATGATGCTCTCTTTAGGAATTTTTTTATGGCGACAACAAACCCAAGGTCCTTCTTGATAATTTTAATAATTTCTTGATTTAAATCACGGAGGAAATGTTAACTACTTATTATTATTGGGAACTAAATCTTGTTTCTGGCTCTTTTGTTGAAAGCAAGACGTTCTAGATTCTTTCCATGCATCGTTTGCCAACACACCCTTGTATATTGCCTATTGTCTTTGAACAAATATTTGGGGAATCAAATTATAACATCAACAGCTTAATATTTCCTGTCTTTGTTTTGCTATCAATATTATTTACACCACTATTATTGACAAAAAAATTTACACTCATGTTTCTACCTAACCACTAGACTATCCTTACGTTGATCTTCATTCAAAAAGTCACAGGCAAACTAAGAATATGCCAGGTGCCCCCATTATATCTTAAGAGATTAAACCCATCGCCTAAATTTTTATGCTTGTTAGCACATGGGACGAAAGTCATAAAAATCAACATCTAAATCATTCACTTTATCAGTTAATATTTCTTTAGTATCATTCTCTTTTATACCTTCAATACCAAGATCACGCTAATGGCTTCATCTCTGATCTCATGTAATAATTGATCCTTGTCAACCTATCTCTTGCTGCATCGCTTCCTATGATTCCGATTACTAAATTCTAGAATAATTCCTTCTAAACCTGAAATATTAAGTAAATTATAGGACTCTTGTTGTTAATCGATTCTCTAAAATCAACATTTTTCCCCTAACCAGCAGTGATTCACTTGTTACTTCTTTTATGTTGTTGGTCTAGTCCCAACAAAAATGTTGGTAGCATTCTCATCATTGACGATCAACCTCTCCATTTTTTACCCTTATACACCTAGAACGTTGCAACTTTGACTACGTTTTTTACATTTGAGTGAATTCCATATAACGCCAACTTTGCAAACCAAATATTATGACCTTACGTTTCTTATCAAATTAGAGCATCAATATTGAACACGAGACTTCACATCTGTCAGGAAGAACCTCCCTAAAGAAATCAATAGTCTTGACATTGCCATCCTCATATTTCCCCTACATGATTTATTCAACTTCTGAAACTAAAAGAAGAAACCACTCAGTCAAAGTTTTATATCTAGTCATTAGGGATCTTCCTGCAGTTGCTCATCTTGCATCTTCTTCTTAACTATTTACTTGGTGTTTCATCATGGCTTTTCTGAATTACAATCATACCATCACACCAACATTTGTTAATGTAAGTAATCTATGGAAGCTACACAAGCTAATTCTTGACATTATTTATGAATGATATAGAATTTTTCTTCTTAATTTTCTCGATTTTTTGGCCTACCTCTCCACGAGAGAAAGTGCCTCTCTGCGAGCCTTTATTAAGCCCTCACATCAATGGTCTCCCATAGTTCAGGATCCCGATTGATTTCACCAATTTTAAATGATCAAAAAGATTCGTCGTCCAATTTTATCTAAAACTAGCATGTGTATTTCTTATTTCCCCACATAAAACTAAATTTAAACTAAGCTTAAAAATATTTTCATATTAAATAATGAATTTTGTAACAATCATGATAATGGAAAGAATGAGGTTTAGGTCTAAAAATTATTTAAGCCCACATGGAGTCTCTTGACCCTTGTTTAAATTTTCATTCTTGTGTTTCCAGGAGAAAAATCTCTTTCCATAGATCCCATAAATGCGAGAAATGAGTGGTAGTTTCGAGCTTTTGTGGTTGCTCGATTGAAAGAAAGATTCGGATTATCCACGATGCCATAGAAAGTTTCGACGTTTAAAGCCCAACTTCAATCCATATTTAAGACAAAATTATGAATGGTATGAAAGAAGGACCAAATGAGTAATAAAAAATAAAAAAGGAGCCAGCAAGATATCATTTTTTTTATTGTAAAAGATAATATAACTAAATTCCTGAGTTAATCAAAAATTAAATTTATAAATATTATCAATATGTTCATTGATTAATCTTCTTAATAATAAATTATTTAATAGCAATAAATATTAATATTAAATTAATATATAATCACTAGTTAATATATTATAATTTTAACTTTCTTATCAATTTTTATTATATTTTTATATAATCATCCATTAAATGCTTTATTTTTAAAAAAATATAAAATGGGTTTGAATGTAAAATCATAGAGATGAGTGCCCCAATAAACGTGAAAATGATCCCTCACTTATGGTGCGAGGAGGGTTTTTTTGATGAGGGTCAGGGGCCCATTAGTTGGTCTCGGTGGGAGGGTGGTGAGGCAGCTGAAAAATTTCACAGATATGCTATGATGATGGGGGTGTGGTAGGCCAAGTGCGAGATGTAGTGATGCATATTCGATCTGCTTATGAGAATGGTAGTCTAGGAAAGTGGTTTTTTCGTGACATGAGTAAAACTTGACAGGATGTATGATGGATGAATGAACATGAAGTGCTTCCCGGACTTGGATGTTACAACCATGGCTCTAGATTTTTTATGTATGGTCTACTTGAGTGATGGATGCCATGGAGGGTGAGGCTCTACCGACCGAAAATAATGTTTATCATGTGCGAGGTGAGGAGATGATAAACATGGTCGGGTGACTGGAACCTGTGGTTTATTTTTGTGGAGAAATGATGTCAGGATATGCAAATCTTCTTTGGGGAGCCTGTCATGCTAGGGATAGAATGATACCTTCTCTTGTACCTTTAGTGGCTGGGGCAACAAGTAAGTTGTCGTGCTTGTAGTACCTGCAAACAATACCCCAAGTGAAATAATATTTTCTATTCCAACATATTGAAAATAAATGTTGAATGGAAAGAGATAATAGAGGGTGTACTTGTTGTAACTGAAAAAAAATGATTTTTTTTTAGGCATGGATGTGTAAAGCCTACTTTGGACATGATGAGGTCTTGATCACTTTGTTTCTTGATCTTTTTCAAATGGGCATTCTGAGATCCTATTATGGTCTATCAAATATTGAGAAAAGGGAAATATATGGGTCAATATGGCTCATTTTAGTTCATTTGTGTCATTTGAGAGTTTGAGGTCATAGTTGTGCCCATGATGCCGAGACTTTCTTGCCATTGTGATTAGCCTGAGTACCCAGGATTTGCACTGTCAGTGTTAGGTAGGGCCCTGAATGTCCTATATTTCATTTTTTTTTTCAGTTTTTTCTTGGGGGGTCCATACAAATCAAATTTGTATGGATTACCTACCTCTATTTTGCCTTGATCGAGTGGGCGATCAATGCAGAGGCTCGTAAATCTCGTGGGGAAGGAAACATTCTCATGAGGTTATCGTGCATGGCAGCATTTTTTTGCAATGAACCGCGTGTTTTTTATTCATACATACGCACAGACATTGCGCCTGTGTAGAAAACAAGCGCGATGGTGAGCCAAAATTTTTCAAATTTTTGAATTTTTTGTTTTTTGGTCACTGATTTGGTTTTTCTATGGTGACAGGATGTTGTGGCATGAGCATCATTGGCCTGACCTGTGCATTGCTATGGCTCAGGATACCAATGCATGGAGGCTCCTGACACAGTGGTTCTTGTTAAAGTTCTTAGAGAACGATATCCTGAGATCACAGGATAGACTGTTGTGTTTCCTGGTCCGCTGTTGGAGCATGAGACAGAGAGTGATGGTCTTGCGGCGTAGAGATGTCGCCATCCATCTGGATATGGATGTGTACTTTGTGACTGGCCTACTTCCTTAGGGTAAGGCACTACCACACCCACTCTCTCCTGGGAGGGTGAGTATCTGGCGCTGGGCGGGGCAACATTGCAGTGGTGCACCACTTACCTAGTGGTGTGTCCGCATCGAGTTAGTGACACAACTAGCTAAATAATGTGCCCTGGTGATGATAGTTGGCCTAACTAGGTCATCATCACCAAATAGGGTGTCAGGACCTCAGATTGGTGCCTTGCGCCGGCTCTGGGCTGGTCACTTTTATGACTGGGCATGCCATGTGTATGCTGGCATGGTGACACAACTAGGGAAGCTCCAGGGAGGATGTTCCAGAGTTTTCACATATGCGAGCATCCTTTGTAGCATCATGTTCGAGAGGGTGGTGATGCTACGACTAATTGTGCCTGTGCCTATTGGTCCTCGTTGGGATCCTCGAATGCGGTGGTGGGCACCCGTGATGCCTTGTGGCAGAGGAGGGGAGGTAGGTCGATATTGGGATGTGACCATGGAGGCGTGTTTTTAGGTGAAACCACAGATTTTCTTGGACTATCCATACTAAAGGATGGATTTCTGGGGGGATCTGGATATGGGTCTTCCTATCAGTTATGTGTGGCGCCCTGCAGGTATGACCTTTTGATGTTTTTCTTCAATTTTTGAGTATTTTATGATGTGTATATTTATGTCTGTTGTCATGAAACTAACATTATCCTTATTTCTCTTATATATGTGGGAGCATCTAGGCATCCTATTTCCCACTTCATGGGGTATAACCCACCGAGGAGGGGCCCAGGTGGGGCTGTTCAACCTAGGTTTGAGGGTAGGGTGATGGTGATGTCCCCTTAGGGGAGGGTAGCAGTGGGGCTGCTATTGGGGATGTTTCTCTTCTTGCTTGCGCTGAGGTTCCTGAGGCATGAGTAGCGACTGTCGAGGAGAAACTAGCTGTTGTTGAGGCTTGTGCAATAGACCTAGATGACTCATGGGGTCCGGTGGAGAGGTTGACCTAGGGCATGTCGGCCCGAGGTTTTGTGGATGATTTGGATGACGCATGACTTGAGGTGCTGATGGCTCGAGAGAGGGTGCATCACCCTACATTGTGTCATTTGGTACTTGTTGTTTTGGCTACTTGTTGGTGAGGTAAATCCCCTCTGCGGACAGAGGCGATCTCGCTAGACATAGAGTGAGTCTACCCACAAACAAGACACGTTACAACATCAATTCCTAGCTAATGAATGGATGGAGACTCGATAGATGACTTACCGAAGGTCCTATGCTATTGTGTCATCGGAAAGAGTGGTTGCCTCTCGATCTTAGTTTGACATATCACGATCCTCTCGTTCTCATTCTCGGATACCTGCACATACACAAAAAACAATGACGATATAGAACATCTATTTCTCATTTGTAACTATTAGTGTTGGGTGTGGAGCCTGATTATCTTGTTTACTTTGTATCACAACATTGGACCCCTGTACCTTAAAAGGGGCGGCAATGCCGCCCGTAATTAATCGCTACCGTGGGGGGTCCAGGGGTGGGCAGCAGCACTTTTCGGAGCCCCCCCCTGGTGGGGGTTTTCGGGGGCAGCGCCCTCGAAGCTAAAAACAGATGTAAAATTTCCTTGTAAAAGTATAGTAATTTCTAGTCAATCTGGGTCGTTCATTAGGAAAATGATCTGACGGTAGAAGTTATGTTTAGATTAGGGATTTTTGCCCTAGAAGGAAACCCCTCACTTTTATGAGGGCATTGTATTGTGGTTGTGCATTTGTATGTGTATTCTCGGAGCGAGAAACAGAGAGGGAGAGTGTGAGAGAGAACAGAGGATATTACAGCAGATCTACTGTAGGTTTTGTCTCTTCATTTTGCTGGATGATAAAAAGGAAGGACTGGCTGTTCAGGGTGGACGTAGCCCAAACTAGGTGAACCATGTATATCTGTGTCTCTCTAGTTTTATGTGTTTTGTGTGCTTTTATTTTCCACATATTTTATGTGTTGCATTTCTCTGTAATATTTAATTTTCTAACAACTGGTATCAGAGCTGAAGGTATATTTGGCTGATAAACTCGTAGGAAAGAAGGGTTCCTGGTTCGAGTGGGAGCAATGGCTGACGATGGTAATTTTAGGGTCGAGAAATTTAACGGCCAAAAATTTCTGCTGTGGAAGATGCAGATGGAAGATTATCTGTATCAAAAAGATCTGTACCTACCATTGAGCGGAAAAACAAAGAAGCCGGCGGCCATGACAGATGCAGAATGGAACATTCTCGATAGAAAGGCACTCAAAATAGTACGGTTGTGTCTTACAGCGTCAGTCGCCTTCAATATTTCAAAGGAAACAACAACAGAGGGTTTGATGCAGATGTTGGCGAAACTATATGAAAAACCCTCAGACTCAAACAAGGTATTTCTTATGAAACGACTATTTAATATGAAGATTTCGGAAGGTGGATCTGTTGCAGACCATTTAAATGAATTTAATACAGTTACCAGTCAATTAAGTTCTGTAGGGGTAAACTTTGATGATGAAGTTAAAGCTCTGTTATTCTTATGCTCATTGCCAGAGAGTTGGAATGGTTTAGTAATGGCCATTAGTAACTCTGTCTCTAGATCTATTACTTTAAAGTTTGATGATGTTGTTGGTGCTATCCTTAGCGAGGAAATGCGACGGAAAACCTCCGATGAGACATCAGGTAATGCTTTGAGTGTAGAGTCTAGGGGAAGAAGAATGGAAAGAGGAAAGAGCTCAGGATATCGCAGTAAATCAAGGAAAGGCAGATCCAAGTCCAAATCAGGGATAGTGTGCTGGAATTGTGGAAAGAAAGGACAGCTAAAGAAATAATGTAGATCTCGAAAGGGAAAAGAAGGAGACACATAGCAAGAAAACAATCATGAAGAAAATGTGACAGGTGATGTGTTACAAGATGATTTCATTATTTCTTTCGAAAATGTTACTGATTCTTGGGTTGTAGATTTAGGGGCTTCATTTTATGCCACACCTGATAAGAAATATTTTCTTGATTATGTTCAAGGATATTTTGGACAAGTTCGTTTGGGTGATGATAAACCCTGTAAAATTGTTGGAATGGGTAAAGTTCTTGTAAAACAACAGAATGGAAACCAATGGCTACTAAAGGAGGTAAGGCATGTTCCAAATCTGAAGAAAAATCTGATTTCAACAGGGAAGTTAGGCAGTGAAGGTTGTGTGACAACTTTCACAGATAAAACTTGGAAGGTCACCAAAGGAGCCTTGGTAATAGCAAAAGGTGAAAAGGTTGGTACATTGTATTTATGCAATGGTATTTCTAACTCTGTTAATGCTTTAACTTCCAAAGGAGCAGATGCAGCATTATGGCATCATAGGCTCAGACACATGAGTGAGAAGGGAATGAAAATTCTTCACTCAAGAAATTTGCTGCCAGGTTTGAAGAATGTTGATTTGGATTTTTGTGAGAATTGCATTTATGGAAAACAGAAGAGAGTTAGATTTCTCAGAGTTGGGAAAGAAAAGAAGAGCGAAAAATTGGAGCTTGTGCATACAGATGTATGAGGACCTGCTCAGGTATCATCTCTTGGTGGCTCTTGTTATTATGCTACTTTTATTGATGATGCAACTAGAAAAACATGGATTTATTGTATTCAGAATAAATCTGATGTATTTGATACTTTCAAGAAATGGAAAGCTTTGGTTGAGATTGAGACAGGAAAGAAGTTGAAGTGTCTCAGATCAAACAATGGAGGTGAATATTTCAGCAAAGAGTTTGATAGGTACTGTTCAGAGCATGGAATTCGTAGAGAGAAGACAGTTCCAAGAACACCACAAGAAAATGGTGTGTTAGAAATGATGAATAGAACAATCATGGAGCATGCAAGGTGCATGAGATTTCATGCAGGATTTCCTTTACAATTTTGGGCAGATGTTGTAGGTATTGTTGTTTATCTAATAAATAGAGGGCCTTCAAGTTCCTTGGATGGTGGTATTCCAGAGGAAGCATGGACAGGTAAAAAGGTAAACTACTCTTTTTTAAAGCCTTTTGTTTGTGAGGCCTTTGTCCATATTAATAAAGAAAATAGAACAAATCTTGAGGCAAAATCAAAGAAATGTACCTTTATTGGATATGGTGCTAATTATTTTGGTTATCACTTATATGATTATGAAAATCAAAAAATCATTAGGAGTAGAGACGTAATATTCAATGAAAAGGTCTTGTATAAAAATCAGCTGCAGGAAAAGAAACAAGAAAAAGAAAGCAAGGAATACATGGTTCTTGATGAGATAACTGAAAAAGTAAAGGTACCTGAAAATAATAATAATCAACAACCACAGTAGCAACAACCACCACAACAGCAACAGGCACCTCAAACACCTGAAAGTGGTGTTAGAAGATCTACAAGGACAATTAGACCCCCTGAACGATACTCTCCTTCATTATATTATTTATTGTTGACTGATTCTGGTGAACCTGAATGTTATGAAGAAGCAATGCAGGTTGAAAGTAGGAAGAAGTGGGAGCTAGCCATGGAAGAAGAGATGGACTCCTTGATGCATAACCAAAATTGGGACTTAGTCAGGTTGCCTGCAGGTAAAACTACATTGTAGAATAAATGGGTTTACAGGCTGAAGGAAGAAGATGGAGGAAAACAAAGGTACAAAGCTAGACTTGTGGTGAAGGGGTTTGCATAAAAGAAAGGTATTGATTTTGATGAAATATTTTCTCCTGTTGTTAAGATGAATTCAATCATAACTATCTTAAGTCTTGTAGCAATGGAAGATTTACATCTTGAACTGTTAGATGTAAAGACAACATTTCTCCATGGAGATTTGGAGGAAAAGATATACATGTAGCAACCAGAAGGATATGAGGTAAAAGGGAAAGAAAAATTGGTGTGCAGATTAAAGAAGAGCTTGTATGGCTTAAAACAGGCTCCAAGGCAGTGGTATCTAAAATTTGACAATTTTATGTCTGAACAAGGTTATACTAGATGTCACTCTAATCATTGTGTTTATCTAAAAAGGAAAAATGATGGCAGCTATATTATATTGTTATTGTATGTAGATGACATGCTTGTTGCAGGATCTAACATGCAGGAAATAAATGTGCTCAAAAGAAAATTGGCAAATTCATTTGCAATGAAGGATTTGGGAGCTGCAAAAAAAATCCTTGGTATGAGGATAACTAGAGACAGGGAAAATCGCAAATTAACATTGTCTTAGAATGAGTACATAGAAAAGGTGTTGAAAAGATTTAATATGCAGAATGCAAAACCAGTTAGTACACCTTTTGCTAGCCATTTCAAACTTAGTAAGGAGATGTGCCCCAAGACCCAAGAAGAAATTGAATATATGTCTAAAGTTCCATATGCATCAGCAGTTGGAAGCTTAATGTATGCAATGGTCTGCACAAGGCTTGATATTGCACATGTAGTGGGAGTTGTAAGCAGATACATGAATAATCCAGGAAAATAACATTGGATGGTAGTAAAATGGATTCTCAGATATTTGAGAGGTACCACAAATCAAGCATTATGCTTTGGTGGTTCAAACATTTCTCTACAGGGATATGTTGATGCAGATATGGCAGGTGACAGAGATAAAAGGAGGAGCACTACAGGATATGTATTTACTGTAGGTGGAACAGCTGTCAGTTGGGTTTCAAAAATCCAAAGTGTTGTTGCACTTTCAACAATAGAAGCAAAGTATGTTGCTGCTACAGAGGCTAGTAAGGAAATGATTTGGTTACAAAGGTTTATGGATGAATTGGGTAAGAAGCATGATATGAGCACACTATACAGTGATAGCCAAAGTGCTATTCATCTTGCAAAGAACTCAGCATTTCATTCCAGGACTAAACACATACATCTCAAGTACCATTTCATACGGTCAGTATTGGAAGATGGAGAGTTGAAGCCAGAAAAGATACACACTAGCCAGAATCCTGCAGATGTGCTAACAAAAGTTGTAACCAGGGAGAAATTGAGAATGTGCTCAGTTTCAATTGGTATTCAAGGATGACGATGAAGATGAGAAATAGCCAGGTCCAAAGAGGAGTCATTTTCCAGCAAATGAAGCAGCAGTGGAGTTGCTACAATCAGTCTCCAAGTGGGAGATTGTTGGGTGTGGAGCCTGATTATCTTGTTTACTTTGTATCACAACATTGGACCCATGTACCTTAAAAGGGGAGGCAACGCTGCCCGTAATTAATCACTGCCGTGGGTGGTCCAGGGGTGGGCGGTAGCGCTTTTCAGAGCCCCCCCCTGGCAGGGATTTTCAGGGGCAGTGCCCCCGAAGCTTAAAATAGATGTAAAATTGCCTTGTAAAAGTATAGTAATTTCTAGTCAATCTGGGCCGTTCATTAGGAAAATTATCTAACGGTAGAAGTTATGTTTAGATTAGAGTTTTTTGCCCTAGAAGGCAACCCCTCACTTTTATGAGGGCATTGTATTGCGGCTGTGCATTTGTATGTGTATTCTCGGAGCGAGAAACAAAGAGGGAGACTGTGAGAGAGAACAAAGGATATTACAATGGATCTGCTGTAGGTTTTGTCTCTTCATTTTGCTGGATAATAAAAAGGAAGGACTGGCTGTTCAGGGTGGACGTAGCCCAAACTGGGTGAACCACGTATATCTGTGTCTCTCTAGTTTTATGTGTTTTGTGTGCTTTTATTTTCCGCATATTTTATGTGTTTCATTTCTCTGTAATATTTAATTTTCTAACAATCAGTCAGTCGAAGAAGACTAAATAAATTGCATCAATAAACATAACACAATGATGGAACCAATACCATAGTCGAGTATATTAATGAAAGGAAGGAAGAGTACAACCAAGCTTCAATGTTGCAGTCTCCTCCAACATGGTTACAGTGGAGCGTGTCTCACAAGGCTTGTCGGGAATTCAGACGAGGCTCTCTCTATGGAATTCTCCTTGGTTCTACTTTCTTTATAGCAATTACTCAACTATAGTATCTCTTCTCCAAGTTCAGCTTCTTGGCTATATGTTCAACTAGCTTTTGTAAAGGGATAAGGCTTGTTTATATAGAGGAAGAGGGAGAGGTTAGGATCCCTATAATCATGGAGGGGAGTCCTATCTCCAATAATGTTCCATGGGAGGTAAAAACCACTACCTAAAGGGAGAGATCCATGGCTTATCAAGTTTAACCAATTCCTTTGACTCATCCTTAAGGTGGTTAAAGGAAACTTCCGCCTCTATTTTGTTAAAAAAAATTCCCAAAAAGGCTGGCGCGGGCACAACAAAGAGACAGAGCACCATATGGTGTGGGCTCTAGTGTACATCCTCCACACTGGCGCGAGGGGTGAACTGGCCACCCGCGCCAAGGCCAAAAAATAGGTTTTTGTGGGGTTTATGAGGAAATGTTCAATAGGAGAAATGATGTCCTTATGCATATGGATGAAAAGAAGGTGTTTTCAGAGTATGACACTACTCACAGGTCATGGGAAAGACCCTCCAATATGTGAGGCAAGGGATTGCGGGGACGGTGACAAAATGTTGTGTAACAGATGCCCCCTAAAGCACGAGGTCCGAGAGAGAGGGAGGGGTGAAATTATTTATGAGAATGTGTTCAACCCAAAAACTACTGTCGGTAGACCTGCAAGTACAAGTACAACTGATACATCTTATACATGACATGTGGTATGGGCACAACCATCCATAATAGAGTACATAAATAATGAGATCCGAGGTATGGACACAACCATCCAGTGATAGGGATCAACAAAAGAGACTCAGGTATGGTCGCAGACATCCAACCAAAAGAGTCATGTGATAAGTCATAGTAACCCACAAAGAACCCACAGCCTGGATTTTATCAGAAAAAACCCAGGGTATTATGCTCCTTCTCGACCCGAACAAAGTACAAATTCGAGCATGCGAATATGTGAGCTGAAGTCGAACATGCAAGAAAATCATCTTATTACCAACCAATGATGAAAGCTGTTAACAGACACAAGAGAAACCACCAATAATGATAATGGCTCTCAAGGTGCTAAAGGTACAATTGTAATATCCCAAAATAGGGAAAAATAACAGTACTGGGAATATCTTAAGATATTCCAAAAATGGGCTGCTCAGCAATGAATTTAAAGAAAAATGCAATTTCAAAAATATAAGCCAAAGAAATGGAAATCATCACTTGGATCCCATATATACATCCATCTAGCATCTAATTCCAAAAGGATATCAGAAAGAAATGGAACTAGGTGAGGTAAACAGACCTCCCACACTAGAGTAGCTGGAAATGGAAAAAAAACCCCAGACACTGCTACTCAGAAATTATGCAGAAAAGGAATAGCACAGCCTTATGAGGGTTTCAACTCATAAAATAGGAGAAAAAATATATCTACTCATATATTGATCAATAATTCTTAAGAACTGAGATCTAGTCTCCTTGTACAAAATACAAGAGAACCCGACAAGGGTTTCTTGTCAAACACTCTGCATACAAATGTGATCTTCAGAAAATTACTAAATAATCACTGAAAAACTAAAGCATAAGAGTTTAGGAGGCTGAAATATTTCTGATCTGATGTATATCCCTCAAGGTATTCCTCCCATGAAAGTTTGAACCCCTCAATCACAAGGAAACCACTGCAATGGAGCCACTAGACCAACTACTGAAGCTGCCTCCAAAATAACGCATTCCCTAGCTGGAACAGCGCTAGGAATTTTGGGGAAATGTGTGGTCTACTACCATAGATCTGAAATGAGCACTAGACCTCTCCAAATAGGTCCCTCAAGTGAAGGAAACCTTCCTCCAATGAGAAACTAACATAGAGACCGGGATTCCAATCCCTTCCACTGCTGCACCCAACAAAACTACACAATAACCTGCAGAAATTGCGCTGATGAAGTTGGATGAAGCTTGGCCTAAAAAAATGATGTTTAATGATGAATACAAACTCTCCCAAGAGTCTCCTCAAGGAAAGAGGTGGGATTCCTGCTCGGGAACACCCGGTGCTAAACAACACTGCAACCCTGCTAAGTAGCAAAGGAAGCAAAAAGTCTGAGCAGAAAAAATAAAAATCTAAAACATGAATAAAAATGCTACCATCCTATTCCTTAAATAATATATGATTTTTCTTGCCCTTGGCCCCACTCAATTAGGTAATCTCTATCAAAATATTCCCCTCCCTCCAAAACTGCGTTATTCCTTCTTTGATTCCTCCTCCTCCACAACTGCGCTATTGACTTAGTCAAAGTGGACTGAATCAACTTGATAATATCCCTATTCACACATGGAGGTGTTTTATTAAGCTGCAAAGAGTGCCTCCTTTCACACTTGAGGTGTTTTTATTCCTCCTTAGGATACTTAAGGGCTTTTCCACCCATTTATTCACCGGCTAAAGGTACTGCTAACTCTAATGTTCCATTTAACTTTGAGGTTAAAATTTGGGAACATTACAGTCCTCCCCTCCAAAATATTTTATTCTCCTAAAGAAAATTCATAGGGAGAGAAAAATTTCTCCCCTCCTCCTCATGTGTCCTCCCATCAATGGCCTCCATCACTACATCAAGATAATCTGTAATAAAACTGTCATCCAATGTTTCCTCCCAAGTGGCCCACATCAATCAAAGGTGGAAAGTGTGAATGGAAACTTGTTTGTTGTCTCATGGCCTCCACAAAGTAGGAGTGATGAAAAACATGGTGAATTATTGACTCCCTCACCCATGCTATCATCCAAATGAAATGAGCCATCCTAGGTAGCTCATCGAGAAAATCATCAACCCCGGGTTTGTACAATGTGTTGGGGCTGCATGGAGAGATTGGATTCTGCCATCCAAGTGGTCTCTCTCTCCATTTATGGTAAACATGGGGCTGCCTCTGTCCTTGGGCTGAAATGATATGGCCTCCAAGCATGGCCCAAGTTCCCCCATCAAACAATTCATCCATGAAGTGCCTCCTCAAGTTCTTCAAGTGGTTCCTCCCATAAGAAGGGAAAAAGTGTGATGTGGCAATCATGGTTTTCCCATGGTTCCTCCTTAAATGTACAACATGTAAAGTGGGGAGAATCATGCTCCCAATGGGCACCCTCAATCTCAAGCCCACTCTCCAACCAAAACTTCCCCTAAACATAAACATATCAGTAATATATGGAAGCAAAGTACAATGAGAACAAGTTTCCAAGTGACAACCGAAGAGTGAATCATAGTTCTACTCATGGAACTAGCGCAGTGCATCCTTTGCCTGCATCAAAATATGGAATAAAAAGTGCTTTACCAGCCACTTGTTTTTTGCCACAGTCATCTCATAAAATGAAAACATGAAGTTACAATATGGTCTCAATGGTGCACACCAAGAATCATGTGGCTTCCCCCACAGACCACCAAAAATATAGCTAAAATCAATGCTACAAGTAGCTGAAAGTACATCATCATACAATATGCAAGAAGAGATAATCCTTCTTGATACATCATGCTGCTCAAACAAGGAAAATAAGTACAATACAAAATGTGAGATTATACCTCCTCCATCATGTACTTGAGATCTTGAGCTGGAATGGCTCAACTAGAATCTCTTCCTCACCTCCAATGGGTAGGGAAGTGGTTGTGACCTCCTGTCTATCACCATCCAGGCTATGCATCTCTCCGTATGCTGAAATATGTCATGCTGAATGCCCTCCCAAATGAATTCCTCTACCAAGGAAAGATATGCATCAAAATGCATGGAAAATAAATCCTCATGTGTTGCATGTAGTCATTTCTCCTTGAGACTAGAAGCTCTAGTCAAGAAGACTTTGCCATGTGAATAGATGACCATATCATCCACCATATACTCATAATCTCTATCCTAGTCATCGAGGATCATGTATGCACCAAGATCCTTGGAGTACTCTACTAAGAGTTGAGATCTCCATAAGGATCAATCCTCCTAAGAGACAACGCTGGTGATCTGGCATGTGAAACTCTCCTCATGCTGCTGCCTGCTACTTTCACATCCCCCATGCCAAATTTCTCCTCGAAACCCTTCACCTCTCCAAAATCTAAGAGTGGTGAGTCCAAAGACAAGATGTCTTTCATCAATGCCAGATCTGGTGGCCTCCCAGGTGGAATGCCTCCATGTAGTGAGACATCAATGTCAAGAGAGTACTGTACATGTGGTTGGGAAACCTTGCCCTTGCCTTCATAGTGCAATACAGTCTGCCTCCTCTTTGCATTAGCTCTCTGAAATAGAGAAGGGTGTGTGCCTCTCATCACATGATGCTGCTCTTCCTTCCTACCCCTTCCTTCCAGTTGCAATGCTTCACAATCATGTTTCTCACTGATTGTGCTTGGACGTCTATGTATGAGATTCTGGGGAACTTCTTGCAAGGATACAAGAATCCCTCCTGTTGGAGCGTGTGCTCCTCCTCCCTCTACATGACGTACTGGATGTTCTCTATATTTGATAGTGTTGTTGCCCTAAACTCCATCAATGTGTGTGGGAAACATCTCAACAATTGGATCCTCTTGTGAAAAAGAGATCCCCATGCCCTCTTGCTTAGGAATATGAACTAGAGGCCTTACCTCCGACAATGTGTAATGAAAGATGCCAGCTTCTCCCATGGTTTTCTGAAGTGGAGTATCCTCCATCACATGCAAGGGTTTTTTTCTCTCAATTTTTCCTTGCTCATGTGTCTTAGGAAGTTTCTCACCAAACCTTCCCACTAATGTTTCTATGAATTTTTCATAAGAGGAACTATTTTCATTTTTCAAAGAAAAAGTTTCAAAAATCCACCATGCATGAGCCTTACCTCTGAAATGCAGCGTTGCAACTCTGATGGCTTCATCTTCAGAAATATGGTGCTGCTAAAAATAGGAGTCTAGCTCCTTCACCCAAGCTTCAGTTGAGCATGTAGGTGATCCGACAAAAGTAGATAGGAGAAATCTTCCTGCATCCTGCTACTTTCTCTCCTCCACCTGGACCTTGCAAAACTCTTGGAAATCAGTATGATCTCTAAAAATCTCAGTTTGAGATTCATACTTCTGCAACAAATCACTAAGAGTCATCCTCTTAAGCATTCTTCCTCCTTTCATCCATCTCAAGATAGACCTAGGCACTTGACTGCGCTGTGCATCATGGTATGTAGCTGCATGCTCACACTCACCATGTGAAGATGTAGATTCAACTCTAGATCCAAACTCCTTTGGAGATCCCATCTCCAATCTAATTTTCTTCAGCTGTCCTTGAAAGCTCTGCATAGATTTTGGAAGAAGTTTGTAAGCTTGTCTTCCTTTCTCCCTTCACATACTGAAACCTTCTCTTTTCTGTCCATCTCTCCTGAAAGTGTAATGGCCTAAGATCCATAGGATGAGCCAATATTGAAGCTATGATACCACTGTAATATCCAAAAATAGGGAAAAATAGCAGTATTGGGAATATCTTAAGATATTCAAAAAATGGGCTGCTCACCAATGCATTTTAAGAAAAACGTAATTTCAAAAATATAAGCCAAATAAATGGAAATCATCAATTGGATCACATAGATACATCCATCTATAATATAAGTCCAAAATGAGATCATAAATAAATGGAACTAGCTGGGGTAAACAAATCTCCGACACAAGTGTAGTTGCAAATGACCAAAAACCCCAGACACTGCTACTCAGAAATTATGCAAAAAAAGGAACAACGCAGTCTTATGAGGGTTTCAACTAAGAAAATATGATAACAAATATATCTAATCATATATTGATCAATAATTCTTAAGAACTAGGATCTAGTCTCCTTATACAAAATAAAAGAGAACCCGACAAGGGTTTCTTGTCAAACACTCTGCATACAAATGTGATCTTTAGAAAATTACTAAATAATCATTACAACAATGAAGAATAAGAGTGTAGGAGGCTAAAATATGTCTGATATGATGTATATCCCTCAAGGGATTCCTCCCATGAAATTTTGAACCCCTCAATCACAAGGAAACCACTGCAATGGAGCCACTAGACCAACTATTGAATCTGCCTCCAAAATAACGCATTCCCTAGCTAGAATAGTGTTGGGAATGTTGGGAAAATGTGTGGTATACTACCACAGATCTAAAATGAGCACTAGACCTCTCCAAATAGGTCCCTCAAGTGAAGGAAACCTTCCTCCAATGAGAAACTAACTTAGAGATCGGGATTGCAATCCCTTCCACTGCTTCACCCAACAACACTACACAATAACCTGCAGAAATTGCGCTGATGAAGTTGGATGACGCTTGGCCTGAAAAAATTATGTGTAATGATGAATAAAAACTCTCCCAAGATGCTTCTCAAGGAAAGAGGTGGGATTCCCGCTCGGGAACACCCGGTGCTAAACAACACAACAACCTTGCTAAGTAGCAAAGGAAGAAAAAAGTCTGAGCAAACAAAATAAAAATATAAAACATGAAGAAAAATGTTGTCTTCCTTAAATAAGTTATGAGTTTTCTTGCCCTTGGTCCCACTTAATTAGGTCATCTCTATCAAAAGATTCCCCTCCCTCCAAAACTGTGTTATTCCTTCTTTTATTCCTCCTCCTCCACAACTGCGTTGTTGACTTAGTCAAAGTGGACTGAATCAACTTGATAATATCCCTGTTCACATATGGAGGTGTTTTATTAAGCTTCAAAGAGTGCCTCCTTTCACACTTGAGGTGTTTTTATTCCTCCTTAGGAGACTTAAGGGATTTTCCACCCATTTATTCACTAGCTAAAGGTACTGTTAACTCTAATGTTCCATTTATCTTTGAGGCTAAAATTTGGGAACATTACAAAAATCCACGGAATGTGAACAATGATCTGACGTCGATCACCCGCAAAGTCAGTCGATCAAAGGCCAATGATGTGGACCTTATGTCGAATGCGAAGAACCTGCCATTGAGGCATGCAAGCTCTAAGGTACCTAAAGGGAGTCTCTAGATCAATTTCCTGGATAATGAGCGTGATTCGATAGGAAGTGACCTTGATCAATGGTGGGCCATAATGTTTCCCACAAAATCAACACGAGACAGAGGAATATGATTTTTTTGAATCAATACCAACAGAGAATCAGAGGGAGGTTGAAAACTTCAGAGGAAAACTTCTCTTGAACATATCGGTGGCAAGACACTAGATTTGGTAGTATTTGACATCAAGGGATTTGAGGTCATGGTGATGTGGAAAAGAGAAAATAAGAGGTCAAAAGATATTACCCAAACCCATGGAGGAAAAAAAATAATGAGATGAGATGTCCCCAACCTGATATGAATGCAGACAAGTGCCATGTTCAAGAGTGACATACTGCCAACATGACTACAATCTAGTTCCATTTTCCCCCACCATTTCTGGCGAGTACCCCAATTATTTTTGAAAACAAGCTTGAAGGGGATAGCATATTCTTGCGATATAAGTTTGTCCTTTGGACAAATCCAACCTAGTACATTTTACAAGCCCCAGGAAGGAGGAACTTGAGTAACGTCATGACGACGGAGTTCGATGTCATCAATTTTAACGAGTCTAACAAATGGAGGACTCAACATCTTTTCATGTTTAGAGAGTTTGAAAAGACAACAGAAAACAAAACTCCAGCAGTCCCTTTTTGTAAATAGTCTCTCAGATCCGAAAAGGTAGAAACTGTGTCCGAGAAAACCTCTTAGTCGTGATAGGCTAAGGTATTCCTTTTTCATAAATAATCTATCCCAACCCGAAAAAGGGGTAAACGTATACTTGGTAGATATCGTTTTGCAACCAATTTAACGAGTTCAAAATGACAAGTGACTCGACAGTCTTTTAAGTTTTAGAGAGTCAGAAAATAGCTGAAAGGTGACTCCAGTAGTGAATTTTTTGTGTTTTTACCGAGTTCAAAAAATTATAAAATACAACTCGTTTCTTCGTCATAACCATGTGAAAACCTGTTCTGCACAAAAAAACACGTGTAAAACGTATTCCTCGAGGATAATATGATAAAATAGTCGAGAAATATGTTTTAAAACCTAATTTAAGATTTTGAAAAGTTATAAAAGACTAGAAATGGTAAAAATTATTTACTTTTCACTTTTACCTCTTTGTAGAGCAACAGTGACCCATTTTCCTTGCGATCTTGTGGCGACAATTGCGAGCAATACAGTGAACCAATATGGATTCCGTTAGTTTCAGGTAAGAGCCAATGCCATTTGCAATCTTTTGAACTAAATTTTATTACCTTTAATTGTCATTTTGAATCCCTTAGGGGAGTATTTGTGAAAACTAGGGCATCGCGGTTGGCGCGGGTTTCGGGCACGGACCCGCGCCAATCAGCCCTTTTTTACACAAGGTTCATGCCCAGTGGCGCGACTGTTAGAAAAACAGTCATGCCAACCACATAACCCAAAATCCACCTCAATTTTAAGAAAATGCGACCATTTGATTACAAATTTTGATGCCTAAGGAGACTTACAATGTTCATATGAACAATGCATGCAGGTACCAAGTAGAAAAGATGGTAATTGAGTGGAAAGAGAGAGAAAATAGTGAGGAGGATGAACAGGCCATGGAAAATGAACAATGCATGAATGCCCTCAGAAATTGTGGGCTCAAGAAATTCTTCCTAACACTGTGCCTCTGGGCTCAGCCCGAATTGCTTCAATATTTGATAAGAATTTGGGACGAATATCAAGAAAAGTTTGTACTTTGGGATCAAGAGCTTGAACTCAAAGTCTCTGATGTGTATTTTATCAGTGGGTTGTCGCGTAGGGGTGTAGTCCCTATCTTGATTTGTACCCATCCTTCTGGGGAAAGTATGGGAATGGTAATTGATAGGGTGTGCTGAGGGGCACAAAAAGGAACAAGGAGTGGCAAAGTGGACATCCAAACCATCCCTGATCTGGCACTAAGAGTAGTGTTTCACACAATCACGCGGGATGTGGGATCGCAAGCACCGCATGAGGCCACAAAGACACAACTACTTCTTGCCTCATAGTGTATGAACCCGACTCTCTTCAACTGGGCCGAGGCCGTGAGTATCAACATCAAACGGCAACTCACTAAGTGCAAGAAGAAAAAAATAAAGAAGTTTGGGTACAGATCGATTTTGGTATCATTATTCTTGGAACGATTACCCATATTCCAGTGTCAGGAGGTTATTGTCCCGATGCCACCACCTAGAGAGCCACGGATGCCCTGATGGGTGGCACTGATGCCTAGAGTAGGGGGTGGCCAACAAATGTCCTGGAGGCCAGATTTTTTTTATTGGCTCCAACGACAACTGATTGTCATGGAGGATTGGCCCTATGCTGGCACAGACTTTACCGGTAATCCTGAACTCTCGCTCCCGGAGGGAGAGGATTAGGACGAAGAGCTAGGTGAGACTCATTTTTTATTTTCATGATTTTATGATTTTTTGGTATATATGCATATTCTGACAGTTATTCTTATATGTATGCAGATGTTGGCCCATAGCATCTTGCAGGTATGTCACTGATAGCGAGGCAAACTCCTTGTGATTTCGATCCTCATGGTGAGGGCAGTGACGAGGAGATAGTACAGAACCTAGAGGGGATCACCCGTGGGATTCCAGACTATGCTCGTTTTGATGATGTTCCTCGAGCCTATCAGAGGCACACTGTAGGGGTGCCGAGTCATATCCACCGCTTTCTAAGGCGGTTGGTACAGGTGGTGACGTGCTATCATGAGCACCACGCCAATTAGGCACTTAGGCTTTTTATTTCCGCACATTTTTGAGAGACATGTTGTCTCGCGATGTAACTGAAACATACATATATATTTTTTGGGTTTTATGATGCACACATTGCAAACAATAAATATATATATATATACATCTATTTTTTCACATGGGTCTATTTACATATGATGATGTTTTCTAAATTGCGCAAATGTCTATCTAGCACAATGTTAGCTATTGTATCAGTTAATGTATTCATTTTTCTTGGTATATGTTGATATGTAGTGAAATCAAAATTTCTTTCAAGTAAACAAATACGCAAATACAATCTCAAAATGCATGGGTTTCGAACCGAATAATGACCGTTAAGTTGAAGAACAACAAGCTGCGAATCCAAATTCACAAGCAATGCGCGTATGTCGAGGTTAAATACCTCAGTTAATAGTTCTAAAACATCACTATATTCAACAACATTGTTTGTAATTGGTCCTAGACAAATAACTTGTAAGTTAATCAACTCACCAACAGGATCATAAATTACCTAGGCTACCAAAGACAAGTTCCTGGTACTGCAGGAAGCACCATCCGCGAAATCGACATAAGGGGAAATAGACATCTGCATAACCTATTTTTGGTCATCTAACCTATTATCATTAGATGGACCCAAGTACACCATGTAAGACCAATTTTACCCTAAGTAAAATTTCTTTCACTATGTAAAATAACTTAATAAACCACATTTATTAGGTTGTTTATGGTCTAAATAGGAAACCCCAAAAGGAAATATTAAACAAACCTATATTTGCATGATTTTCCTCATGGAACAATTAATTAAACCATAATTTAATTATTATTCCTAATCATGTTTAACCCAAAACAAAGAAATTAGTTAGATAAACCTTTATTTATCTTATTATTTTCTAGGAATAATTATTTAAATCGTATTTAGATAATATTCCTTGTTAAATATGACCAAATCACCCACAAATAATTAAATAAATCATTATTTATTTAATTATCCTTCAACCACTTCCTTAAAAAGATAAATAAATCATTTATTTATTTTTTATTAACAAATAAAGGGATTTGACCCAAGTCAAATACTTTTTCCCTCCAACAAATATAATAAAATATTCCATAAAAGGTGGATCTAGATTTGGTTAACATTATTTTAATCATGCACCAAGATCTAGAATGACCCAATATTTTGTTATAAATAGGAGCATTTTTCCTACCATTCTTCACCTTTTGTTGCCTATTAGATCACTCTGGATCTAAACTCTTGGTCTAACTTTGAGCCATTGTCATTGTCATATTTTCCATTATTTGCTGTGTGAGCTCCCTTTGAGTTCTATCTTTGTCTGGGTTTTCTACACCAACAAGAGAGAGAAATGCTAGATCTGAAGTGCTGAGGACTTCCAAGAACCCATCCCATTGAGGAGAATTGGAAACATCTTCTTGCTTTCCTCCCAGGTGCCCTTAATACAAAAAATTCTTTCAAAAATTGTTCTTGTCTTGTCTATTGGATATATGGAGCAAAACCTTCTTTTTATTGCTTAATGTCTTTCTATGCATAGATCTGGTTTTTTGCAGCTCTTGTCTTGATCAACTAACTGCAGATCTGAAGATATTGGCAGCCACTTTTGATGTTAGGGCTATTAGTTATGTGTAGCTAAAGTGGTCTTTTTTCGTACACATCGACAAAGGATTCATACTAACAATTGGCGACTCCACACGGGTTTTCAATTACGACCGCTGTCGTTTTTCATATTCCTGCATATCCAGCTACTTCAGACCCTAGGGTTTCTTTTCAGCTTGTTTTTTTTCCTATTTTCATGTTTTTTTTCACCTATAAAACCCTAAAACATTAAAATTTCTAACTTCCGCATGTTTTTGGCCCTATTGCGCAGGTGACAGACATCAGCCGCAACTGAGACGGCAACTTTTTCAGAAATCTACCGCCGAGACACCCGGAGCTTCAAGTCGCACTTTTCAGCCCATAAACTGCAACCTGGACCTCCAGGTCGCACTTTTCAGCCCTTTTTTTGTGACCTGCACTGAAAACAGGTTAGAACCTGCGACCTGCCATTTTTTCAGCTATTTTTCTGCAATTTTTCTAGGTTTTTCTGAAGCTTTTGTTAGGGTTTTCCAGCCTCTATCTCAGCCCGTTTTGACCTGGTTCTGATTTTTTTTCACTCATCTAAGTGGGAACATAGCCCCCTAGGGCTTGAGTACCCTCCACTTTTTGTGGAAGAGTTTTTATCTGTTTCAAGTCTGTTTTTTCAGAGTTTCAGCCCCCCTTTTTTCCCAGATCTGATACCTCCTTTTCAAATCCCTTTTAATAAGCTCTTCTCCCTTTCAAATCACCTCCTAAAGATTTTTTTGGATCTACTTTTAGAGCCTCCTCCTTGCCCCTTCTGCTTTTTACTGATTTCCTCCCTTTTTCCAGCCACCTTGCCTCTGCCTCTTGGTTGTGATCTGCACCTCTTTTCAGCAGCTTTTCCCTTTAGATCACTGTCCCTTTCGACCCTAGATCTATTGGCCTCTTTTTAATGCGTTTTTACTAGATTTTTTCCCTCTTTTAGATTAGTTTTTAGAGACCCGCCTTTTTGGGTTGAATCGATGCACTAGTAGCTGTTAATTTTCTGTTATTTCAGCATTATATACTGTTTTTGCAGCATTATTTTCAGTTACGCAGCACACTTTTTCTCTTGCTCTCAAAACGAAAAGGGTTTAAAAATTAAAATTAACACACGACACACACTCACCCTAAGCGAAGAAGAGCCTAGTTTACACCGCCAGGCAAAGACTTCAAAATCAATTGACACTGCACCTTTTCGCCCTTGTTTTTACATTGTAATCACTTGATTCTACACCTCCCTGCCTTTTTCAGTCGTCCTTCTTCCCCTCGTGTTGTGTTTGTGTTTCCATCATTGCGCCCCCAAGGCGTGCTTCCCGGAGACTTCTTGGCCTTCACCCTCAGTTTCCGGTCGATCGACCTGCTCCATCCCACCGTCGTCGAGCCAGTCCTCCTCCAAGTCCACACTCCAACTCCTCTTCTGATTCATTGGGTTCTCCTTTTACTTCTGGCTCTCCCCCTGTCACGTTCACTATGTCTGGTCCAGGGCCTAACGATAGCGGTGCTTCCGGCCCTAATGCTGGAACTACTACTAGCGGAACCGCCACAGGAACTACCTCGGCTGCACCCTTGCTCTCGTACATCGCAGGCCTCAGCCTCCCCAATTTCAATCAGTTGATCAATGACCCTATCCGCCACGATGTTGGTTGGCCTGCTATGCCAACCAAGCTCCCCTCCGACATCCCTAAGTTCGAAGGCCTTGCTGGAGAAGATCCAACTAATCATGTCAGATCTTTCCACATGTGGTGTTCTTCCAATTCCATTACCGATTATTCCATCCGTCTTTGGTTGTTCCAACACACGCTTACCGGCGAAGCTTCTAAATTGTATGTTGACCAAGCCACTTCTTCCCATACCACCTTTGCGACCGTTGCCCAAGCCTTTTTATCCTATTTCCAGCTCCCCCTTCGATACGATACTGGTACATAGCTTTTGACTTCTTTCAAGAAAACCTCTTCCACCTGCCTTTCCACTCATGTCCAGGAATGGCGAAGAAGACGAAGCTTATGTCGAGCTCCCCCCTTCGAAGATTGGGTTTATATGGACTAGTTCCTTCACACTCTCTTAGCTCCCATTGGCAAATATTTCACCTCCCATTTCCCTCAAACCGAAGAAGCCGCCCTCCAAATAGCCTTGAAATATGACCTGATCTATGCTCAGTCTGGTTATGTTTATACCGTCCTTCCTGACCTCCCTAGGCCCGGAGGCGCTAACGCCCCGGGGGAATCTAATTCCGCCGACGGTATCGTTGGAGCCCTTTCTCATCCGTATGCTCAACCTCCTATGGGCTATGGTCTCCCTCAGGGAGGGGCTAGCACCTCTAGCACTTTTCCCCCTCTAGGTAGCATGTATCCAGGATACGGCATGCCTTATCCTTTTGCCCAACCTCCTGCTTACCTCAATGTTGCCCAACCTAACCATTACCCTTATCTGCAGCCTGGTGCGCCAGCTCCTCCAGCATATGCGCTCCCCTCTCCCTTGCCTCCTCCAACCCCACAACAATACCTATAGCCCCCTCCAGGGCAAGTATTTGCATAGAAGGGCACGACTAATCCCCCTTCTTCTCAAAGAAGGTGGAGAGGCAGTCCAAATCAATCTACCCCTGGTACTCATGGACCCAATCCTCAAGGTGTTGACCCTAACACTGCTAACCAACAACAGGGCACTCAGCCCAAGCTGGACAGGCCACTTCGCACAAATAAGCCTTGTTTGTGTTGTGGTGTTTACGGTCATTACACCCACGATTGTCCCCTCTTACCACAGATGTGGCAGATGTGGGAGTCTCAAGCCGCATTGCGAGGACAACATGCCTCCCCTCATGCCCCCCCCCCCCAATGTGACCACCACTCAACCAGCTGTGTTTACTGATCCTTTCCCTCAGCAAATATTCGTGGCTACCCAACCACCTGACGGACAAGTCGCCACTCCACCTTCCCTTTCTGGTTCCTTCGATTACCAGATCCTCATGATGAACTCTGATCCATCCCCAACCATCGACCTTCACCTTCAAACTCAGTCTCGCCAGTACCCCAAGCCTCCCGCTCAGTCTACCCCCAAGTTCTCCTCTTCCGGTTCTACAGAGCCTCTTTCGACATCCAATGGTCCCTTACATATCCCTCAACCAAAATTTGAGGTCCATACCAAGATTCCTAAAGGACCGTTACGTCGAAATGCTGCTTCTGGTCGAGCTGCTCATTCATATAGCATAGTAGATGATTTGGCGCAATCTCCTGCTGCCATTTCCACACTGGAACTCCTCCAGTCATGCCCTTCCCAAAAGAAGGCTCTACTATCTTCCGTGGGCACTGTAGATCCTGTTGATGACCAAATGATTTTTTTCGACGCTCATCAATCAGAGCACCCTCCTCTTCCTGCTTCCGTCGCCTTCCAAATCCCAGTCAAAATCCGGAACGCCAACATTTCTCGGTGTATAATTGATGAGGGGGCATCCACTTGTGTGATGTCCGCTTCGGTTTGGAAGCAAATCGGATCTCCTGAGTTGGCCCCTTCTACGATCACCCTTTGAGCGTGGGACGGCCACACCTCCCAGCCCATTGGCCTTTTTCATAATTTTCCTATCACCCTTGTCGGTAAGACTGTTTGCGTTGACGTCAAAGTCATCAACGCCCCTCTAGAATACAAAATTCTATTGGGGTGAAGCTACACCTATGCCATGTCTGTTGTCCCATCCACGGTTTTTCGCAAGATGTCTTTTCCTCACAATGGAAAGATAGTCACCATCGACCAGTTGACTTACCATGAGCCACCATCTCAGACCTCCCCAGAGACGACCATCTCTTCTGTAGCCAATAATAAAACCATCGATTCCTTGACCAGTGTCTCCCCCGGCGTTTACAAAGATTCCTCCCTGCTTGGAACTTTTCCTAGTCTTCCCCCTCCTCATATCTCTGATCCCAGCTTATCGAATGTTTGCATGATGCAATCGTCTCGGGCTGCTCTTAAACCCCCTGCTTCGGCTAGTCAGCAACCTCAACCTCGCCCACCGCAACCCGCTCCTAGCCCTTCATCTCCGCCAGCTAGACCTCCTCCTTCTGGCCCTTCTCCTACAGCTGGTATCCCTGAAACCCTTTATCCCCCTGGATCGGTTCCCCCAGGCCTTAACCATCTCAGAGCTGTCCCTCCTGGTCATTATCCCGCTGGTCAGATACCGTTCCTGGCTCCCCCTCCTGGAGTCTATTCGGTCCCTGTCATGGCCACCCTCTCTCTCCCTAACCTGACCCTGGGTATACCCGTCTGGTACCTTGACCCTCCAGCCGCTACCCCTCCTAGTCACCCCAAACCCTATCTTGCTTTGACACCGGTTCAACCGGTCCCCCTCGCTTCCTCCATTGCTACCATGCCCCCTGCACCTCCCCAGGACCCTACCCCTGTGGTGACAGCTCCAGGAAAGAAAGGCAAAGCTCGCAAGGGGGCATCCAAAGACAAGGCCACCCCGACTGACCCTGCTCCTCCCCCGCCTGCAAAGCCTTGTGCCTTGTGTGATGTCGTCGGTCACGCCACCCATACTTGTCTTGAGTTGCCCCGCATTCAACCCATGGTTAAAGTCGCGTTCCCTGAGTCTACGGTCTCCGACCCTTCTCTTCCGTCCTCGTCCGTAACCAAGAACCCAAAAAATATTCGCACTAGCAAACCCTGTGCTTTGTGCGGTGTCCATGGCCATTACTCCCACCATTGTCCTCACCTGACGCATTACCGCGCCTCTTTAGAAGTAGTCCGAGAGTATGAGGTTGAAAAAAATCAATCCGCCTCTCCCATACTCGCGCAGTATGCTTCGGGCCAACTTGAGGATCCCCCCGCTCCCATCGACATTCCCCCCCCTGATGTTTAGATGACGGAGTCTACTACGACCATTCTTTACCTATCATCCTCTGTGAGACCCTTGGAGCACAGTCCCTTTGCATCCTCCCCTGTTGTTTCACCTGACCCCCTTCAGCGACCACCTTTGACCCCCTCTTTTCTACCCATACACGAGATCACTCCACCCATATCTCTATTGACCTCCACAGCCCGAGTCCCCGCCATACCTCCTATAGCCCTCATATACCACCCTCTAGTTTGTATATGAGTCATAGCCATCCTGCTCATTGCACTCCCTCCCGCAGTTGCCGCTCGATGTCTTCTGTACACTCATGCTGCCGTCATTGTATCTCCTCCCCCAATTTGTTGTCTTGTAATACCATTCCGCAAGACCTCCCATCCCCACCCTTTATCGGTTACGCCGATGGTGCAAGTCGTTACTCCTAGAATCTAGCCCTGGAAGGTTGGGCCATTTTCACCCCCTTGCATGCCCTTGTTCTCTCAAATGGGGTCTGCATTGGTACTGCCACCAACAATCAAGTCGAATATGATGTAGTGCGTGGTCTCTTAGCTGATGCCCTCTTTCATCGCATCCTCCATCTGCATGTTCGTTTGGATTCCCTACTTCTTGTCATGCAACTAAATGGTGTTTATCGTGTGCATAACCCTGTGTTGTTTAGACGATATTTACGAGTGAAACTCTTGATACGTGAATTTGAAACCATAACTTTCAACCATGTACCTCGAGAACAGAATCACTATGTATATAGTATTGCTAACCATGTACTAGATTGGCATTTATCACACGCATTTCATACAAGACAATAACATTCATAATCATTAACACAGATGCATATCCATAATATGTGTCGCAAAACATGTGTTTAGAGTCCATCTACTCTGATACATATGACATGCCCATCACATGTTACAAATAAAACTCAAAACTGGGGGCACCACCTGCCCCTACATACACACTAGGGGGCACCACATGCCCCCCACCTACTCACTATCTGGTGGATCCCGAGCCAATGGCTCTGCTCCCGCAGCTCGTAGATCACGTATGCCTTGACCGGCCATTGCCATGCGCCGCATGACACCTCGCCATTCCGAGGGTAGACCAATACATGGCTCCACGTACTGGTCGTCTAAGTCTTGCCACCCGCGCTCTGAAACTCCGATCAGCAACCTCTCGCATCTATAGCGGATGTCCTCCAGAAGGGTGGCCGCATCCTCATTGCGCATTGATCTCGACCCACTCGGCCCTGCAGCTCCAGATGCTGCTGGTCGTCCCATATATCCGGCCGGTTTTACCGTAGCTATATCTGCATACCAAAAGTACATGAATCAGTACCATATCTACTATTCACTAACTTTAACATGCCCAAAAAAGAGTAGTTACTTGCCACTTAACATCAGGTCCCCATACTCGACCAGGTGGAAGTGGTAGGTCCGGATCCCCACAATAACTCATCCCACTATAGGGATAGTCGTCTATGTATAACGACATCTAATCCCAATGGGCAAAGAACTCAGGTCGAAACACTCGTCCGACCACCCCTCCTCCTCCTTTGCACAGTAGCCGCCCCCACCGGCGCATCCTGGGCTCTCTTGGGCCCCCATCTGGGAGCTGTATACGAGGTCGTAAGGTTGGGATCTTCTCAAAGAAGAAGGCACACAATAAAGTCCCATATGAGCAATCGTGGTTCACTTTCCGCTTGAAGAGCAACAACTGTCGTTTTGGCGACACCAGCATCATTTGGGCCCACCCATAGTAGGTCCCACTCAACACACTCTCCATAATCATCATCTGTCCCCCAGTGATGTGATGGAGCGCCTGGTTGCCTAGGATATGTAGCACCGCTGCGGCCACTGCACGGGTCTCTAATCTCTCTAGATCCCCGATCGGTATATGAGTCCCCTTGACTTGGAGACCCGGTCAACAATGTCGCTCCACAAACTCCATGATATGCCACCCCCGCGGTAATACTGGCTGCGTGTTTCCCACCATCCCCAGTGGCGGGAGACCCGTCAGGAAATACACACCCTGGACTGTCAGTTCGATCATGTGCCCCTGCACTACAAAGACCCCATGCTCTGGATCCTAGTAACTGATAATCCGGGCCAACAAAGGCTCTCCCACTCTCATCAAGGGGTTCTCCAAAAACTTTAGAACCCCAAACCTGGCCAACACACGACGGATACCCTAATCTACCTGGATCTCTTCCCGTAATGTACCCAGGTCTCTCTCTCTCCAGTTAACCTGTATATCTGCCATATATGCACAAAAACATCATATTTGTCAACATACAGATAGGGAATACCATAACCAAACACAAAAACCCAACTCTCAGCCATAAAACAACACTAAAACCCCCTCATCTTCCAGGTCGCACTTTTCTGCCCAATTCTGGGACAGGTCGCAATTTTTGCCCTGAAACCTGCTTCCCAGGTCGCACTTTTTGGCCCAAAAAGTGAGACTTGGCCATAGAGATGAAGAAGGGTCTGCTACTGAGGTTTTGGGCCCTAAAATGAACTTTCAATCCATCAAAAATGAAAGAGTAAGGTTAGGCCTCTTACCTGCAACTGACGGATCTCGATTCCAACGGTCAGTTTGTTCGCTACGCTCGTCGCAATATTTAGGGCCTTCTCTCCTCTCTACATTCACCACGGCAACACTAGCAAATGAGTGAATTTAGAGGGAAAACTACCTTATTAAAATAGAACCCTTGATTCTTCTTTTGCCTGCTACGACCATACCGTAGCCCCATTTCACAAACTATCTACACCATTGGAAAGCTCTCACCGAGCCCTCAAATGGGTATCTGTTAGTTTTTTATGATTTGATACTTCACCAGGACACATTTTGTCCAAGATGGGTCACTTCACCTACCCCCAAAACTGAATGTCCTCACTTCCAACTCTTGTACTTGGGGCACCATTTTGTCTCCATACTTGTCTTTGTTCATGTCAATATTCGTCATGAGATACCATCTCGTACTCATGTTTTCTAGGTCCCCCATTGAACCTTTACTGTGTGGCAGCACCATCGAGTCACCCTTGTTTAGAGCATCCAGGTGGAGTCATCATTGCATTCATGGAGTCGATCCCAAGTCCCTTTGTACCCCGCTACAGTCCTCCATCCCTCATTGCTTGGTTTCTCCCTTGTGTCGCATATTATGGCCTTCAGCCCCACTGTCCCTTATCCCTGATGATATTGTGTTAGTCACTGCCATGTCATTCATGCCCTTTGTTCTCTAGCAAGGGAAGTCATCCATTCGCTACTCAGTCCCCTCCATTCCATCATCATCATTGGTATTAGTCTGTTCGTCGCTCTACTATTTTCTCTCGTGCCTTAGTTGAGGATCTCTCATTGCCTCACCTATGGTAGACCTCCTTCTGTCGACATCAGCTCCTTCATTCCAGAAGACAGGTCTAGAGGGCGGTGTACCTTGGCTCCAGATTCCACTCTTGTTCGGTGCCTCGGATCAGGCAAAGGGCTCTCTCATTTCCCTTTGACTTGAGTGTTTCTCCACTCCAGTTCTTTTCAGCATGATCAAGATCTGTATACTTGATGGTTCAGTGATGTAGTAGCAGCTCTTGGTGATTCCCGGGTGTGTGTGAGATGTCTCAGCCCTCATGAGGGGGTGGCCCTGCAGGTAGCCCCCCACATGCCCGGATGACCTCTTCATTGCAGCCCTCGATGTAGCTCCATATATTTGATGATGTCAGCCTTAGTCGCTTGCAGCGCCTCTTTTATTTGCATGTATCAGTCAGATTTTGTGAGCCCTTCCCCGCTTATAGGGGCATTTGGGTTGTATTTGTATCTCATGTACTCAGATATTATTGTATAAGTCCTGGCTGTTATCCCAGGCATAACATGTATGTGGGATTCTTCATTGTATTTTTACCTGGCTCATGATTATGCCGGCTGTACTTTATGGTTCGGTCCCTTGTTTACTGGACACACTATTCTTTTGTAATTTGTCTCGGCGGGCATAGGTATGCCTCCCCCGCCGCCTTTAGCACAGGTACCCTCTCATAAAAAGAGACTTGTTGCACCTGTAAGTCTTGTCTCCTCAGGGTCTAGTTCTTCAACAACTTAGTCTACCTCACATTTCTCTCTCTGACTTCCCTCTTGATGTCTGGTGATTGAGTTTTTACAACGTACTTCGGTCATACGATTTGCTCCTAACACTCGCACGCTGGGGGGCAATCTGTTACACCATTTTTTGGTCATCTAACCTATTATCATTAGATGGACCCAAGTACACCATGTAAGACCAATTTTACCCTAAGTAAAATTGCTTTCACTATGTAAAATAACTTAATAAGCCACATTTATTAGGTTGTTTATGGTCTAAACAGGAAACCCCAAAAGGAAATATTAAACAAACCTATATTTGTTTGATTTTCCTCATGGAATAATTAATTAAACCATAATTTAATTATTATTCCTAATCATGTTTAACCCAAAACAAATAAATTAATTAGATAAACCTTCATTTATCTTATTATTTTCTAGGAATAATTATTTAAATCTTATTTAGATAATATTCCTTGTTAAATATGACCAAATCACCCACAAATAATTAAATAAATCATTATTTATTTGATTATCCTTCAACCACTTCCATAAAAAGATAAATAAATCATTTATTTATTTATTATTAACAAATAAAGGGATTTGACCCAAGTCAAATACTTTTTCCCTCCAACAAATATAATAAAATATTCCATAAAAGGTGGATCTAGATTTGGTTAACATTATTTTAATCATGCACCAAGATCTAGAATGACCCAATATTTTGTTATAAATAGGAGGGTTTTCCCTACCATTATTCACCTTTTGTTGCCTATTAGATCACTCTGGATCTAAACTCTTGGTCTGACTTTGAGCCATTGTCATTGTCATATTTTCCATACAAAAATTCTTTCAAAAATTGTTCTTGTCTTGTCTATTGGATATATGGAGAAAACCCTTCTTTTTACTGCTTAATGTCTTTCTATGCATAGTTCTAGTTTTTTGGAGCTCTTGTCTTGATCAACTAACTGCAGATCTGAAGATATTGGCAGCCACTTCTGATGTTAGGGCTATTAGTTATGCGTAGCTAAAGTGGTTTTTTTTCGTACACATCGACAAAGGATTCATACTAATAGAGACCATGTTGGAAGGATACATTGTGGAGTTTGCCACCGAATGCTATCAATCCTTCTCGAAGGCTGAGGCCATCTTCCACTCTGGGCTAAGAGGGAAGCTGCTTAAGGAGATTCTACTGTGGATTAAAGCTCTGATGGCGGATGAAGGGTTGATAGAATTCCACAAGACGAGTATGGAAGCGTAAACCACCAGTGCCAGGGGAAGGGATGAAGGGACCGATGCTACATAGAATGTGACGTGGGGAGTGGGGAATGGAGGTTGAGGCTGCAAGGACGTTGCGGGAGCGACGTGCACATCGGCGGGCATAGATTGCCGATAGGTGGCGAAGAAGGGTGATGCGAGATTTGAAGAGACGAGAGATCGAGAGGAAGAATCGGAAGGAGGTGCCTCAGAAAGTAGGAAGTATGGACGTGGATGCTCAGGGACGAGAAGGGACCACTGTAGGAGTAAGATGGGTGCATGGGAGCCCAGCTAAGCGAGCACGCGAGACGGTGACTGACAGAGATGATGAAGGTATGCAGCCCGAGGAAAGTTCCGATGGTGAATGGTATTTTGTGATGCAACAGTTGTTTCAAGAGCGGATGGAACTCAGTTCTCCAGGTTTCTATACTCCCCCCAGTCCGCGTGGCCAGGATCCCGACCTTCCCCTGGTACTTTATCAACCTTTGAGTAATATTTTCGTTAAGTTACAAGCATTAAGGCAATCGCACAGTAGTTCAGTGTCGACAACGACCCCCGTGAGTAGTAGCATCGCTAGTAGTAGTGTCTTTCCTAGTGGAACAGTTACGCAACTAGGACCCGAAGGATTTATCCTGGTCAACCCGCCGCAAGTGAACATGGCTGGGTCTTTTACCCGGTATCCCGAGTTCTCGGGCCGGGGTAATGATGACGTAGAGCAACACTGGTATCTGTGCGAAGCCATATGGAGGGCGCAGCAGACACCAGATGTTGGGAAGTTAATAGAGTTCCAAACCACGCTTAGAGAGAGGGCTCTGTGATGGTTCAGTAAGTGGTCCGAGGCCCACTCGAATCCGGTCATTATGGACGTGAAGCGGGATTTTGTCCGGGAATTTAAGCTTCCCCAGACGGACCAACAGGGTCTGTCCGAGCTCTAGGAAATTAAACAGAAGGAAGGAGAGACCGCATGGGAGCTAATGTGGCGATTCAAGGATGCGATCAGGAAGCTTAGTTACCCGATCGATCCAAACCATCAGAGGGACTGGTTCATCAAGGCTTTGCTTCCCTTGACGTGAACCCCCCTCATCCAGCAGAAGATTGATAATCTGCACGACGCTCTGGAGCAGGCCATGAAGATCGAAGCCATGGCGGGCTACCCTCAGGAATACAGGGGAGGGCCGGCCCCGCAGGATCCCTCCTTGGTGGGACTGCAGCATCAGATAGCTAGCCTGACGGAAAAGCTCAAGGAGATACAGCTAGACAGACCAGCCAGGCCGAACGTTTGGTGCACTCACTGCCTGGTTGAAGGCCATGTCGCAACTGAGTGTCCTCGGTTGCGTGGTGCGGAGGCGGGACCCTCGGTCGCAGAAATTCAAGGAGGGCCACCCACGGGGGGTGGCGTGGCGCTGAATCCGCAGGGGGTATACCAGCCGCACCAGCCTTACACGGGGTTTCCTTCCCAACTCAACCCAGCCGCCACGGAGTATTGCGAGATTTGCCGGACGGTGGGACATCCACCTCGGATGTGCCCGATCCTGCAGAAGTATTCCAATGTGCCAAACAATGTGTATTGTGAGTTTTGCGCTTCCACGACTCACAACACTGAGCAGTGCCGGGCTCTCGACGCACTCGCAGATCGGTTGGACTGACCCTCCTACAGGGTGAACGAGGCACCCAAAGGACGGGGCGGTGGCATGCGGGGTGGCCGCACGGGAGAATGCGGTCCAGTGAAATGTTATAACTGTGACTAGGAGGGTCACGTGGCTCAGGAATGTCCCCTTCCCAGACGGCCCTGGTGTTCTCAGTGCCGCGTGAACACCCACGCGACGGAAGACTGTCTGAAGCTCATCAAAAAGTGGGAAGAACGTGCACGACAGAGGGGCACAAATTTGGTAAACGCCGAGCCGCAAGAGGCTGTCACTCTAGCCATGTAGAACATTGCCATTGTGACGAGGGGCGGTAATAAAACGGGGGAGGACGCTCGTATAAAGGAGCTAGCATGGATGACGGCAGAAGCGTGAAGACTATATCAACCCGACCGCGGATGGTTCTGCCGCCTGGCGTGTTGTTCGCAGCTCGACTAGGATCGC